>VXAD01006729.1:307610-403016 GCA_013399195.1 Dicrurus megarhynchus
GGCGGCGCGGGGAGCAGCGCGCTGTGCGCGGGGGCGGGCGGGGACCCGGCCTGCGGGACCAGAGCCGTCCCTGCCACAGCTGGGGAGCGGGCTCCCGTCGCGGGGGTGGCGGCGGGGGTGGCCCCCCGAGCCGGGCGCCCCAGCAGCACGCCCCAAGTCAGGCAGCAGAGCCCTCCGCCTCTCCCGTCAGCATCCCTGGCGTTAAAACCTCTGTTGGTGAAACGCTGCTTCCCGCTAAGTCTGCATCAAGCCAGGAAAAGTTGCTGAGGTTTTGGGTCCTGTATCATCCCAAGTGTGTGTTGGGAGTGCTTGTGAGAACCGGGAGTAGGAAAGGGAAACGGGGAGATACTGCAGGAAGAAGATAGGAAGGTGAAGATGTGCTTTTCTCCTCCCTTCCTCTTTATGTCTCCTTAATTTTTTTTTTCCTAATTTTTCTACCTCTCCACCTTTCCACTTTTCAAGTTTACAATTAATAAAATTTTCTCAGAGGGGTTGTTCTGCCGTCACCGAAGCCCCGACCCTTCGTGGTGGAGTCACTGGTTCTCACCTTTGCCGGGATGCGCCGCTTCAGGAGCGCGGCCGATGCCGCAGGGCGAGGGGGACGCGCTGCTGGGGAGGCTGCAGGCTCCGGGCTGTCCCCATCTGTGCCCGGCAGCTTTGGGAACGCAGCTCCCAAGCACAGGGTGTCTGTCCCAGCTTCTCCCCTCTGCCTCTCGCAGTCAGGGAGAAAAGGAGCGTGAGGGGAGGGTGCAGCCACAGCCAGACTCGTCCGGCACTTCCCAGGGGCGTTCTGGCTTTAGGTAGAAATAAGTTATTGGCAAAACTGTTACTTTTGCTCTGACACAAGTGCGGCGAAGGGCTGTTGTGACTGTCGAGGTGACTGAAGCATGAAAGACTAATTTCCAGTCCTAGTGGAGATCCTCACAGACACGTCTGTAGCTGCTCTCTGAAGAGACCAAGCCTCCTTCCCAGTAACTTGACTAGTATTTTTCATTAGAATTCTTGAAAATATTTTTTTTTCCGAGTACTATTGGTTCAGAATGTATTTGCTAAAGGGCAGTTTACTCTACTGTGTGGAAAAAAAATGCTTATCACAGTATCTCACTGAGGGAACCTGCACAGTAGTAGGCAGCCAGAGTATTTGTCAGGGGTTAAATCAATAAATAAAGCAGGTGAACTTGCTTCTTGTATGCAAAATAAAATGCAAAGTAAGACACTCGAAATCATTAAAGTATGTGCAGACAATAAAAGCTTATTAAGCATTTCACAGCAAGGAGGGCGGACGTGGAGCAGCACAGCTCCTACAGCGAGGATCTGTTTGAAACACCCTTTTTTAGGCAGAAATGCCCGAGTTCACGGGACCCATGAGCACTGCTGAGGGAGGCAGGAGCCGTGTTAAGGGTGACAATTTCCTGCTTTCTTTTCCCGATCGCAGGAAAATGCCTCCATTTCCACAAGGAAAGCTGCGTCTCGTTCAGCTCCAGCCGCGGTGGGCGAGCATCCAGGGAGTGACGGCTCGTGGGGGGACGGGCAGCTCCGGGTTCTCTGCCTGGTTTGGGAGGGGTTTCTCACAGGATCCCAGTAACGAGATCGTGAACCTGACCTGCCCGGCTGCTTGTGCTTTCCCACAGAGGACACGGAGCAAAGCAAACCTACTGGGAGCCCTCTCCACAGGAAACCCTGAATTAGCCTGAAAAATACATTGAACCCTCAGCAATGCCCTGGGGTTGGCACCTGGAGCCTGCACCATGTTCCTGGTGTGTTCTGGATGTTGCTGCTGCTCAGCACTGAAAGAGGAAGGAGTCTCAGGGATTGTCTCTGCCCCTCCAAAAGCCTGTATGCTCCACCACGCTCCATGAATTAACAAGGCGAGGTAAACTTAGAAGATAAGCATATTCATAGAATCAATAATATATTCAATCTGTATCTGTGAAGACACAGATTGTAAAAGCAGACCCAGCTTGTTCAGATTTGCTCAGTTAGAAAATTAAGTGACATCAAGCCTAACCTTTTAAAATATGAAAATCATCAAAATAGCATTCTTATTACTTGCTAACATCCTACCTCAGACTGTCCCTTTCCATAAACTACGCAGCACATGGTTAATTCTTGCCTGGGAAAGTGCCAGGGAAGATTTAAATATGAAAGGGAATGGTGCTCATTCAGTAAGTAGGATTCTCTTACTCATTTATTATTGGCAAGAGATAAATCACAGAGAGGTTGGGGCTGGAAGGGACCTCTGGAGGTCATCTAGTCCAACTTCCCTGCTAAAACACCCCATTACCCTTTGGAAAAACCTTAGAGAGTCTCAAGTTTTGGTATTTGCTGGCAAATCAATACCCTGCAGAGGCCCCTTTCTGAGTGTTCAGAGCCTGGTCCAGACTCAGTCACATCCCTGGTGCTCACAGGCTCGTGTGCTGTTCAATGCCCACCAGAGAGCAGGCACAATCCTGGTCCTTGAGCCTGCCAGAGCTCCAGGAGCCTTTGGACAATGCTCTCAGGCACAGGGTGGGATGGTTGGGGTGTCTGTGCAGGGCCAGGAGCTGGACTGGATGATCCCTGAGGGTCCCTTCTGGTTCTGTGTTTGCCTGTCCTGTTCTGAGAGCCTGGCTCTCGCACTTGCTGCCTAACTTGGGTGGTTTGTCAGAGTTAAATTTATAGCTCTGTGCAGAAGCTGAGCATGAAATGTCACCATTTCAAAAATGGTTTGGTGTGGTTAATAATGCCATGGGTGAGCAAACAGCTAAAATAATTTTTTTCAAAGGAAGATAAGACCAGGAAAAAGCCTCTGATACATATTTTTCTATGTAAAATTAATTAGGTCAGTGTAATATTAAAAACAAGGATCCAGCAGTCATGCAGTGATTTGTGCTCAATCTTAACTCTGCCCTCCATCTCTCTCTTTTAAAATTCTCTTCGAAGCCACTTCTTTCTTGGTTGCATTTCTCTCTTAGTCTCCCCCCGCCCCCTTAGTTCTCTCCCTCACTTCTTGGTTCTGCTGCTGTGTTTAGACACTAAGGAATTTGATCCTGCTATTCAAGTTTATCCTGTTTCTAGAGTTTATATGCAGGTCATAGAACCCCCGAATGGTTCAGGTTGGAAGGGACCTTAAAGATCCCATTCCACCCCTGCCATGGGCAGGGACACCTTCCACTGTCCCAGCCTGCTCCAAGCCCCATCCAACCCGGCCTTGGACACTTCCAGGGATCCAGGGGCAGCCACAGCTGCTCTGGGCACCCTGTGCCAGGGCCTGCCCACACTCACAGCCAGGAATTCCTTCCTGATATCTCATCTTTTAGTTTTAGGTCCGAGCCCCTTTCCCACCCTGTACCTAACATGTGTGTCCCCTCCTCTTGTGTCCTAAGGCAGGACAAATGTTCCTGATCTCATTCCATGTGCTCACCACACACCCAGCAGTGCCTGGTCCTCTCCAGTGGATCAGCTGAATAATACCAGAGACTTGGGGGCCCATTTGCTGTACTCTCTGGAGATTCCTGGGAGAAAGAAGGAAATAGGAATCCCACTGCTGACCGGGACCTTGGCCCCCATAAGCCAAACAATGCCTGTGAGATGAGACCTGACTCTGAGGTATCAAATCAGAAAAAGGAGAAAGCACAGCCATAAAGACCTGAAATCTTTTAGGAACTGTGGTGTTTCTGGCTCGGTTTTTTCCCTCTCCTGGTTAAACATAACCCGCTTTTAAGACGTGACATCTTATTTCTCTTAACAGTTTATTTGATTTCTACTTAAAGGCATGAAACTTCCTCATGCCTTTTCCTAACACAAATCTTTTTCATTACAATCTCTTGTAAAATGTGATCATATTACCCTTTTTTCTTAGTTAAATGGAATGTCTTTAGACTTGATCTATGTAGCTCAACCCCTCTTCTAAAAAGGGAGAGTACCTGACCTGCTCTCAGGTCAACCTTGGAGCCTCCTGGCTTTCTCCACCCCACGGTGCCTGTCTGGTTTTGATGGTACTGGGACAATTAGGCTGTTCTTACCCTGACCAGCTCCTGAAGCATTTGAAATATCCCAAGCCAAGCATGGTAGAAGTGCAGACCGTATTTTAAGGCATCTCCACAAGGCAGCAGAAAGTTCAATTTTAATTTTCCGAGTCTGATCCTGAGTGGACCGATCATTACTGTTTGTAGGAATTGCCTTTTGATTTATGAAAGAAATGATAAATTGGCTCCTCCAGGTTCTGTAGCTGAATCTGGAGGTTTGCCTGCAAAGTGTGGTCCAGAACTAATCCATCTAAGTACTCAACTTTAACCAAGCCTTCATTCTAATGAGCCTTTCATAAAATGTTTCCTCTGTGCTTTTGTTGGTTTCTGTGATTTGTGCTTCTATACCTTGTTTTGGTAAGTGACATCAGGGAACGTTAGCAGGCAAAAAACAAATGTGTCCTCTTGTGCAGAATCCTTGGGAAAGGACTGTGTCCTTGTGACCTGTAAAGTAAAAAGCACTGTTAGTGGAAGGTATCGAGCACCTCAACCATAAAAGTGATAATTTAATGGGGATAAATAATAACAATATTGATATATCCCTAAGATAAAAGGGACAAATTAGCAAGGAATCCTTTGCTTCTTTGGGGAAAGAGGCAAATCCAGTGCTGGGTCATAAAGGAAGGAGTGTGCTGCTCACAGAGCTGGCTCCCAGCTGTCCGTGGGGAGTGGGAAGGGGCAGGGTGGCAGTGACACCCAGGGCAGGGCTCACACGGTGCTGGGGACGTGGCTGATACTCTGTGCTCTGGGGCTCTCCAGAGAGAAATCAAACAAGAACAGAAAGAATTTTGCTGTGAAAGTGGCAAGTAATTTTATAAAAGGGACTAAATGGAACTTATAACTCTAATTCAGCAATAAGTATAATGAAATTTGGAGTACGGCGTGAATTAAAGAAGTTATTTTATAAATGGTGCAGAAAATCTTTTCTTGGTGCTTAAGCTGAGATTGAAGCCAAATCAGAGCTGGAATCAAGGACACCTTTTATTACCACATCATATTTTAAATTGTGGGATAAACTGTGACTGAAGGAGAAGAACTCATGCTGCAGTACCAAATACCTGGGGCAAGAGCAGAAAAGTGCCAGAAGAAAACATTTCCCATCCCATAAAGATGCAAAGCACAGGGACACAAACCACAACCTTGGCATCAGGGTAGGAAGCCAGATACTGGAAAAGGAAAGTAAACAAATAAACCCCTCCCAAAATTACAGCTTCAGAAATTCCCTGAAAGCAAGGAGAAATAACAGTGCTAAAATAGCTGATTCCATGTTTCATCACCATTCCTTGTGATTTCATGACTTCCTTGCAATGTGCTGCTTTTGTGAGCTTATAAAGAAATAAAGTATCAAATACCAGCATTTCTGTAGAAAATAAAAACCCAAACCAAAGTTTTCATCAAGTCATTTCTGGATAAAAACTTAACAAGCAAACCTGCTCATGGAAAACTGTTGGAGGCTTTTGTGTGTGCTCTGTTGGTGTTTTTTTTTAAACATCACTTAAATGAATAATCACCTATGCTGCCAGAGTCAAATTCACCCACTATTTTCCATTTTAAGACATTTTATTCCATTTTGATTCCATACATTTCCATTCTGATATTTTTCTGTGCTTTAATTGGTCAGAGTCAGTTTTTCCATGCTCACCATATCCATGCTTAGACTGAATTATCCTGGCAAATTTCAGCAAACACTGCTTTTCAGAATAAGATTATGAGGAAACATGAAAATCAGATCATATTCTGTTCTTTTTTAAACATCCATGGGAACAGAAATTAGAGAAAGGTCAGACTAAGCAACTGTGATAAAGTACAAAGCCCTCAGAAATACGGATTTCTTTTCATAGAATCATAGGATATTTCATAGAATATCCTGAGTTGGAAAAGATCATCCAGTCCTGGCTTTGCACAGACACCCCAACAATCCCTCCCTGCACATCCCTGAGAGTGTTGTCCAAATTGTCTTGCCACAGGCATTTCAAGTTGGACACCTCCATTGATGAAAACCAAGGATTTTGTCATTAATTTCTTGTTCTCTTTTCACATCTGTAATTGGGATGTTGCTTCCAAGAATGCCAGGAACAGAAAATAACTTAGATGGCACAGTAATATTTTTTACATTAGGAAAATAATTCTGCCTTCCAAGAGAAATTCAAATTAAAAAAAAGAGGGGGGAGGGGGGTAAACATCCTGAAAAATCAGTACCTAATCATATTTCCAGTATGTGCCCTGTTCATTCCATCTGAATCCAATGGAAAAAATCACAATTTGAAAGCAGGGCACACCATACTCTGTATGTCTTTGTCATCAACAAAACTTGAAGGAAAAAACCCTATTTACTCATTTCACATGAATTGCAGCAACCCATAAATCCTGCAGGCTTGGGTTCCCCACCTGCCCTGCATCCAGACCACCTTTTAATGGATATATTCCTATGGTTTCAATGGTGATGTGGAGCATTTCACCTGCTTTTTCCCATTTTGCAGCACCCCCAGGATGGCTGCACCATCCACTGACAAGATCAGCACGCAGAAATATCACGTTTTAAAGTATCATAGCAGGTAGAAAAGGGCAGTGTTAATTCAGGCAGTCATAAACTGAAGCAGGGCGTGAGCAAGCAGCTGTGATTAAAGGGGAATATTTCTGATGCTGTGGTCATTAAGGTGTATTTGTACCAGTGCCATTAGAAGAGCCCAGGTTTGCTCTGACTCACTGTAGTTCACTCTCATTGTCTGCAGTTGTTCAGATTTCTACCATATCCTTTTTTTCTTACGAGAAACTGGTAATATATATATAAATATACATGTGTGAAAAGAAGGAGAACTAACATTCCATTTGTACAAAAGGAGGAAAAATCACCCCCCAGCTTTATCGCTGACAACAGCTGAGGGAAATTTAGGTTCTTTCATTTTATTTGCAGCAAGACTTAAAAATAGATTTGCAAATTCAGACTGGAAACTCTCCTATCCTTTTCCAAAAAAGAAAAGCACATCACAAAATGGACAAATCAATTCCAATTGCTTCTTGTCCAAAGAAACAGCACTAAACCTCAAGGTGTCTTAGGTAAAGATTCCAAATCAGGAAATGAAAAGCTGAGGAAGAAAATGCTGAGGTCAGGCAGGCTCAACCTTTTCTTATCCCTTTTGTTATCCCTTCTCTTTCATGCTGCTGGGGAGCACACAGAGGGGATGAAAGGTGTTGCTGCCGGGCTCTGTCATTAGGATCAGTCTGTATTTACAGTTCCAGCCTGGGAGCCACAGCCAGTCCTTAGCAGCTGACCTGCTGTGTGTAACTCAGCCTCCCTCCCCTCGTGCTGCAGCCGCCTTGGGAAGCCCCGGAGCTGAGCTCTGTTCAGCTCTGGGAAGGTTGAAAGGTAACAGACTTCTTTCTGTCCAAGCTCACGTGAAAAAATGTATTTGCTACTTTGTGATTGCCAAATACTGCCTTTCTCTGGTCCTGCATGAGCAGGGGCTGTGAAAGGCTGTGGGCAGTGGGGGAACCCAGTGCGAGGGGATGCTGTCCTTGTGGAGTTGGTGGCTTTTGCTGCACGTTTCCTGCTACTGCTGAAAACTCACAACTAAAATGCTCACATGGACATGTGCAGCCCCAGTCTCTCGCTGGTTGGTCAGACAAACAGGGCTCTTGGTGTGCTGGTGGGTCAAGGTTTCACTTGGATCAGGACTCTTGAAAGCATTGATCCCACTCTCTTTAGGGACCTGAGAGAAATGCAGTAACTTCTGGAAGCTTTTCCAGTTGAAATGTTAAAAAAAAATTTTTTTTAAAAAAGGGATGTACTTGTTTTTGGAAGCTTTGAGGTTCTCTCAAGAGGGGGCTCTATCACAGCCTGAAAATTTGTCATAGGGAATGACAAAAATACTGTGGCAGCAAACTGCTCAGTGAACACTGATGTGGGGGATTACAGACTGGCAGAGGGAGCAGCTCTTCTAAGACAAAGGAGCTTCCAGAACTGACCCTGTCAATGAGTAGCTGGAGGCAAAAGGATCTTGGTTCACTTGAAAGATGAATTGGAATTCTGCTCAAAAGGAAAAGTAAAAAAGGAGAGTGCTGCTGCTCCAAAGAAGAGATGGAGATGTAAGTTCTGGAAATGCAATACAAAAAGAAGTAGCTACATTTTTCATAAGTCTCTTTGTGCATGTTACTCTGTCAAAATTAAACCCGGTCATTTATCCAGAAGAGAATAATGATCTGAACCAGCTCTGAGAGCAACAAAGTGTTAATCAGCTGTTGAGAGGTTTCCCCTGGGCAGGCTCTTAGAACACAAGGAGAAACTCCATATAAAACAAGTCCTTAGTACGAATGACAAATGCAGTTTATTCCCAGTCCCTCGGCAGGAACTGAGATTTTAGACTTGTTAAAAACACAGATTGGGGTAACTGGGAGCTCGTGACAAACTGCTGAGGGTTCTTCTGAACTGCAGCTCTTGGAGGTAACTCGCTCCAGGAGCTTTCCCAGGGAACAGCAATCCCACAAAGATGAACTGCCGGGTTCCCTGAGGTTTGTGCTGCTCTGGCAGCCTTGGAGAGGATCCCTGAGAGGCCACACACGGTGGGAGGAGTGCACAGAGATGCAGGGCCTGGGTGTTACTGAGGCTCCTCGGAACTGTCCTCCATCCGAGCCAGCCAGAAGCCATGGAAATGTGTTTGCAAAATCCAGGGCAGCAAAGGTCTGTAAGATACCAGGGTGAAGGAAGTGGTATCAATCTGTGTTTTCAGTCAGGACCAAACCCCAGCAAAATCTGCAGGATCTGCCCTGTGGTAG
This sequence comes from Dicrurus megarhynchus, assembly GCA_013399195.1. NCBI lineage: Eukaryota > Metazoa > Chordata > Aves > Passeriformes > Dicruridae > Dicrurus > Dicrurus megarhynchus. The sequence goes on from VXAD01006729.1 coordinate 316,391, forward strand.
ATCCCTCCCTTCATGTGTGGGGCCCTCCCTGTTTGTGACACTCCAGGGCTCAGCCCCAGAGGGAGGACTTGGACTGAAGAAGTGTCTTAGCTTTTAAAACCTCTGCCCCACTCTTCTGGAATGGGCATTAATTCAATTTTCTTCATAAGAGTTTTGATCCTCAACCTGTTCAGGAGACTTTCTTTTCTCTGTATTGACAACAACGTGAATTTCTCTCTTCAGAAATGTCTTCCTAGAGAGAAGGTGCAGTTTAAGTTATGTGATAAATCTGATCCATTCCCACAGGGAAAAGCTAATCCTGATCCCCATATAAAGCCTTTTATTGTACTGAGCTCTGTATTCCATTGCCCCATGTAATCAAGAAGTATCCTCTGTATCTCGAATTAATTCATGTGAGTAGCTCTTTACTGAAGCACACAAGTGGCACTAATCAAATACTTTGGGGTGAGTGATCTTGAAATCTATCTTTGAGGTATACAATGACAGGGCTGGGAACTGGGAACTTGGTTTTGTCGGTCAGTGATCCAGCATTTAAAAGTCTCTCACTGCATCTACTTGCTGAGTTACTACAGGAAGAAGATGCATTATTAATGTTTGGCTCTGCCTTTCACCTGAAAAAGATATTTTCCAAAAAAGGAATGTAAAGAAAAGATCTCATAATTGTGTTTGTATTACTCAGAGCTGTTGAGGAACACAGTTCTGCCATTACTTTAATGTGTGGCCTGGAAAGACTTTGACATTGCAAAAAAAATCACTTTGCAGCTACGTTTTCTCAAAAACTGGCTGTCAAAAAGTCATCCCTGTGTCATTTCTGTGTTTGATGCTGGCTATAAGTTGACAGTTGAATTGGATCTCGAGGAATTTCTGATGTAGAATGAAATAAACGCGTCCTTGGGAACAAAAAGGGCTTTCAAAAAGGTGCAGCTACTACTGCGAGCAGGTTTCAACTCATTCCTTTTTGGCTTCTGTTATTGTCTGTTGGTTTTCTCCCCTTTAAACTGCCAGAATTTCTGCCACTGCCTTTGCCACGCTTGCTACAAGGGCAAGCATGGAGAGTTTACCCAAAACAAACAGGCTCCAAAGCAAAAGCAGAGCTCAGGACATCACACAGGCCTTTGCCTGGGAGCTCGTTCCCATTTCAGAGAGCTCCTGACAAAAAGGGATGTGTCTCTGTCATGTTCAAACTCGGAAGTGAAGCAGACAAAGCCCTTGTTCTGCTTGCTGCAACCACAGCTGTAACCTGACAAGAGATTTTTTTTCTCCTTTATTTTTTCCTTTTCCTTCCTTTTCTCCCCTCTCCCCCCTCCCTCTTCCCTTTCTTCATTTTCCCCTTCCCCCCTTTCCTCTTCCCCTTTTCTTATTTTTAATTTTCCTTTTTATTTTGCATCAGAAAAGTGCTGATGACATTATTCATCAAGATTGCACTTCAGAGCAGTTACAGAATCTCGTGAACTCAAGGTCAGCAAAACTGTAATTCAGACACTCTGCTCTTCATCTTGCTCTGTTTGGTGCAAAATTAGGAAGAATTGTTGTCAATGTCTGCACATCCACAGCATCCCTCTCAGCTGATGACAGGGAATGTGCTGCTTGGTGAAACGCTGCATATCAGCTCTCACAGAATCCAACTGGCAAAGAAAGCAGGCCCTTGTTATGCAAAATCCTTGTTTGTAAACAGTGTTCTGCCTTTAAATTGATTTTAATGCTTTGCCTTGGAGAGCTCCTGCGCTGATTTTCCCAACAGAAGCCACCACAGGGGCCATCTGGTGGCAGCAGCACATTGGAGCTGCACGAAACGTGTTAGGGAATGATCCAGGGGTAAATTTCCAGCAGAACACAAAGGGACCTAGCCCTGAACTTCTCTTAAGGACATCTGTGTTATAACACACTCCAGGCTGGAAAAAATCTCCCAAACTTGGAGGGAAAATATAACTTCTTCCGTGGCTGTCATTCCAAGATAAATGTCAGCACAGATATTAGAATGTAATAATTTTCTATTTTATATTAAAAATTAATATTGTTTCCCTTCCTGTCCCTGAGCTGTCCCCATCCAGGGATTTTTGCTAATGGACTCCTCAATGCCTTCTTGTAGGGAGGAACATCTTTTCCTTTCTAAAGGGAAAACACCCAGGACTGCATTGCACTGGTCAGTGCTGTAGAGAGGCTCATTTGGTACCCACAACTTATTACAGATACCCCAAACCTTCAGCTTTTGGAGTCAAGACTTCAATAAATCTCATGCTTGAATCATCATTACTGTTACATCTATGAAAGGGTGAAAAATCCTTTCAGAGAACTATTTGAGATTCAGCCTCTCAAGGTAAATTTAAGACTTTTTTTCCCCGGGAATGTTTTCCTGGGGTATTTTGGTCTGTGTCTATGCATATCTGGCAACAGAGTTTCCTGCAGCGATGTAAATTCGGGGCAGTATCTCTCCCATGGATCTCAGACACAAGTTCCATGTTCTTTTCTTAGCACGGGAGGAGCTGCTCGGGCTGGGGCAGACAGATGCTGTGTGGCAGCCTTTCATCTGTTACGAAATCCTTTCAGGAGCAGAGCACTGAATAATAAGGTGGATTTGCTTTCTCCCCTTGTCTCTGGATGTCAGTTCTTGAGGCAGAGTCGCTGACTAAGGAGCAGTGTTTGGTGTTGGGTTACAGCTCTCCAAAGGAGCTGCCTCAAAAGCTCCGTTGATACACAAACACCCCTAAAATCATCCCAGCAAAGCACTTCGGGTCACTAATTACCGCCCCATTAAGAAGATAACTTCATTTTGAATTGCAGACGTCCTATTCTAGCTGGAAACATTTCGGTCTGCAGAGTGACCATTCAGCACGTTCCATCAAGCAGCTTCTTCTCGGGGAGAGTGGCTGCCGATGGTCGCACCGAGCTGTGTCCCCTGCCCTGCCCTGTCCCTGCCCTGTCCCTGTCCCTGCCCTGTCCCTGCCCTGTCCCTGTCCCTGTCCCTGCACTGCACAGGGGTGACAGCCCCGGGCTGGGTCCTCTGGAGCCACCCGAGTTGCCAGTGCTGACTCAACACGTGCAGCTTCTGTGCCACAGCAGAGACTCACCCCACCCCAATTTGTCACTGCTGCTCCTGTGCCTCAGCCTGGGCAGACTGGGGGCACCAGGGGACCCCTTCCAGCCGTGCCCATCCCGGGATTCTGTTCCCGACTGCTCGAGACATGCAGCCGTATCCCGGTGTGTCAGCTGTGTGCCTGATCCCACTCCTAGGTGATTTTAACTCACAGCTTTCCGCACTGTGGTGCAAAGTGAAAGTAGCTCAGAACACTCGTGTCTGGCCCAAGAACATCAAAGGAAATAGAAGTGACCTCCAGCATTTGGTGGAAAGTTGAAGGTGCAAACTATTACTTAGTCTTATGCTTTTATGGATTCAAAACAACCAAAAAAGGATGATCAGGGACAAGTGTGATGTAAAGGATAAAAAATAATCTGTGAAAAGGATCAGAAACCCATCCTAGATAAAGCCTCTTTCAGTTGCTGAAACAACAGCAAGGGATGAAGTCATCCCTCGATGCCTCAACAAGTGCCTGTTGTGTTGTTCTGTGAATCACCCTCGGAGCGCAGGAACCTGTAATTTCCCCATGCAGAATGTCCAATTTCAATGCAGGGATAAGTGAGAGGGAGGAGAGCACACTGCGTTGAGTCATTCACAGATGTGGGTGCCAACAGGTACTGCCGAGTGCAAAGAACACGAGTCAACAACCACACAGCGGGGCTGCGCTTGGGGAGGGCCCCTGCTACCTCTTGGGGGGTACCTGGTACAGAAAACATCCTTGAGCCCTCTGTCCCATCCCTGAGCACCCTGACCGAGTCAAAGAGGGCACAGCCTTGGGGGCAGCCAGGCTGCAAACAGGCTGCTGGAAACACACCTGGGGCAGGGAGGGAGCGGGGAGGTGACACGCAGCACTGGAATTCATCCCAATCCTACTGGTGGCACTGGAATCCATCCCAGTCCCGCTGCTGCACCCACAGAGCCTTGGCTCTCTTGGTGCCTGGCTACAGCTTCCCTCACTCAAATCCCAGTCATGGGATCACAGAGTCAGTAAGGTTGGAAAGGACCAAGATCATCAAGTCCAGCCTGTGACTGAGTGTCTCCAAGGCCACTAAATCACACCATGAAGTGCCACATCCACTCCTTTGTGACTCCACCTCAGCCTGTGCTCATGTTTAACCACTCTTTCAGTGAATAAATTTTTCCCTAATATCCAGCCCGATGCCATCATCCCTGTAGCCATGCACTTTCCCAGGTGTGATCCCATGTGGGCTGGAGGCTGAGGAGAACGGCGTGGAAGCAGGACTGGTACAACCGGCTGTGTGCAGCCGGAGTTCTGAACCTGGGATCCAGGAGCCAGCAGGCACGCAGAGCCTCTCCAGGATGGCCACTGAACAAAATGATTCCGCAGAGAAGTGGCAAGGATTTGGAAGAGAAGCATTAAAAAGGTGGAAAAGCACTGACACACTCATTACTTTGTAGGATGAGGAAACAGCCACTACTCCCAGCACTATCTGTATTTCTGTGATATGAGCCTGAGCAGAAAAGTCTGGGAGAGGAAAACATCGTGGAGCAGGAAGCTGACAGGGCTTTTCATGGCAGAGCTGCAAAAATGTCGGAGTAACTAATATGTTTTCCATGGAGGAGACCAATAAAACAAAATCACATCAGGAGCATTTAGCGAAATACTTTACAAGATGAACCCAAGTTTAGATGAAATTAAATTAAGAATAAAAGAAAAAAAATTAAAACTTGGAACGAACATTTAATTCTTCTAGTTCTCCCATTCCTCCAACATTTTGGTTTTCTAGTTTAGTAACAACCTCAGAAGCATGGAATCAGAGAATACCCTGAGTTGGAAGGGACCCACAAGGATCACCGAGTCCAACCATATGATGGGTTTGGTCCATTCCCATAAGGAGGTAAGGCCATAATTTGTGTGCAATCTTGTGCTGATTTTCTGAGCTGAGAAAGCTGAGGAAGTCATAATGCTGCAGGAAACAGGAGATACAGGATTTGCACAGCACTGGTGAGAATGCCTGTGGACAGTGAGCACCAGCACTAATATTGAGGGATAGAGCAGGAAGGGGTGAAATCCCCATGCCAGAGAAAAGAACAAAGTATAAGGATTAGGACAACACAAGGCAATTCCAGCATACACCACTGAGGCTTTCTCCAGAAACTTGGAAGTTTTGAAGGATTTCCCAGGCGAGAATCAGGAGCTTCAGGCCTGCAATGCTATGAGATCACTGAGACATTAAACTGTTCCTCTGGAGAGAGAATTCCCTGGCTGCACCACCTTCATCTGCCGTTCCTGATGCCTGAGAGCAGGGAGACAAGCAGCCTTGTCCTTCCAGCACTGAGTGCAGAGCCCAGCTGTTTCCCAGCTCTCTGTGCTGTTGGGAGGCACACATCAATTCCCTCTGAAGTGGCTCCCCGGGAGCGCTTTGAGCAGGAGCAGAACTGTTGATACAGAGTTTAACAGCCCAGCTGCTCTGTACCTCCCGAGCACTGGTTAAAGGCTCGGGACTTTCCCTTCTGCTGCCTCTGCTCGTCCTCAGCATCCCAAAACCTCCCAGCCCTCAGAGAACAACGCTGACCCTTGCTGGGATGAAACCCCTGCTTTTCAACGCGACGTTTGGGCCGTGTCCCTTCGGCCGCGGGGCTGCTGAGCCCGGGAAGAGTCACTGATGCTGTCAGGACACACACACACTTCTGTCAGGGCCAAACCAATACATCATTGGGCTTTATAAGCTGCCTTTCAGCTAAGAGACCTCAGTTCTGCTATAAATATTTCCAAAGCTGATCCTTCCTCCATCCCAGCATCTGCTGTAGGGATGCACTGCTATATCCATAGCATTTCCAAGGGATTGGAAATCACCTCTTAATTCTTATTTTAAAAATCATCTGTATAAGAGCTCTTACACCTTTTTAAAAGCATGAAACCTTGGCTTTCTGCAGAATAGCTCCTCTACCTGCTGTAAGCAGGGTGGGAATATGTAATATTTGTGTGTGTTATTAGGGGAAAATGCAAGATTCTGAAAGTCATTAAATTTTATATGTATGATTTGTATGAATAATTTGACCTAACTCACCACTGGTATACACAACCACAGCAAATGAATTTGTTGTATTGTGCAGTTTGACACAGTAAGGTAAAAAATATTTCCACCTGAGCAGCATTTCCTAGAATTTCAACGAAGCAGTAAATCTTAAACAATCCATGTTTTTTCAGTGGATGTTTTCAAGGGCTCCATTGTGGCAGGAAATGCTAATGTTATGAATCGATATGCACTAACATTACTCAGGTAATGTGCTTTTTAAAACGTAATTTAACATGATGGAAATCTCCTAGAAAGGTAGATATTAATTTTCAAAAAACTCTGATCATCCATTTAAATTAAATGCACACCAGTTCATTCCTCAATGCATAATGCAAACTTCTATTTAGAAGACAGATGCCATAATTTACACAGTGCAGAGATACTCAGCTAATGTAACACCTCTGTTTCAGGCAGCAGTAAAACTGTCTTAATTAAGGAAATGCCAACAGATTAAAATGTTCTCATGGTTCATAAAATATTTTAGAGGGTGGCTTGGCAGCATTAGTACAAATGCTATGAAACCTGGTGTGTCTGAAGCTTATGCTCTGCACTTAAATGTTTTAAAAAAAAAAGATACTGTGAACCATGGCAAAAGATGGCAATGTCATATTTCTATTGCCATATGTTGATATATGTAGTTATAGTGATTATATAGTGCTTGCAGAGTGGGTGCCTATGTGGCCACACCTCAGGGTCATCACTGAGTTCCTACTGTGCTCCTACATCTCCAGGTAAGTGCCAGCCACTGAAGGAGCAACAGCAAAAATTTATCTAAAGGTAAGGATGAAATTGGAAGACAAAAGGAGCTGAGAGAAGGCCAGGTGAAAAATTTACTGTAAGAAGGAAAAACTTACCATGTCCTTCAGTTCAGAGTGCAAACAATGCACAGATAATGAATGAGTGGTTTGTGGGAGATGAATCCACAGCACAGCACCTGACCTGACTGTAAATAAAACATATTCACATGGGCCAAATTAATTTCATTTAAGCCACAGCTGGTAGCAAAAAATCTACATAACTGGGGGCTGATCCAATCAGCACTGAAGTTTTGACTGAGCAAATCAATTAATTATGCATTGATTTTAGCAGGCATGTTTGTTCCAATAGAGCACAACTGAGCGTTTGGCTCCAGAGTTCTGCAGCATCTGTTGGATATTTACATCCAGCTCCTGAACACAAGCTCAGTGGTTCCTTTTTGGCTCGAGGCACAGGCAGAGAAGGGAACAGCTGCTTGCAAAAGGCCACACAATCACACTGTACCTGCAGAGGATGCTGGGCTCCAGCGTGGCCCAAGGGAGGGAAGGTGCCTCGCCTGTCTGCAATTAGGCAAGAATCGTAATGGGTGCGTGTATTAATTCAGTAGAACAGAACAGAGAGAAGGGAAATATGTGTCTTTTCATAAATGAATGCTGGATGTTGCTGACTAAAGCAGAAAGTAAGTGGAGATACATTTTCCTTCTTATTTCTGATCTTTACAGGAAAAGCTGTCTGCACTTACCCATAAACTCGTACACAGAGAGAGTTCTGTGTTCTATGAATATAATCCTGTAAGAAACACAGTTCCCTTTTGCACTGAATCTGTCAAATCTCATTGATTTTAACAGTTACTGAGGAAATACAGCTCCTTGCTAGGCACAGAGTGAGTCCTGTACATAAAGCATGGGATTGGAACCCGAGTACAGAGCTGCTGAAATAAGTACCTGAGAAGTAGCTAAAGCTAAGGGAAGTGAGTAAAAATATAAATTAATGGGAAGTGATGATTGAATAGGGATAAAATAGAGAAGGTAAAACTGATGTGATGTTGGAAAATGAGACTTTCTAGTTAGGATTCAAATACCTGTTACACGGAGCTTTAATGAAGTTTATGCCCTGGCAGTGCTACATAAATCTAGAGCAGAAGACAGATTTAATCCCATTAAATATTTGTCAGGGATTTAATGTAGTAGATAATATAACAAGCACTACTAGACCTGGCATTACAATTACCCATTTTTACCAAGTTCCAACGCCTGTGGCTGCAGGGAGAGCTGTGCCTGAGACCGGGCTCAGTGACTGGACTCGTGTTGCTGTTAATGGGTCCCAGTCAGGCACTGGAGCTGCTCTGGGTTTCTCAGCTCCTCTTTCCATGCACTCTAAACCAGCTTTGCTCCCTCCCTGCAGAGGTGGCCACTGGAAATGCTGGAACAGGAATATTTCTATAACCTCCCTTTTAACAGAAATAGGCTGATTTGACCTGCTGCTTCTGTATGTTTTTTCTATTCAAGAGCAGAATCTCATCACCAACCTCCTCAGAATCAAGGAGCTGCTGCCAAAACCAACTTCCTTTGCTAAGATAGTGACTTACCCTGGTCCTGCAGCCCACCTCAGTCAGAACCTCCACACTGTTAGCTCAGGGAGTCCCTGCCTTCCACATTGCTTGTACACTTTATTTTCTTGTGTCATCCCAGCTTTCATGCTTGGCTGAACGAAAGTAAGAGAAATAAAAAAAGGTTTGAGCTCTGCAAATGTGGGGAAACTTTTGTTACACCCAAAACCATGGGATGGATAAGGCATCACTGAATCTCTTTTCTTTTCTACATTTATACAGATTCATTTATACTCTTTGGTTGGTTGGTTGGTTAGTCGCTGTTTGAGGACTTTTTGTGCAGTCTGTAGCAACTACCACCACACAGCAGATGGGAACTGCTTTTTAAGAACACCCTACTACTCTGACCTCAAAAGTTTAAAGTTTCTGGGTCATCATAATCATGTCTGTGGCAATTAAAATGCTGGGAATTCAAATACTTTTTTTTTTTTTTAAATTTTTTTCAATAAAATAGTTATCAATTAATTAAAACAGAATAATTAATTCTTCAATGTTTATTATTCTCTCATTTAAAATTTTTTAGCTGTCAGAGCAGAAAGAACACTTGGTGATTGCTGATCCTAAAGAGCACTAAGAAGGGTACATTTCATGGCTGAAGTTGGTGGCTTCAGTGCCATTTATTTGATGAACACATGTAAAATGAATATTTCCAACATGGGCCAACTCATAAAACTTTTGTTGTTTTCATTTGTGCATAGTAAAAGTTGGGTTGGAGAACTTTTCATGCTGTGTTTTGTGGCCACTCATCAGGTGATGTTTTCTGTCTAACAATGGAAGGAAGTGAAATAAAAGATGTGTTATCATGAACGAGAAGTGTTTGGGAAATTCATGCCAGGTTTCATAGGAAGATAAATCATACCCAGACTGTCCATGCCTACATTTTCCACTGGCAGGCTATCAGCATCCCAGGAAAAGTGAACCTACTGCTATCTCTTAAAAGTAAACCCACATTTTTATTAGCTCTTTCTCTGTAGATGTAAGTCAGCCTTCCCAGGATTTCCAGCTGTTTGAGGAGGCAAAGTCAAACAGACACAGAAAAGCTAATTCCTCCCCTCAGGACAAGAAACACTTGGTACGGCACAGGGAAGCCCACTTTTCCTGTTTTTTAAAGAAGAAGATGGAATTTTGCTTTCTTCCCTGCCTCTGGCACCATGTTTGAACCACAGTATCTGCAGAGGAAGGATGTTCTGAGTCTCAGGGTGCCTGGGGTCAAGTCCCCACAGCTTCCTGAGTGATGAGTAAATGAAGCAAATGTTATTTCCCTTCTGGAGAGGGGCACTGGAGCTGTGGAAGTAGGAGCTAAGCAGAGATCCCCAGGTAGGGGCAGCTCTCCGTGGCTGTGGCAGTGCCAGGCTGGGTCCTGCTCCCTGCTGCACAAGGATGAGGCTCCTGCAGAGCTGTCCCTGGGGCCTCCACACGGAACTTTTCCATTAAAAGTGTTTGGACAAAGACGGGAGTAGAAATTCTGGAAACCCCTCAGATCTGTGGTGCTGCTCTTGCTGCCCTGTCTCTGATTGCTGATCTTGGCTCATCCCAAAGGTCCCTTACGTTTTTTACTTCAGCAATTTCTATCAGAATTTTCTGTTGAGCTGATGGGAAATGTCCCCCTACTCTAGCTCCAAATCCATTACTTTTCCTCTGATCCTAAACATTTCCCTTCTTCTTCCCTTCAGCAGGATGAAGCTCTGATTTAATATTCAGAATGGGCTGGGAAGGAATGGGGGCATTCCCAAGGAATGATCTGGAATTTGGGTCAATTCTTTTTAAAGCAGAAAGATTCCACTTTAATTTGCACTCTGAACTGAATCAGGATCTTGCACATGGGCCAAAGTACAGCATAATTCTGACTAAAGGTAGTCCTTTTGCTCCACTGAAAACTGTGGATATTTCATTACACAGTGAATGTTTATCTAAATTCTCACAGTAAAAGACAGACCTCACTTGAGAACTGGAGATACTCACTGGAGTAACACATTTCTCTAAAAGCTGTATGTAAATAATAATCCAGCCAGAGCAAGCAGGCTGCCATGGGAGTGGGGATGTGTTACAGCATTCTGACTACACAGCTTCACTCCTGGAGAGAATCAGGCAGATTAAGAGGAATTTTTAATGGATACAACCATTGCTTACAGTAATAACTAAAAAAAAAAGGTGCTGGGATTAGGGTGTGCCAGTATCCCCTGGTACCCAAAGGGTGGCCAGTGCCCAGGGAAAGCAGGCAAATGAGAGGAGTGATCTGTGATTCCCAGGAGACAGGGGGGTTGCACTTCTGAAAGGTCCAAGTGTAGCTTTTTCAATCAAAAATTAATGGTCTTAATGACTTCAATAAAAATTAAATTCCTATGGAGAAAGAAACAACAAGCTGTATTGTATAAGCAAGACTTTCTTTTTGAAAAATCTATTTCCCAATCTGTGAAATGCCTAAATGCTGAAAAAGATAATTAAGAAATATAATTAATACTTACAAGGGTTATAAAAGGCATTGAAGTAATTTAAATTTCAATCTCACAGTTCAGCAAATGCGCTCAAAAAGCTTGGATAGCTACAAAGGAAAAACTCTTGGACAAAAGGTGACAAGTTCATGGTAAGTATCATCATTAAACCCAAACGTGTCACAAATCAGCACAACAAGAAAATTCAAGTGCAAACTCAAGTGAAAGAGAAATAGCTTTTTGTAAATAGCTTAGTACAAGCTGTCACAACAGTTCCTTTATTTAAAAAATAATCTAAGACATATGAAGATTGCAAGCAAACTTGGAACAGCTTATATGAAAACCACTGTTTTCCTGCATGCCCAAAGTGGAATACTGGGAGCACCATGTGATGCACGAGGATATTTCACAACTGGAGCAGCCTCACCTTTGCTAGCAGAGATCAGGGGAGGGCCAGAACTCTTGGGTCAGACTCACACTCTTGCTCGGAATTGTAACTTACCCTTGTTGCTAAAAAACAGTTTAAACCTAGAGAAAAAAATGGCATTTTGTCCACCAAGAAAGACGTTATGTCTAAGGAGTCAGGAAGAATCAAAAGAAAGACAAAACCATATATATGATCATAAAAAGTCCTGAAAGCTCAAATTATACCAGATGCATATAAATTAGCAATATTACTTAGATAAGACATTCTTTAATAAGGGAGATAACACTATTAATGTAATTACTGACTGCCTGGTCCAGCACTGGGAAAGAATTAAATACATTACACTTCTGGATAAAGCCAAAGTAATTATGAATTTCCAGTTCTTTCCAACTTAAAGAACTGTCTAGTGACTCCCTCTAAATGGGTCTAATGCAGCAGCTCCATTCTGATCTCAATGCTGTTCTAGGCCCCAGTAATCACTCAACTCTTCTGGCTGCAAGGCAGAGTCAAGAAATTCACAGTTTGCCAATGCTGGATTGCCTTTTGCTCCTCCATTTCATAAGGTTCCTTCCCACTAACACTTTATCTGCTGTCCAATACTCTTTGTTCTCTGCAAAGAAAGCCCAGCTCTGATGGCATAAAAGGATGGATTGATGAACCCTGGGAAGTGTTTCTCCAGAACAGGGCAGCGATACCTGAGTGGTTTGCACCTGGCCCATTCTGGTTCAGGCTCTCAGTGCCCTGCATTAGAATAAGTCTGGCATTAATCACTTCTGTTGTTGCTGGGTTTAACACATTGCTTTCAATCTTTATGAATTGTGTGGGTTCTAGATGTCTCTCAAGCTTTGAGTTCACATGCAGTGGGGCCACAGTGGTTGTGTTTCCTTCTCTTCATGCCTTGTCACTGATAAAGTGCCCCTGTTAGTGGTGAGTTACAGCCTCGGCCACGCTTGGCAGATTTCCTGTTGCTCCATGTGTTATTTGTTATCAAAGAAAACTGCAAATTTCTCCAGGTGACAAAGCTTGTAAAGCAAATCTGTCTTCTCCGTGCTGGAGCCAAGGTACTTCTGTCCCCTGCCTTGTCCTGCCTTCAGTGCAATAATATTTTTGTGAAGGAACAGAGCAGTGCAAAGAAGGTGAAGGGAGGCAGAGATCGGGTGGGAACTGATTTGTGCTGGTGGAGCTTTCAGGAGCTGGTCAGTTTGTACCTGCACCCAGCATCCGTTCCACCTGTCCCCCCAGTGCATCTCCTTCCTCTTCTGGAAGCCTGGAAAGAACCTTTCAAAGGTCTGTGTGAATTCTGAGCAGCGTTTCACAGACACCTTCCCAGCTGTGTGTCCTGCCTTTGAGGAGTGCTGCCTCCCACCTGGCATCCCTGTGTGCTGAGCAGGAGTCCACAGCCCTCATCCCGGGATATCAGCAAAGGTACCAGCAAGTGGGCAGTGACTGGATCTTTATTCAATCCAGACAGCTCTACTGCAGTTCCTTTCCTCTATCCGCAGAGCCACATGCCTGGGAATCTTCCTTGCAGATCAGATGCCACGGTGTGCAGAGAGTACAAAAGGAAGAGTTTCTGTCACTGAGAACTGCAATAAGCTCAGAGAAAACTGAAGAGACACAGTGATGCCCTCCAGAAAGAAATCTGGCAGAGAACATTACTGAAGCATCAAAACCCCACAGTTTAAGAGTATGCAAACCTCAGAGGGGAAGGGGGCAGGAAAGTAACCTCAAATCCCTTCTTTTGGGCCAAGTAGCTGCAGACACTGAGGATGCTTTGCACCAGTAACTCCTCTTTCTCTTACCCTCACTGTCACCTCGTGGAAGCACTCAAAATGCTGTGTTTTGCACCTGTCTCTATGTGCTTCACACAAAACATCAAGAAAAACTGACAACTGGTTGTTTTCATGCAGAGGAACACTGCAACACAAACTCAGCTGGAAAGGCTTTCAGTGCACAGCCACACCCCTGTGTCTGGAGCTATCTCCCAAAACATGAACACTTATCAGCATTCAGATTTCTGCTGGGCAGATCGAAGGGTTATCAACAAGCACTTCAGGAAGCCAAGGGTGCTTTAAAGAACTTCAAGGAATACCTTGAAGAAGTAATAAGGAAGAATCAATTTAATTAATTAATAGAGAATTAATAGAATATGTTTGAAAAGCCAAGTGTAGTAGTTAAAAGATCATTTTGACAACTTATCAATATATTTATAGTCACCTGCAGCCCTACTCTCGGGTGTTACATGCTAAGAGAGGCTTTGATTTTGTCACTCAGTGACTGAGACATCTGGCACACTTCATTTCTCTGATTTCATTTCTTCTGGGAAATTGTAAATCTTTTGACAGAAAGTGCTTGACAAAAGCTAACTATAACTTCACACAAGTACTCTTAGTTTCCACCACTTTCTGAATAGAGTTTGGAAACTTTTCATTCTTTAAACATAAATCAGATGCCTTCAGATTTTTCACACTGATTTATGGCATTATTTAATGAATTATAGGAGAAAACAAAAAAGAAGTTGGCTCAGAATATATTTTTACCACCGGTGACTAATGCTATTCATGTAGAAATGCCAAAGAAATTCATGCAGTCAACTAAACCTTTGTTGTACCACGTAGGTTAATCTTCCTGCTTTGGCAGTCAAGTAGAACCTGATTTAAAAAAAAAAAAATCAGCCAGAGTGCTCAGTTTACTGTTACCAATTGTATTATTTTTTTATTCGTGATTCCTGGCCATTTGTATAAGGAATCCACTATCGTTTGTTTCAGGTATTTTGGATTTTAATTCCAATATAATAGAGCAAACAACTACATTAGGACTTGAAAGTAAGCAACGGTGGAAGAAGTAGATGAACCAATGTGTAGCAATGGATTGAGGAGAGTGTGGTGCAGAACCTGCTGCTATTTTACACTGGTTACAGTTTGTCGTCAAACTGGATCAGAGCAAAAAAGTCCTCCTGCTCACACTGGGACTGGGAAGAGCAGAGCAAGGCCTCGTGTTTTGAGATGTAAAATGATTGAATACCCTTCTCTTTCCAAAGCCTCTGATAATGGTGACACCGTTAGCACGTGTGACCCATCAGACACTGCTCCACTAGAAATACCAGTGGCACTCTCTGCAGTAAGGCCAAAACCTGAATTCTCCATTCCTTGTGTGCCCAGCAGCCCCAGAGCCTTCACCAGGAGCTTGGCATCCACAAGAACAGTGGGATATTTTTATCACAAAGGGTAATAAAGAACAAAGGCCGTAACCTTGGCAGATCCCAGCACGAGTGATGGTGCCCCATGGAGAACAGGAAACAGACTGGAGAGGGTTTGGTTTAATCAGGATGTGAAGCCCTTTGTTTCTCATGCCATTAACCTTTGCACTTTTTATGGTGCAAAGCCTCTGGTGGCAAAAGCCTGTTATATTAATGTTTCATTAAATTTTATATTCCTTTATATATCTGAAGTTACTAAATGCATTTCAGTTTAACATAAAGCACCTGACTAAAGAGTCTGTCTCCAATCAAATCTGTATTTACACTGTTGTCCTCCCACCTCATAAAATAAAAACTCCAAAGAGAGGAGAGAACTTTCCTTTTCCTCTCTTTAACAACATCCTGAACTTTAAAATAGTTAAGTGGTCCTCCATTTCCTATATAATCACTGGCACTAAATGAATTTATGCTTATACATCCTGAACACAGATTCCTATACTCACATTAAAATAAAGATTTTTGTGGTCTCTCATTTCCATCCTGCCATTTTTCTTTTCCCATAATGAGTCAAAACAAAGGACAACAGAGTTTCTGTCTGTATTCTCTTTATATATCTTTCCCTTCCTTGGGCTCCACATGCCTGACTGCAATTTTACACAGCTCCTGCACATCCAGGTGCCTCTCCGTAATTTCTTGTTAAGGTTCCTCTTTTTCCCATCCCTGGGAAAGTCCAAGGGGATCACAGCTTCAGGAATTAACTCTGGTCCTAGAACAAAAAGCCTTTGGTCTGGACCAAAAAAAGGAGAACTGAGGCTTAGTTTACATGCATCATTCCACGAATACATCCTCAAACTTTGTCTCACCCAAACTTTTGATGGTAACATTCGCTCAGAATTCTGCCTCCACTGCAGCCCCAGAAATATCCTAATTTGACAGCACTGCACAACTCTAATGCCTACTGTGGCTGTAAAACTGAGCATTGCAGGGTATTCACCAGCTGTTCAGTCAGCCCTGTCAGGGTGTCTTGTCAAGGCAGGGACAGCAGAACCTTCCTGGAACACCACACAAGACACCCTGCTGAGGCCCTTCCAGAGGGAATTTTCCTATCCATTCCCTGTCTGTCTGCTGCCTCTTGGGTTATAACCAGGCCTCTTTCTCTTTGAGGGGAAGGTCTATGAAACCTGATGGACACTTAAAATTCTGGCATTAAGTCCTGGTGACAGGCAGGATTTGACATCATTGCCATGTCCCGTTGTTTGCCTTTCTTTTACTGTTGACTGAGGCACAGCTGTCCCTGCAGCAGGAACAGACCTGCCAACATTTTGCTTTGTGGAGCCAAAGAGGACTCTGACAATGCAGCACTCGGTATCACAGTGCCTGGATCCATTTTTAGCCCCAGTTGTTATTCACGGTATTTTCTTTAAAAAACCAATCCTCCCCTAACACTACCCTATCAAAGCAAGCAATCACAGCAGTGCAAGGCACACAGGTTCCAGGCATTGTAACCTCTGCAAAAACCAGACTGGGAAGAGAAGGTGACATTGTTTGAAATCCCTGTTTCATACCTTCCACTTCTCCAATCCCTTGATAGAGTGTTCTATCTAAAGTATGAACACTTCTGAAAATTTCTCAAGGTAGCAGCTGTTGGAGAAGCAATTATCCCAGTCCATGGCAGGGGGATTAGAACTAGGTGATCATTAAGGTCCCTCCCAATCCAAACCAGTCTGTGATTCTATCAATAAAGCTCTGAAAAAGTATTCCTGCAGTCTTACCCTCAAAATATTAAGTCTCTGTCTGCCTTGTCACAACCTCCACAAAGGGCCAATACAGACTATATCTGTAGAATGCATCTTTTTCTCTCTAATACGTCAATATTTACTTCAAATCACAGAATCACAGGCTGGGTCCGGCTGAAGGGAGCACAGTGGGCACCTGGTGCCACCTCCCTGCTCCAGCAGGGCCATCCCAGAGCACAGGGCACAGAACTGTGACCACGCAGCTCTGGGATATCCCCAGGGAGGAGACCCCACAGCCTCTCTGGTCTCTGTTCAGTGCTGGGCACTGCCCAGGGCAGAAGTTCTGCCTCCTGTGCAGGGGAATTGCTGGGCTCAGGCCCTGCCCGTGGCTCTGGTGCCATTGCTGGGCCCCCGGAGCAGAGCCCGGGCCCTGCCCTGAGCCCTCCCTGCAGCCAGGGACACCCAGGGCTGAGGGCCCCTCTCAGTCTTCTGATCTGGTGTCACCCATGCAGCTGTTTGAAAGCAAAGCACTGTTACTTTCAGAGAGGCAAAATAAAAATCCATGGGCAAGCCTTCCAAAACTGAGTTTTCTACTTGGCCCACAATAATTGGAAGGTACTGCCTCATTCCATGGCTGAAAACCTCCCTTTGAGGCAAGCCAAGCAGCACAAAGGTGGCACATTTTAAATACAAATTCATTTTGTCATAGGGCACAGGCACACCCTACATGAAGATGTGTTTGTTCTCATTCAGGACAAACAGAAACCTCAGCCCCACCGAGGATCCCAGGGAAGGGAGAAGAGCAGGTTCCACATTGAATGCTTATGGGATTGCAGATTTGGGAACAACTTCCCAGTTTGTTTCTGAGTTGGCTTTGGATCTTTTCTACATAAAACACAACTATATTGAAATCTGGCACTCAGAAGATGATGTTTGGAAGAATCCCCGCAACTCCAGCGTATTTTTAATATAATACAAAAGATAGCTTAAAATGAGCTCAGCACAGTACCTGCAGGGAAAAAAGGCACCACAAAACAAAGCCGGAACTGGCTCCGTTTCAGCTCTGCCTTGGCTCTGCACAGCAAGGGAGCAGCATGACCAGCTGCCAGCTCTCAGCAGAGAATAACAGATGAAAAACTCCCAACTCCTCCTCATTACAGGCAGACTTTTGTCACCATAGCAAAGTTTCCAAACTGCAAATCAAGTGTCACAGTGGCAGGCACAGACACCAAGGACAATAGCTGCTAACATCTAAGTCTCATTTGTTCCTCCCACAGTCAAGATGATTTTGGCAAGTGGCTGGTATTTACTACTGACTCCTATTTTCTGAAGCCCAAGACAGGAATTACTGTTTTAGAAGACTCAGGGAAGCAGGTGGAATATTTATAGCTTGTACCATCATTTCCAAGTGTCCCTGGCCCTTCTGATGTTAGCAGGACTGCAGAGCAGGTCAGAAAGGCTGTATGCCCTGTTTCCCTGTCATCCAGCCTCCTCTGGATATTCTCCTTTGTAACAGGAATCTTTTCTTCAATTTGCTCCTTAAGACTCAATGCCTAAAGAAGAGCTTGAGTGTCTCATGGTAAACTTGTCTTATTAAAACTTCCACCAAAACTCCCATCTGAAGGCAGAACCACCTTTCTTTGTAATGCTACTTAATTTGAAAGAATCCTGCCTGTCACCTGGATGTCACTGTCATGACCCTACACTGACTGATGCCTTTGGGATTGGATACTTTTGGTATGACTCCATCGTTTGAAAAAGCTGACCTTTGCCTCAAGGTCCTGGTTGGTGCTTTTGGGAAATGTCTCTTTTGCTGTCCCATGCTGTAGGGCTGCATTAAAATGGGGATGGCAGGACAGCACCACTGGTCTCTGGATTGCAGGCCCTGACATTCCAGTTTAGCTGCAGCCATGTTTATCTAAAAAACCCAATACAAGACCACAATCCAGAAATGAGTATTCACTGGTGTTGCTGCAGCACTTTCAGATGCTCCCAGGCCCTGCTGGTCTTTGCTGCTCTTTGGCTGGTGCTGATTTCTCCCAGCAGAGTGGAAGGCAGACTCATGTGGGTGCTGAGTATTCAGCCCAAGCAGCAGCAGCTGTGGATGTGCTGGGAAATGCCAGCAGTGAGTATCTGCAGCCCAGGCATCCACTGCATTTTGCCAGCTCCAGCGAATCCACAGGCAAGTGCCAGCTGGGGAGTGATTAACAGCTGGGAAGATTTAGTGCCTTAAACCCTGGCAGCTGTCTGCTCGCTGCATGTGAATCAGCAATTTTCATTAAGGAGGATTCTCCCAGTCAGAATGGATTCCCCTCCCTCCCAAAACTGTCTCAGCTGCTGCAGTGAGGGATTGTATTGAAATTCCTCTTGGCTCTTTATTTCCCAGTAAGCTGCTTGACGTGCAGGGGAGCAGTGCTGTAATTTTTTATGTTCCTGACATTCTCTGATAGGCTGCTATCAAAGCAGGCCATACATTTCTGAAGATACAGGGCTGGTTTGATCTCCTTCCAATGTTTATCATTAGGAAAGTGAGGTTAGGAAGAAACTTCCACAATTCTGACACATACCAAAAATTAATCAAAACCAAAGCACACAACATTTACACCCAAAATCAAAACATAGGAAATATAAGACCCCACAAAACTACGTTAAGGAAATGTCTGGATAAACATCTGCAAATGAGCATGGACAGGATGATGCTTTCATTTGAAACAGTTCAATCTGAATCAATGAAAACATTTCCATTGATTTCAGTGAGAAATTAATTAGAATTCCAGCAGCTTTGGACAGGACTACAGCTAACTGAGGCCAAGAGGTTGATGTTGTGTGCTGACCCGTGTAGAATTATGTGTAACAAATATATAATTATTATTATATGCATGTGAAATATAGATTATTATATATAATGATGTAATCAATATCAGATCAGATATGTGCAGATCAGAACATGAAACCTACTTCCACCTCAGAAAAACTGTTTATTCTGTTTTGTTCACTGCTTCACAGTGGGCAGAAGAGTGTGGCTCTTTCATTTTCCAAATCTCAACAGTAAAAACAAATTCCAGGCTCTTGGTTCCAAAGCTCAGAAACTCTAAGAGCACAAAGGTAAGAGCCATGAAAGGTTAATAATTGATAGGAAATGTTTCGGTGCAGGAGCAGTGTTTGTGCATATTGTACCTGAAGGAAGGAGGCATCCAGGATCTTCTCACAGCCACTGGGTTTTTATGGGACAACTCCACACACTGCTGTTATGGAAATGTCAGTGATGTGCTGTTAACTACAATAAAATTAAAATGTGAAGGAAGTTTTCTGTCCCAGGCCAGGTTGGATAGGGCTTGGAGCAGCCTGGGACAGTGGAAGGTGTCCCTGCCATGGCAGGGATGGCACTGGATGGGCTGTAAGGTCCCTCCCAACCCAAACCAGTCTGTGACTGTATGAGTGAGGGTACTCCACTGAACAAAACCCAGCACTTTCAAGGCTCTGCCTGAGCTGTGTGGGCACAGTGGTAGGACAGGAGCAGAGGACCAAAGCTCGTGGATTGGCAGTTCCACATTGTTGAGGAATTCCCTCACTGATTCCCAAAATAAATACGCTCTGTCTGAGAAACACCTTGATTTCTAGTCAACTACCCTCATCACTTTCCTTTCTAGTCCTTTTTACTGAGGTACTAATGAGAAAACTGCATTTTATTTCATGCATTATAGATGTTTTAATGTTACTAAAATAAAACTCTCCACAAAAAAAATATTGCAAATGGGAAATACCAAATTATGAGTAAGTGTTCACAGAACACTGTGGGGAAAAATAGATCTGGAGTTTCTGGCAGCTCAGAGTAAAGCATCTGATGGCAGACTGTGTTAAGAGGAGATTCGTACACATGAAATAGGAAGCAATTATTTCATGTTTACTTTGTGGAAGTAGGGTGTCACTTGGAGTGCTAAATCTTGGGTTTGGCTGTGGCAGAAAACATGCACTGCTTGGAATCTTAACCAGAGGAAAGAGCTTGGGTTATGCTAGAAGGGGAAAGAACATGGAAGTCAAGTTTTCCAAGCACTGCAGTAAAGACAATATTGATTGTTCTGCATGATAGTTTTAAATAGTAGAAGAAAATACAAGGAGGATTCTAGGCCAGTCCCCTCCCCTCCAAAGCCAGAAAACCCACCTCTCTTCTCCCCCCCGACTAACCAGGGCATAAGCAGAGCCAGGGATACTTCAAGTCCCAGGAAGTCTGGGACATCCATCACACATGCTGCTGCCTGGGAGTTCTCCAGCTAATGGGTAACCCACGACACTCCTTGTCCACAGCTTTTAAGAGTGAGCTTAAATACAACATCTATCAAGAGCAGTCTAGCTTTACCTTATCCTCCTCTGCATGGCAAGCAGAAGTAAATGTTCATTCATGGTCTCTACAGTCCTAACTTTTATAGAATCATAGAATCATTAAGGTTGGAAGAGCTCTCTAAGATCATCAAGTCCAACCATTAACCCAGCACTGCCAGCTCCAGACACAGTCCAACCTAGATTAACCAAAATGATGATTCTGGAACCCCTAGCAGAAATTCATGGTGGATGAAAAGGAAGATAAATGCAAATCAAACATCAAACAGGAAAACTGATGAAGGTTATATTGCATTAATCCTAAATAAGTAGAGAAAAGGCCATTCAAAGAAGAACTTGATGTAGCAGCACTGTGGAGATCAGAGAGAGCTGACACATCCTTTGGCTTTAACATTCAGCAGAGGACACAAGTCCTTCCTCCCCTGTAATGAAAAGCTTTCACATAAATAGAGCCCTCATGCACTAAACACCACCTGGTTCTTTTGCAGTGCTCTTCCCCAGGTCTGAAAGCATTCAGCAGAGTACATGAAGTCTCACTGAGGGTGCTGGCACTCTGTGGGCTGGGTATTGGCACTCCAGATGCATCTGCACAGTCTGAACTTTCTCCAACCTTAAAAAGATTCAATGCACTTATTAGCAGAATAATTCTAAAGTTCAAAGAACAACAAATACCAATTCATCCTACTAGCTTTCTAAATACCTTGTAATTAAGATTATTTGTTCTTGCACGCTTACAGAGCAGCTCTGAGCAGTGATCAGGAAGAGGCAGGGGATACTTTCCCTGTAATATTCAGGGCTGATTAACACAGCACCAGGTTTTACTGGCACAGGCCACACCACAGCAGTAATGAACATTCCTGACAGTGGGACTGTCACCGTGGGCTTGAGTGGCACGCAGGGAAATGTCCTCAGTGCAAATCTCCTACCAGAAAGCTAAAGCAAGTTTTTCCCAAGGGTTTGTACATTTGCCAGCCGAGAAAAAAAAAAAAAACAAACCCAAAGTTAAACTGGAGTTCAACACCCTGCAGGTAATGTTTACAAAGCAGTCACTTGTGTCCTGTCTTGCTAAGCCCAACTGGATGGGGGGCACCCAAGGAAACATCTTCCTCTAGATCACACAAGGCTCTGCCTGCTGAATGAAATTTCTCTTCAGACGTTCAGATGCTGCCTGTGAATAAAGCTGGGTAACACCAGCTCTTCCCTCTTTCCAAGGAGGATCCCAGCTGCCTTCTCTTCACAAGGGGGAACAGGATGGGCTCATCAGCTTCCTCTGCATCACTGCCAGAGATGGGGTAGCAATTCCTACATCTGGATGAATTCAGCTCTTTTTGCACCTCCCCAGTTTGCCAAATTCAATTTACAATTATGCCATGCCTTCTAGAACAGAAGACATGGCCTATACCCCTACAGCCTAAGACTGACCTCTAAGAGTATTTCTGGAAATAGGATATTTAACTATTTTGTGTCTCAAGGTCACAGAATTTAGTTTACAACACTTTTCATGAACTGCTCCAGAATTTTATGTATTTTTTAAAATTTATTTTCTCTTCATATTATCATTTCTGTGCAATGCTCTAAAACTTACTTTGTGAGATTCCAACCTGGAGGTTTTATCACTAACTTACAATGAGCCAGACTTTTACCCTTCGTTTAAGGTTACTTTATCTGTGCATGTGTATTTACAACATCCATGTGGGAAGCAAATATTTTCTGTCAGGGTCCTTTTCAGCAGCTGTCCCCACTGCTGGAATTATTTCCAAGGTTAGCAGAGATAACAACTCACAATCTAACAATAACAACCCAGGATAGAACTGCTGGCAGTGTCTGCAGGGCAAAGTCAGGCTTTAGAGCTCAGTTTTGCTCATGTGTTTGCACCATGTCCCCTGCTGCCTGCAGATTGCTCTGTGTGACACAGATTTATATGTAAAGATGATAAGAAGTCTGCTGGGTCACACTGTGTCACACTGTGCCTGCACAATCAGACACACACGTTTCTGCTGGGGATTTGTCAGCAAGAATTGCAGGAGGTCCAGGCATGTAATTTTGTGTCACATTGGGTCAGATCCGGGTGTCCCACAGACAGCCAGGTCCCAGAGCTGGCATCCAAGCTGAGGAATTCACAGGGCCCAACACAGAATCACCCCAGCATCACATCCATGAGAGCAGGACGTGCAGGTGACACTGCTCTCCCTGAGAGGGACAGCTAAGCCAGCAGCTCTCACTTCCCTTTCGGCAGATAGTTCAGGTGGGACATCAATAACCAACCCTGAATAATGCAAACACGTTTGCCCTGTTCTGGAAAGAACTCTGCATTCCCAGTCAGATTAAACTCCACAAGAATTTTACCAAAGGATAGCTAATGTGGGTTTGTTATCCAATAGGAAACACTGCCATTCTCAGCAGTAAAATCAGAGCAAAACTTCCTCCTCCTCCTCCTCGCCACTGTCACCCTCATTCTGTTGGGAGAGCTGGGCACCTCCAGCACCAGCCTGTGCCCTTAGCATGTGGAACAGGCTGTACATAGTGATCCTGGGCACTCAATCCTAAACAGCAGTAAAGAGTTTACCTGCATCTCCTTTTTAAAATAAACCAAACTGGGGAAAACACTCCAATTACATCATCATTAGATTTGTTGCTATAATTAACCCTAGTCCAGCACACACTGGGGATCCTTTTAAATTCCTTCTCTTCCCTCTGGGCAGACACTTTTTACTGCAGACAAGGCTGCTGAAATCTGTACATTGTTACCATTCCAGGACTTATCTATGGTGGTTTTTTTACTGCTCTAGTGTTGTCCTTTCATCCAAATGGGGAAAAAAATGCACAGACAAAACACAAACTCCACCCCCTCCTCCTCCCCAGCTCACTGCAGCAGTGCAATTGATGTTAGGTCAGAGAGCTGTTATGTAAGTGGTGCTTGTTGTGATTTTCTGGGCCGTGCCGTGGCCTGCAGTGATCTCCATCTGGAAGGCACCTCCCGCTGCCCCCGTCCCTGTGCACAGACCTGAGCACAGCGGTGTGAACAGAAACCGCGCCCTGGGAGGGAGCGCTCTCCCCAAGGACCAGCCCTGCAATCCCCGGTCTGGATTCCATCCTGCAGGACCACTGGGGAAACAGCCCCTGGCAGGGAGCTCTTCGCACTGCTCAAGTCACAGAATCCCCACTGCTTTGGGCTGGGAGATGCCTTACAGCTCATCTCGTTGCATCCCGTCTCCACTGCCCAGGAATTTCCTGCAGACCGCTGTGCAGGGCAAGGCCAAGCTGAAGAACCTGCCCACCACCCCAAAACCAAGCATTGCCACTTTTCACTGCTTACAGCAAGAATAAAACCTTAGCAAAGATCTCAT
Source organism: Dicrurus megarhynchus (assembly GCA_013399195.1). Taxonomy (NCBI): domain Eukaryota; kingdom Metazoa; phylum Chordata; class Aves; order Passeriformes; family Dicruridae; genus Dicrurus; species Dicrurus megarhynchus. The sequence continues at coordinate 340,352 of VXAD01006729.1, forward strand.
AAAATCTGCCATTTCAATAAATTATTTTGCTGGCAACAGGAGAAATACTCTGTTTTCAATGATGACTTCAGTACTAGATACACACTAAGCTTCGTGTAGCTCTGCTCCTCTTGTTAATTAACTATATTGCTTTATTCTTGTCTAATTATAATTGCCTACATTTTTAAAAATAATAATAATAAAATTTTGTCCTGCTTTTCCCCTCTAGTCCACCATAGCAATTTTCTGCTGGATTAAACATCTCAATATCCTTCAGGAATATGTACACATCAACTAATTATTAGAAAAAACCGATTTGTTGCTTGGGCTTTAAACATAGCAGGAGGCTTTTGAATTACAGACTAAAATTTTAGGCAATTAAATAATTTTTTATGGATCTCCTTCTCTTCCCAAAGCCCTGATCTAGTATGCAACAGCAGAATGCTGAAAAGTTTACGCATTTGAGCAGAAAAACTTTAAATGGAACTAATTAGCTAGGCATAATTTTAGATACATATTTAAGTTCTTGGATGAATCAGGCACAACATTTTTGGTTTCTAAATCTAAATAAATGGGGAAGAAGCCAGCAGAAAGTAAACACATATACCAGTTTATCCCAGATATTAAGTTTTGATGTTTAAATGGCTCAATACTTAAATATCATTGTGAAAGGCTGTCAAACATCAGATTCAGAAACTTATTTTCACTTGAAATACATAATGCTGCTGCTGCAGTGTACCCAGTGGAATCAGATTCCCACCTCCATGGGTAATGAGCTATACTGTATTAACAGTAAAACACTTGTAATACAAATAAGAACAGATAAAACACCAACTTCCACATGGAACTGCAGAAGTTCAGCTTCAGGAGCAGCAGCACTGGAGTGCTGGCACTGCCCTGCTCGGTGTGCCTGCCTGAGCTGCAGTGCAGAAAACAGCCCTGGCTCTGCCAGGGCCTCAGCAGGGCTGTGCTGACACGGGGCAGGGCACACCGTCAGAACCCAGCAGGTTTCTCCTCTTCCTGAGCCCTGCATTGCTCTTCTCCTGCACAACTCATCATTAGGAAAGGGGAATTTCGCCTGACTCCTGGAAGTGTACTCAAGTGTTCAGATGGGCTAGAAAGCAGAAGCAGTGGTATTGTTATTATATTAAAGTTTAAAAGTGGTTTATTGACCATTGACTGGCAACAAGTTTCCTCAATGGCTTTAGCCTTTCAACACTGCAGGTGAATTATTTTCTGTGGAAAGCTAGCAGTGTAGCTCAGGGAGCTGGCAAGAGCTGTATCCCAGCTGTATCCCTGTGTGACTCCCACCTCCATCAGCATTTTCCATCTGCACTCCTTCTGCACGGAGTGATGGTGTCACAGACCCGCCACTAAACCCTGCTCAAACACAGGTTCTATTTTCAGCTCTGCCACTGCTCTGACAGGGGCCTTGGACAAATCATCTCTCTGTGTGCTGCAACCTTCCCAAAGATGAGATAAGGATAATAATTCTGATTTATATCACACGTGGATTCTCAACAATAGAGTTCAAAATACTTTACTGTTCTATATCAAGCACTGAAATAGTGCTCTGGGCTCCAAAATAACCTCTCCTTCCCTCCTTTCTTCTACTTTCTGCTCCACACAAAAATCCAAACAAGTGGGTCCTCAGCTGATAAGTTTTATAGGTTTTAATATTTCATAAAAAGGTAACTTGCAGAATATGAAAATGTTAATGTTTACTTTATGGGGAGGGCAAATAACAGTACAAAACAGCTGGGAGATGATGGTCTGTAAAGTAAAACATAGTGAAAAAGGAAGGAGAAAGAGCCAGTTCCAGGAGGGATCATGAGTTAAATGTAATTGTTCTTGGGGATACATTTCTGCAAACCTAATCAAATGTGGTACTGCAAGATAAACTGTGTTGTAAGCTTGGTAAACCAAGTGAAAGGATATCAGGAGCAAACTAAACCTGATTTAATGCCTAAGACAAGGCTGTTAGCTCTCTTTGGACACTTGTGAAATGAATTCTCATGGTTTCATGTTTAAATTTCCATTAAATTAAAAATTAGAAGCTATTTATGAACTTTGAATAAATGCTTCTGCATTTTTACCAGTGACCAGGATCCAAGGCACATGCAAATTCCACAGCTGCAGGCAATCAAGGCACCACGATGCCAGCAGCAAACTTGTCTTCTTGCACATGTAAATCCATATAATGACACTGAGTCACCAAATGTACCCACAGATTTGCACAGTCACACTAATCAAGATATGCTGATAAAAAAAGACTGAATCTTTATTCAGGAGAATTTGTATATGAGCAGTTGTAGAGTTGCAAAACTCCAGGATGCAGGCTCTGAGAGAGGGCACTCTCCTCCTCTTGGAGCCACAAGTCCAACAGCTGCTCTAGAGATGGAGCTTCCCATAAATCCATCACTGGAGAGCAAGTACAGGTTTCTACATGGGCTGTGTTAGCTTGGGAGTGCAACACTTGAATTCCTCTTGCTAAAGTTTTCAATTAGCAAGTGAAATCATGGAAACCTGGAATCCCAGAATGGTTTGGGTTGGAAGAGACCTCAAAGCTCATTCTGTTCCGTGGGCAGGGACACCTTCCCCTGGACCAGGCCGCTCCGAGCCCTGTCCAGCCTGGCTGTGGACAGCAGTAGTGTCTGAACAACAAAGAGCTTATCTGAGAGTGCAGACATTAAACCAATGGAAAGTCTGCTCAATTAGAAGCATGAATAACAGGCTAATCAAGATGATAAACAAATTCATATAAATAGATCATCTAGTCACTCACAGAGGTACAAGTACACCAATATATCTGAAGTATTCAAAGAACAGTGACTTAGCAATTACCTGTTCTCAGGGACAACGTTCCTAAAGCTCAGTGGCATTGAAAATATTTTAAGTTAGTAGTCTTTATTGCTGGAATTCAGCTGCATAATGTACTGTGGTTTTGAGCAGCTGCAGGTGCTGGGAAAAATATTCACTTTAAATATTTTATTTATCTGGAATGAAACAACCTAAAAAATTAATAACGGACTTAGCACAGCCCTATCTGTTCACGCAGATGGAATGAGAGATATTTATAATGGTAAGAGAACTCCTGAAGCACAACTGAACATGCAGTACTTGAGACTTGGTGTCTAAGAACTTTATGGTCAGATTCCAGCAGCAAAACAAAGTGGCTCACACCAAGATTCACCATTTAACCTGAGAGAGAGATGATGCAGAATTTAAGACAACTTCCAATATTTCAGTTAGATTGCTCACAGGAAACATCCTCTCCCTCCTTGCTGTCTTCTCCCAGAGCTTTATTCCACACATGCAGGCTCTCATAAAACTGGGAAATGAAGACATTATTTCCTTTGCCAGTCTCACTGTGTTATGCAAACCTAGTGATGTAGTGAAAGTTGTCTTTTACCTCTCTGTATCTCATTTGCATGCATTGCCCAACACCTTCAGTGCTGTGCTTCTGGGGCTTCTTCTCAGAATCTGTGAACTTATTTTACTTTCAGAGATTTTTGCCTTATGAACTTTTACCTAAATGAGAACTCGCTTTAGGAGACTCTTTCTTTCCTCTCTCATCAAAGGTTACTTCCAACTATTTCTAGATTTTGGCTTGTTATTCTTAACTGGAATTATTCCAATCCTTCACAAGCCTAAAAGTCTTCATACAGTGAGCCTAAGAGGCAAATAGCTTTGGTTTCTCTTGCAGAATTTAATTAGGAAAAATGTGAACTGTACAACTAGATATTCATGTTTTATAGAATCATAGAACCAGAGAAGAGTTTGGGTTGGAAAGGACCTTTAAAGGTCATCTAATCCAAATCCCTGCCATATAGCATATAATATATAATAATATAACACAATATAATGGCTTCTGTCATGTAATGGCTTGCCAAATCATATGAAGAAACATTTTTGTGAGTGCTCTTCCCATTCAAAAATCTCAAAGTCGACACTACTAATTTTAAAAGTGGCAAGACTGAAAGTTCTGTGGGAACACAGCAGGTGACACGTGTGACACATGGAGTCAAGGTACTTCCCATGGGGTCACCAATTGCCTGGAACAGGGGGTGATGCTGGTGGACACTGGGGTCACCACAAAGCTCGTCACAGTAGGACACAGTTGCCTGATTCCAAGCTCACAGGATTCCAAGGATGTTTCATTTAGACAAGTAACATTAATAGCTTGCTTTCTGCTGCTGACTCCCCTTTCTAAAACCATGACTGCCTCAAGACCTGGTTTTACTGCTGACATTGTTCCATTAGAAGAAAGGCTTCACCTTGAAGGTTATTTGGCAAGAAGAATGGGAAAATAAATATTTAAGGTCCTATTTAACAGTGGGTTCTATATATAAATTGGTTTATTTTGTTGCTGAAACCAAAGAGATTTTATTCACGATAGCAATCACTAATCATAACAGCAGGATGCTATTTGAAGATAAGCCCACATGCAAAAGCCAGAATGAGCTGTGACACATTTACAATAGCATTCACAAAAGGCATTCTGCTCTGTAATTCTGCCTGCTTTGTTGTAGAGCACATTCAATGACTTTTAAAATGACATTTGACAGATTTCATGAAAATATGTGTTCATCCCACAACACAGTCCAGCTCTATCAAAATAGCTGCACTTACACCTCCTGGCCTAGTCAACCAAAGCACAGGGAAAGCCTCCTTTGGCAAAATGTTCAACTCCTTTACTGGGGCCTGAATGACAAGGTATAGTCATTGAATAAGGTTGCAGAGGTATTTGAATAAGTCTGAAGGACGTGAAGCCATCAGTGTTGGGCTGTAAGAGTATTATTACCTAAATTAAGTGCTATTTGCCAGAAAGCCCTGAATTTACAGGGCTGGGAAGCAGGTGCTCCTATATCATTTGATCAGCTCACCTGCTAAGGCAGAGGCAAGAGCGCTGCTGGCAGGTGCGTTAGGAGCAATGCCCAGGGGATGTGTATTTGTGTACACAAAGATGCTGAGTTCGGGCAGGAGGCCAGACACAGGTGTAACAGATACAGAAATCCTGCACGGTTTGGAAGGAAAATAGCTCACTCTAAGGGTTTCCTGAAATAACAGATTGGGGCAGGCACTGATCTCTGCTCTCTGACCAGGGACAGGACCTGAGGGAACGGCTGGAGCTGTGTCAGGGGAGGGTCAGGCTGAAGATCAGGGAAAGGTTCTTCCCCCAGAGGGTGCTGGGCACTGCCCAGGCTCCCCAGGGAATGGTCCCGGCCCCGAGGCTGCCAGAGCTCCAGGAGCGTTTGGGCAGCGCTGCCAGGGATGCCCAGGGTGGGGTTGTTGGGGTGTCTGGGCAGGGCTGGGGGTTGGAGTGGATGAGCCTTGTGGGTCCCTTCCTGCTCAGGATATTCTGGGATTCTGTGAATATAATTTTTATCTAAGTCATGTATCTAAAGTTCCCCAATATCAAACATTCCACAGTTAAACTCAAAACTGTGGCTTAGTGTAATTTCCCAATGCACAAACACACTGCCTTTCCCTGCCCTCCTCCATTTATAGGAGGGAAGCTTCACTGTCCAGTGCTTTCTACACCACCTACCTCTGTGATTCGCTGCTGGAACAGGATTCCCCTCGGGAAATACTACTTTTAAAACACCTGATGTATTTCCACCCTACTTTTACTGTGTTCCATGGAACAATAGTTTCTCTTATGCCAAACCTACTAGTTGATAAGTCACTGCACTGAAGGTATATTTACACTTGTACCCAGCTCTCCCAACCCTGCAGTCTAGGTAAGTCACCTGGGTCAAGGACACAAAGCACTTCAGACCTTTCCTAAACAGCAACTCAAAGAGTCAGGATAAAAAGGGAGAATATTATGAAGCAGAGGGAGTAATTTATGCCATCACTGCTGAGAATATGAAGCTGTGATTTGCTAAGTCAGAGCATGGAGTGAGCACTGACTGGGTTCTGTGACCCTACAGCTCAGCACTGCTTTTTAACTTACTCATAATGCTGGCATTTTGCACTGCCACTGTAACCCTAAATCTAAAAATCAGACAGAAGTGTGATCTGTGCTTTTAGAAGCACATTCAGTAAAGCTGGAACTAAAATGAAATTGCAGTATCACATTTTATGCCTAAACTACATTTTGCTCTCCCAGCACCCCCAAGATAGCTCTGGACAAATTGTTAGTAAGTTCATGAAATAATTTGAGCGTGGTAGCAACTACTATCTACTTCTTCAGTTATCTCAATTCATCGATCTCTTCCTGCTGAAGGAGGTGGAATCTCATACCAGAGATGCAAAAAAAAAAATCACACAAAAGTGACCTTTTTTGCAGTAGGGGAGGATTATGGAAACTACAGCAATGGTGATGATAATCTATGTAACACAGATTCTTAGAGCCCCAGCGTCAGTGATGCTCTATGAAAGCAGCGTGCCCAGAAATAAGTAGTCAGGCACCAAAAAAGACCAGGAACACCAACAAAAGCCCCACAAAACACTCCAGCTGACCTTTAAACATCTCCAGAAGACCAATATTTCTACAACGCTATCAAAATAATCCTTCAGTTCAGCTGCTTATTTGGAATCCACTCCTGGCATTCCAAGGAGGATGTTTAGCCTTCAGTGTTTGGGTACTTGCTGAAAATACTTCTTTGTTTGGCAATTTTATTAATTTTCCTCCCATGCAAAAACCAGCTGGCAGAGAGAATGCACCAGCTGGGGTCAGATGCTCAGGACAACAGAGTTCCTTTTCTTCACAAGAGATACTTAATTATGCTAGAATCGAAGGCTATTTATTTCTATTGGCCAGTCGTAACCCAGCATGAAATGAAATATTAACCTAGCAAATGAACAAACCCCCAGATATCCACCAGGACATGGCCACGGCTTCAGATCCAAAGAGGACTTGTGAGGCATGAGGAAAGAAAGTTTGCAAAGATAAACATGCATAGGAACAATGACAAAGTACTGAGGCCAAGGCAGCTTTATTGGCTGTGTTTGGTGACGTGACCAAACTGGGTGTGGCAGCAGAGTTCAGGAGCTGGTAAAGGCTGGATCATAACACTGAAACTCCAGGCTTAATATTCTTCTAATGAGAGGTTTGACCCAGCTTTCACTGAAGACAGGCTAATTGGCTTTTATAGAAAAAGATAATTGAAAACAGCCTTTTCCTTTATTTTTACCAAAAAAAAAAAAAAAAAGGAAAAAAAAAAAAATAGAAAAGCACTTCTAGTGAGTTAGTATTTCAAATAAGCTTAGCCTGTTCCATGGCCTGGTGCCTTATTAGCAACATTTTGGGAGACGTAGTTTCTTTGTTATCTTAATACATTTTGAAAAATAACTCTTTTGGTGCCTCTTCTATTTATGACTCACTCATAATAACACAAGTGACTCATGCTGTCAAATTACAAGCTATTGCTTTAGAAAATTATTTTCCCCCCTTTCTTTTGGGTAAAATATGACAATTTTCACTATTTTGTTACTAAGGGCAGCTTCTTACTCCTTAAGAGATTCTCAGAACTTTATTTTCTAAGTAAAGCATATGCCACAAAAGACAAAAGCATCTCCCACCTCTTGTCTCTCTCACACGTGAATTCATGTGAAATAGAACAATTGTTTAAAACTAGTTCCAGAACTTCCGAGCTTGTTAATCAGTAAATTGAATTTCAGTCACCAGATTTTATCGAGACAACACTGCTTTTGTTTGATTTAAAGATGGTCACTGTAAGCCATTAGCACATGCTGGCCTGAAATTATTTGCTAGGGATACCCTTGGCACAGGCAGCCTCAAGTTCTCCACTGCAGGGATTTGTGCTCTGCCTCTCCAGTGAGGTTATGTGGTGCTTTCCCATCCAAAGTGTGAAAGGATGTCCCGAGGTGGGAATTAGCTTGCCCAGCTGAGAAGGGAATATTTCCTGGGTCAGAGAACACTGTGAAGCTGCTTGTTCCCTGAGCTGAGACAGTCCCTCCAGCCACCTTCTTTCCACACACACACACTGACTCAGTCTAGCCCTCATTTTTTTCCCATGATGAAGGCAGAACCTTCCACACAGAAAAATATCTAATTCCTGTGTTCCTGTCCATTCTGTAGTGCCTCCCCATTGTGCCACTGCAGCTCTGCCCAGTGATTGCAGTAGTCCTGAAGGGCCAGGCCTTGAAAGCCCAGCTGACTCACTCTGTGTGAGGAAGCTGTTGCATCCTGATGATTTCCTCTAATTACTCTCCCAGACGAGGCCCAGTATTGTCTGGCTTGTGCCTATTCAGCTGCAGTGTGGAGATCATCAGTGGAGCATCCTTTTATTAAATGCTGTTTCCCCCTGCCTATCTCCCTTTGCCTCCTTCCCCTTCCCCCCTCCCTAGTAGGTCACTGGAGGACATCCTTGTTAATTATCTGCTGTTATGAGTGGTTAAATTTGCAAGAGAAAGCCTCTCTGGAAGCTCTTCCTTATCCGTCCTTGTCCTTGTCTGTAAGGTCCATGATGGCAAGATCCAGAGGATGCCTACACATGGACTCCCTAATACTAAGAAAGAGCATTTCTAGCTAAGGTTGGTATTTCCTGTTCCTAGAAGATTCTGCCTCCGTCCATATTTCTTACAAATACCATTCCCTAGGGGAGGCACATTTCTTCTGAGGGCAGAAAACACACCGGTCACCTTTATTCTCTGCTCTTCAGGAATGCAGATGGAGCCATCCTGCTCCTTCCTGGGTACAGGGGAACGATGGATCCTAGCAGGAGCCTTTGCCCTGTGTGTTCTAGGCACTGGCAGCTGACCCTACACTGCCTTCCAGGCATGGATCAGGGGCTTTAGAAAGCAAATGCACCGCTGCTTGGCTCGAGCATCTTCCATGCTGGGATATTCCTTTGGAAGTGGTGCAGTTCAGGGATGAATCACTAAGCTCCAGGTCTGGGCCACACGCTGCCTTTTCTCATGTGGACTCTCTGCCAAAAGCAACATTCAGAGAACTGTTCTTCCTGCCAGACCCACCATAATCCAGGTTTTAAAGCCTTTTCTTCTTTAATCCCATCAAACTTATTCCTTCTGGCCTATTCTTATGTTCATAGAGAATAAATGTCTTAATTTGACTGCTCATTACATTTCCTCTTAGCGTGTTTTAATGCTTTTAGTTTCTCTCTTTCTCCCATTCTTAGGTCAAAAATCAGCCTTGACAGAAACAGAAATAACTCAGAACTCCCAGGCCTTTCTTTGAGATGACAACACGATATTTGGTGTACGGGGAGCAGCCACTTACTTGAGGCTTGCCATGAAAAGACAACGAGCAGAAGTAAACCAGCCTCTCAGTTGATATCAAAGTTTGTTATCAAAGGGTTCTTGATAGAGAGTTACATACAGGTACCATGCAACTGCTGCACCCACTGCAACATCTGCATTGGTGCAGTCTATATGTAGAAATAAAGCTATGCCACATTAACATGCTTGAGGACTTTTTCCCTGCCTGCACCGGAAAATGGCTGTCAGCAATGAGAACAACTCCTACAAGTGGCAGAGTTGTGACACAAAAGGTGAATGTTTGTCACTACAGCTTCACATTGCCTCATATTTGCTCTGTAAGAAACCAATCCCTTACGGGAATCGGAATTAAAAAAATGAACAAAAGGTCACAAAAGAGACCCTGACATACCCATAAACACAACAGCTTGAAATAAATTTATTTATGCTAAATGCAAAAGTAAGGCCTGGGAGAAAGCTTTGAACTGAGCAGAATGGGAACAGCACTTTAAAACATAACATGGCAAGTAAGAAGTGAGAACTGGGTAAAAATGAATGACTGGGTGAATTATAAACATGTACACAACGTCTGCTCCGTGGAAAACAGCAACTGCAGCTCCCAATCTGTTTAGTGATTATGGCAAAGCAGAGCCCCAGCACTGAATGGGAGGCAGCGCACAGAGCAGAGCAACTCGAGGCTGTGCTGAGGAGTGAAGATGGAATAAATTGCAGGAAATAGTTTATTAATACACAAAGCTTTGGAGCAGGCCACCTGCAGAGGTAAACACAGCACCTGGGATAAAAATAACTCTGGAGATGGAAAGGACAAGTAGTATGAGGGAAGATATGGAAAACAGCTTACTGTTGGTACATCTACAGCTCAATGCAATGGTGATAAATATGAATCAAGGAGAAAAATTAGTTTCCCATTCTTGTTTTAATTTTGCAAGCTTCAAGAGAAGGTCCCAGGAAACTGCGTGCCTAATTTACACAAAGAAGTTGTCTCATTGAAGTTAACGGATGAAAAGTGAACCCAACTTCATTCAAACTAAAAACAAAGCAGAGGTTTTTGAATTTTGCTGATAAAACAAGTAAAAATTGGAATATTTAATATCACCCAAAGACCTTATGTCAGATAGTCATCACTTGCTAAATGACACCTCACTCCCGTTTGCCACACTCCGGGTCTGATAGATTGAAAAAAACTCCAAAGTACACAGTTAGACATTTTTGGGTTTCCCCGTCCTGTACTAGAACATTTTAAAGAGAAATTAAAAGTCAGAAGGAGGTGGGGGAAGGCTCCGTACAGCCCACACTGTTCGGCCCTGGCCGAGCTGCTGCCCCGGGCTTGGCGGCCGCCTCCCCTCAGCGGCTCTGAGGGCGCTGCCCCGAACACCGGCGATTTACAACACACAACCGTTCTGTGACAGAAAACACACCCGTGCAGAAGCACATCCCAGATAAAGCCTGCACTCTGTTAGAAACTGCAGCGGTGACTGTTCCATGAGCTGAGGCGAAGCAGCGCAGCTCTGAGGGAGAGCTCAGCGCCCGCCCTCTGCAACAGCAGCGGCCGTGCCGAGCCGGCGCCTCAGCGCCAGGGTTCGCTTCGAGTTCCTGAGGGAAAAACTTCTGCCGAGGGCGTTCCGTGCCCAGGTACTGCAGCTGCGGAGGGGAAGCCTCTGCCCTGAGCCGATCCCTCAGTGTCCAACGCGGGCACTGCCGGGAACACGGGATCTGCCACCGAGCCCTGCGGGCCGGGTGCTCGGGGACAGCAGAGCCGGGCTGCGGGGACAGCCCAGGGCACTGGCTCGCTGATTTCACTACTCACTGCTTGGCTTTGCTGGTTTTGTTTTTGGAAACAAAACCTCTCGTCCCTGTACCAGCACGAGATGAACCTGCTGTTGCTGGCACACAGCAGATCCTGCTCCTGCTAAGGAGCCAAATCTCCTGCTGGATGGGAAGGGACCGGGGTTTGGGTCTGAGCTGGCACTGTTTGGTTACCTGAGAAACTCAGAAAGACATTTCAACTCACATAAGACCTGGACCTTGGAATAGCCACATTCCTGGCAGCTCTTCTCCCTCTGAGGGGAGCAAACACTCAGGAACAAGCAGTAAGTGAACAGGGGGAAAATTCAGCATTAAAATGCAAAACCCCCAAATCTCAGTTTATTCTGTTTAAAAAAAAAAAAAAAAATCTTTACATTGGCAGCAACCTGCTCAGAAAAATTTATATCCCGAAACCCCACCCGGCCTCAGGAATGACCCCACAGATCAGACAAGCTCAAGGCAAAAGCCTGGTTGTTGCTTACAGGAGGTTGGCTCTTGAGTCATACCAGCTCCCTCCTTCATACATTTTTTTTTTTTCTTGCCAGGAGACTGCAACTACTTGCCTAAAGAAATGAAATAAACAGCAAGCATTTGCCAAAGTACTCCCACCACTTGGAGCAGTTTGTTTTTCAGAACATTCAGTGCCAGACTACTGAATGGGAAAGAGAAGCAACAGGAGAGTAAAGTCTCTCCTTTAAGCATTTCTGAAGTGCTTATCACAGTAGCACTGAGATATTCATAGCCCTTTGGTTTCTTGCTGAATGGAAGTGGAAAGCGATCACATCTTTCCTTTAAAACCCAAATGAACAAAATGGGAAGTTCGAACAAACCTGGAAAATTAAGAGCTGCTTCTACAGCCATCACTGATTTCAGCAGGAATTGAAGATGCTTAGTGAAAAGTGGGAGAAATCCCTGACAAAAAATACTAGTTGAAAATTGTCAAAATAATTTAAAACATTACATCATCAACAAAAGTGAAAATTAAGATTGGAAAATCATGATTGCAAACACTGAGAGGCTGTAGGAAGGGAAGTTCAAGTAACAGCCCAGTGCTAAATTCTAAACAGCCAAACCACAAGAAAATTCATCAACACCAAAATAATCTTAAAAAGCTTTATTAAATAATACAGATTCAAATAATATAGTCCAGTGCTAGATTCTGGACAGCCAAACCACAAGAAAATTCATCAATGGCAAAATAAAGGAATCTTAAAAAGCTTTAATACAGATTCAAATGATTATCTACATCCCAACTGACCATCTTAAATAGTACTAGCACTTAAGGCACCGTTTCTCCAAAACTAGCCAGTAAGTTAAACAAGACTCAATATAATTACATGTAACAATCCTTTTCTTGTAACACTGTGTGAAACCAAAACTCTATGCCATGCACTGGGTCTGCATTCCATTCATCTATTTGCCTGCATAATTCTGCACACAAAGTATTTTGCATGAAGTATTTTATTTCACTTTCCTTATGGTCCTTAGGAGAGTTCAGACAGCCAGAATATTATTCACAGTTAAAACTGGGACTCTTGTTATATGTAAACAAAACCCTGATCAGATAGCTGCAAAACCCTGCATACAAATAAAAGTGACTGGGATGTGATTGTATCCTCAAAATAAAGGATTCCTACCAGAAGAAAGGTCCACTTAGAAGGCACATGCTTTCACATTCCCAGTTCCAGAAAGTGCTTACAGTACCAAGGAATACTGCAGTGGTACCCAAAGGAAGCCACACTAAGTTTTGGTTGTTTTTTTTTTTTTTAATTGTTGTTGTAAAAGATCTCCAGATTATTCACAGTTGTTCCAGCATTCCTCATGCTAAACCAGCATATTGTGCTGATGAATCCCAGTGTAAGGCTAAACATAAGAACACTTATCAGTGCAATACATTCCTGAGATTTTGGAATGCAAAACAAAAACTAGTTCTTTGAAATATACAATCCTTCAAAATTTTGGCTCATATTTCACCTGTTTTTCTAATTTCCCTTTTTTAAAAAGTTCATTAAAAAGAAATCTAATTTTTGTAAAAAGTAAATAAAAAAATTGTTATCACTCTAACTTAGATATAACTTCTAGTTGCTTGAAGAGTGCAAGAAAGCCAAATGAGCATAAAAGATTGCTTTTTGTGCAGGCAGCAAAAAACAACAGATAAAACAAGGTTTTGAGAACTGAAGTGCTGACATAAAAATATAAACTCAAAGAGCCCTAAATATTTAAAACAAATAAATAAATAAAGGACCTACTACATTATATTCCAGAGCAAACTTGAATTACATCACAACTGCTAAAGTTGTTGAACTTGCTAAGGCACTGAGTTGTTTCACTTTTATTTGCCAGCACGAGCAGTCCTGCTGCCTCTACCGAGAGGCGTAACCCGTGCTCCAGAGCGCGGCCGAGGGGCTCGTCTGCCTGCTCGAGGACTGGGAGCTGAAGGAATGTGCAGGTGACACAAGGGAACCTGAAACACGGGAAGGAGAAAACAACAATCAGACTCGGGAATGGTGGGAGAAGGAAGAAACAAGTAACTGCTGTTGACACCTGTGGAACACTGGCAGTGAATCGAATGACCCAAAGTGAAGTCATCCCTTTAGCTTGGAAAGGTATCTTACAAATTTGTAGGTCTTCCTGTTCAGGACTTTTTAATGCATTTCCCCTCAGCAAGTGACATTCACCTGGATGTGCCTTATTTTACCTGAAGCATCAGGCACGTGTGTTTACAACCAGGCCTGCAGCTCACCATAACTTAAAGACATCTGGAAGAATGTGAGTTATTTTTCATTGCCAGTCTTGATTACAGACCCTCCTACATTCAATTCCAGTGCAATGGCCACACTAATCAATTAATTCACTTGTAACTCAGTGACAACTGCTTACTGTTAGGGGTGTGCTGAAGACTTGTCCTTGGGTGAAATACTGGCTGAGTGTGCTGTTCATTCGGCGAGAAAAATGCATGGTAGGCTGCAAGACAGTTGAAAAACAAACCAAAATCATTTCACATGGCAATTATTTCTTTTTTAACTTACAGCTAACACATTGTAAGAAGCTATGGAAAAAAAATACTTGTGCAATCTTTCCTTCTCTTACCTATGATCATAACAGCTGTCCCTGCTAAGAGTGCAAAAAGCGTGAAGATCATCACCTGGTAAGACTCAACAAACTGCTGGAAGAGACTGGCTTCATCTGCAGAATTGATTAAGGGAAGGCAAGATGGAGTTAACAGTTCTTAAACTGAAATAACCAAAACCAAGTTTAATTTATAGCAAATAAGTGTAATCAACGTAGATAACACAACTTTGATTCTAGTGACTACTTCCAATGCAGTCTTCAAAATTTGCCAGTAACAGCTTAAGATGTTGATTGAGGTTGTGGCTGTTCATCCCTGGAAGTCTTCAAGGCCGGGCTGGATAGGGCTTGGAGCAACCTGGTCTAGTCAAATGTGTCCCTGCCCAGGGTTTAAGAGATGAGCTTCACAGTTCCTTCAACCTGGAACTTTCTGGAATTCTGTGATTCTATTTACAATGACTTAAGTGAGTTCTTTACTTTCTCAGCCCCAAAATGCTGTTTTCAAATGACCTGTTTTCAAAATAGCATGGCATGCTTGGGAGTAAACAACAAAAAACATTCCTTTCAGCACTGCTATAGTTATGTCAACTTGGAGTATTCTAGGCTGATCCCAAGAAAAGTATGTTCAACTTCAGTCACAAAGACCAACTGTATTCCAGGCTTCTGGCCACAGAGAGCTGCTCACATGTCACTGGTAATGTCAGCTGCCACACTGAAATTTATAACCTCGTGAACATCAGTAGAAACTAAAGGTTTCTTCTGGAATATGGAGTGCAGAGATAAACTTACATCTCATTGGTGCAGTGGTTCTGTCAGTCAGGTAGATCACTGTCACTGGGATAGTGATGGACTGGTCTGTCATGGGACTGGAGACAGTCAGAGTGGTGGACAGGGAGCCCTGGCTGGGAACTCTGGGATCAGCCAGGCTCACAGTGTACACCACGTAACTGGGCAGCCCGTAGGACTTCTCCTTCTCCAACACCTTCACTGCTGGGGACTCACATTTCACCTGCAGAGGAACAACCAAGCTGACCCAGACTGCTTGGGACAGCACAGCACATCTCCATCTTCCACGCCAGGTGCCAGCAGTGGGTGATCCCACAGAAACACAGAGCAATTCACCCCTCAAGAGGAGTCAGGTGTGCCTTTACTGTGCCACCTGCAGCATTTCCCCCTGGTTATTGCCAAGGGTGAATAACCCTCTCACCTGCCCTTTCCATAGGTCTGGGCTAACCCCACACAAAATCCAAGGGCCCTTTATGGGCTGTGTGAACCATGGGCAGTCAGTCACACACATATTTGGGCAAGAACCTCCCCCTGCCACAGGGGTCAGGCGGGTTTCTGCTTCCTGACCCATGAGCTGGTTCACACATGCCAGGCTGCACAGCCAGGTGAGCCTGACACACCTGTACTACCCCAAACCCCAGGGCCAGGCTGGACGGGCCCCTGAGCAACCTGACCCAGTGAGTGAGTGGCGTCCCTGCCCGTGGCAGCGCGTTGGAACAGGATGAGCTTTGGGGTCCTTCCAACCCAAACCATTCTGTGAAAAGTGAACACTGAGGAAGAACACATTCCAAGATGAGTACTTCCAAATCATCTCAGGAACACATTTTGACATGGTAAAGACAGCAGGGAGTGCCTTGCATTAGATAGCTGCATGTGACAGTTCAAAATGCTTTCAGCCGTGCTGAAATACTTTCTAGCAACACACTCACCTCCAGGCTATCCAGGATTTCACTGGCACCAAAGATTTTCAGGACAGAGCTCATGTCCTGGTTGCTCAGCAGCATCTCAGCCTGGTCAGCGTAGAACCAGCGATTGAAGGGCACCTCTGTGCCCAGCTGCTCCCCGGCCACGGCGCTGCCCCGCACCGAGGCCGTGACCCTCAGCGTGGCTTTGCTTCTGCTCAGGTGCTTCAGCTGCTTGTCAGTGAGGCTGTGCATCCTGATGGAGCACGTGTAGTGTCCTGCAGGAACAAGACAGCTTGGGCTGTTAATTGCTCACCTTTAAGGGTTCTTCTCCACTCACAGAGAGATCTCTGGGACATCTTTAGAGAAAAGCTAAAAAAGTGGTAAAACTCAACCAGCAGCATGATGAGGAGTGTGTAGATGGTGGATGATCGGGACAGTGAGTCTATTGGGTCAAACATCACAGTCCCAGCACCACAACTACAGAATTATTCCTTGTTCCAAACTGAACATCATGAAAAAAACATTAAGCTGGTAACTTCCAGTCACATTTTATTTCAATATGCCAGTGAGACTCAATTCCACTTTGAACATAACATTTATGCTAATACTGAAAGACTTTACTGAAAACAAGATTGAATATCCTATTTCATATTCTTTTCAACTAGTGTTAAAATTTTAGCCAGCTACCATCACCACCATCAAGTCTGTGAAGATGTAGTTTATTTATAAAAGCTCCTTTAAAAGTTATATATTCACCATGTTTCTAGCCTCATATGGGACCAATTAATCTGTTATTAGCAGTAGAGGTAGTAAAAACTTCCCTGAGAATGGAAGATAAAAAGCATCAGTAACAAGGAGAACTTGCCAGGTGCGTGTTTTCCCCTTATTTTCTCCCCCTAAGTAAGAGACACACATGCAGTAGAGACTGGGGTTTACACAATGGGTGCAGGGATCAATCTAACAGATAATTAATGCTCTTTACGTACAGCCCATGGTGGTTTGGTTCTGTTCTAAATCACATTATACTTTCAAAGCATTAACACATTTTGTAGACTTGCACAATTTTATTTCCACCTCCACAGTGTCTGGCAATTTCCCCCCCTTTTAAGACTCAGTTCATAATGTTTTGGGGGTACATTCCACTTTTGGAATATTTGTCACCTGAGTCCTCCTTTGTTACTTTGAATTACTACAAAAACTCTGAAAACCATGAAATGGGCTGCCACTGACTTCTGGCTTTCTCTGAAAACCAACACAAGTTTTTGCCACAGGCAGAAAACCCTACTGAAACCAGAAGTGCCCATGTGAACAACTCACTGAGGCCTGAGGTCCTACACAGGCTCAGAGGCTTCAGAAGGAAGGGGAGGAGGTTTAGATTGGATGTTAAGAAGAAATTCCTCCCCGTGAGGGTGGTGAGCCCCTGGCACAGCCCAGAGAAGATGTGGCTGCCCTTGGATCCCTGCAAGTGTCCAAGGGCTTGGAGCAGCCCGGGACAGTGGAAGGTGTCTCTGCTGGCTGGGCTTTAAGGTCCCTCCAACCCAACTCACGATGCTTGTGTTTGTCTGTGGTGTGGCACCTTGTCACATCTTACCTGAAACTGCATCAAATCCAGGTTCTGCCACAAAAATATCCTGTGCTGGGAAGTCAAAGACATCACTGTTGAAATCAAGATGGCAACTGATAATGGACTGGGGCTGTAACTCAGCAATGGCTTCAGTCTGAGCAGGCGAACACTCCCCTAGGGGGAAGGAGAAAAATAATCTCTAATTAATTACAGAATAAAATTGTAACTAATTAATTTTAATTAATTAAAAGCAAAATCATGGCTTGTAGTATTGGGTTATTCTACCAGCTTCTGAAATAGTTTCACAAGGTTATGAAGATCTTAAAATAGCTGGAAATCACAGACAGCTGTCCTTGCTCAGGTCTAATCCCAAAGAGACAGCAATGAAAATTTTATATGTTGTGGGGTTTTCTTGACAGGAATAATTTATTTACAGGAAAGAATAAGCTGGAGAGAATTTTCAGCTCGGATGTCTCTTGAATAACTTATATGATGCTGGGAATCTCGATTTAGATTTTAGTATCTGCCAAGAAGATTTTCTGGTAGGCTAATAATTTACTTATGGCAAAATAAACCACTATTGGAACAAGTGTTAATTGTTAAGCTAGAAGCTAAAAGGATCTATAATCACACAAAATACAACTTATTAAATAGAGGACACAATATGATGCTTCATCTTTGTATTGATTCTAATTGGTGAAAAGTTCTGTGAAAGACTTAAGCATGGTAAGTAAGAAAACGTAACAACTCCAAGAAGGCAATTGCAATTAAACATCGAAGCAATTAGCTGATTTGCCCATTAACTGTTTTTTATATGATCAAAAATGGTACTTCTATTGAAATCTACTGATCTTATTAGTTGTAAAATATTAACAGTGCCTCAGAACACCTTCCAAATTCTGTCCCACGGCTTCTAGAGCTCATGGACTCTGCAAAGACACTTGAGGTTCCTGGGGATCTTGTGACCCCAGTTTCACAGACCCTTAAACAACAAACAAAAACCCCGTAACACAAACCAAAGCCACCTATCATGAATCCAAAACACACAATAAACCATAAGCATAAATACTTTTTATCATACCTTTCAAATTTTTATTTGTTTCCCCAATAGAAACGATGACTTTGG
Organism: Dicrurus megarhynchus; assembly: GCA_013399195.1. Taxonomy (NCBI): domain Eukaryota; kingdom Metazoa; phylum Chordata; class Aves; order Passeriformes; family Dicruridae; genus Dicrurus; species Dicrurus megarhynchus. The sequence goes on from VXAD01006729.1 coordinate 358,797, forward strand.
AGGCTGCCACTCCCTGCAAGCTTGTTTGCATGCCACTGACATGCATTGCTGTGGTCTTCTGAGGTGCACTAATCACAATCTGAAAAAAGGATTGAAGCACTGTTACCAAAAATTAAGGCAAAACCAGACTGGATTGGTTGTGAAAGACTCCACGAGGTCACGTTTTTCTCTGAAATCCCACATTTCTCTAATATTAGAAACTGCCTTTCCACACAATTTAAGCTAGCAAAAACATTTTGTCTTCCTACCCAACCCCCAGAAGTTATTATGCATAAAGCTCTATGTCTAAATTTAATTTAAAAAGAATGTCTAGTGCTTATGCTGGCTGATGCAGTGAATTGTGTCAACAGTACGATTGCATTGCAGATAAACAAAATAATTTAATGGAGTACTTCTGATCAGTGATGCATGGCACAACACTTCAGAAAGTTCTTGCTGGCATCATTCATAAAAGCAGCCATACTCAAAAATTGGTTAGCACCTGGGAACAATTCAGCCAACAAAGGAATCAAAATGTACAATATAAGAACAGTATAGGTGAAAAATCAGAACTGTTTTGCTACATTTTCCTCCTGAGCCCAGATGTTTAAAAAAAAAAACATGATGTTTTCGGACACATACCAAATACTTTTCAACCATTTGCATTTCTACAAGAACATTTCTAAATATTTGTACCAAAAGAAAAATCCCATAGAATACAGTTTGGTGAGGGTCCACCCCAAACAAACCAACCTCAGCAGGAACTGAACAGTGCCTCACCTCTCTGTAGGTTTTCAGTAACCCAGGGATCTCATAGTAGACAGTGACCACTCCAGAGTCCCTTGCCAGGGCCACGCCAGTCTTGGAGTCCACGAGAAGAAGAGCACTTGAGGAGGAGCTCCACACGCCCAGCAGGCCTGGAAGACACCATGGGGGCACTGCTCAACATCCTGCTGCTCAACACCTTGCATGGGGGCACTGCTCAACACCAACTGCAGCATTTCCTGGGCACTCTGGTGTCTGTCAGTGCCACTGCCAGGCAGGGCACACACCTCCCAGTGCACAGGCACCAGAGTGGTGTCTGTGAGTGCCACTGCCCAGGAACCACGCTGGTGTCTGTGAGTGCCACTGCCAGGCAGCACAGGGGATGCACAGAAACCACACTCTAGGGGCTTGTGGTGGAAGGCTGGCAGCCCAACACCAAACTGACCTGCAGTTATTCTGACAGAAGCCCATTAATACCAACAGTCAGACACTGAGTGAAGGCAGTCCTGACTCTGCAGGAGTCCCACAGAAACAAGCCTTTCCAGCTAATGGAATAGAAATGTCTGAAGTGTGGATGTCAGGAATTCAGTACAAGAGACATATTGCACGGTGCAATTAAAATTAGAGGAGTTGATCAAACCTATTTTTATCATTAACAAGAACGGTGACATTTGGTTTGGAACAAACACGGTAAATTATGCATTTAGTTTTGCTGAGAATGAGCCAGAGTCACGCTGCTGTCCCAGGGAATAGCTGCTAACCCACACAGCTGGAGGCCGCTCACCTTCCTGGGCTGTCAGCGAGGTCCTCAGGCAGAGGACATCCCCCACCACCACATCTGGGAGCTCTGGGAAAATGGCATGTTGGACGGGCAGTGGGATGTAGTCTGCAGTGCCACTGTGCTCTGCATCCCACACCCTGAGCAGGGTCAGCCCCACGTTCACGGTCCGGATCACAAAGGTGTCGTTGGTGGCTCCCTTGGCGATCTGCACAAAGTCGTCTCTGCACACAAACAGAAGTGCTGCTGTGTGAAGGCAAGCTTGGTAACGTTATTATCTCTCCAGTAGGAGAGCTGTCACACACCTTTCAGATGGCTGACTGCTTGTTTTCAACAACAGTCATTAAATGAAGTCCAACAAAGGAAAGAAATTATAAAAATTATTTAGGTGCCACTGAGGCAAATTTCAGTTCTCATTCACCGCTATGCTGAGGAAATACCAAGGTGGTAACTATGCATGGAAACTACTTTTTAATTCTAAGAATTGTAGCGCTTTAGAATGACATAATCTCTCTCTTTTCCTTTGTCTCAAGGCAGTTAGGAAGCCAAGAAATTTGAACACCAATATGCAACCTGCAGACATAACAATGCCATTGGATTGCCAGTTCTAGTATTTACCCAAATTCAGCACTCCCAAACACAGTAACACACAGAGCACCCAGCAGAGACACTCACCAGGCAGGGACACTGCATGGCACTGGCAGCAGCACAGCTGGGTCCCCACCGTGCTGCACCCCAGGCTGCCAGCAGTGCCTCTCTAGGGCCATCGTGAGCCCTGTGCTGGAGCAGCTCTGCAGTGCAAGGCAGGGCAGGGTTAGCTCAGGGGTGTCTGTAAGCTACAGAAATTTCTTCATTGAGGTAAGAGAAGAGAAAATATTGGATTCAACCCCTTTTTCCTTTTTCATCATGGTCACTGTGCTGTAAATGCAAGGTACTCTGCAGAAAACAAGCCATGTTACAGTAACAGCATCAGTGGTATTTTACTGAAGACCACAGGAGGCTGGTTTACAACACTTCTTCTGTGTGGCAGAGACCAAAAAGCCTTTTGAGGCTTGTCCCTGCTGTGGGAAGGCTGTACAAGCCTATCTGAGGAGACAGCCCCTGATCCAGAACATTCCCCACCTTACATAAGCCCTCAGTGAGTCAGTGTAACCCAGCACTGGGAGAGGCAGGTGCTGATGGATCAGTTGCTTCTCTGGGCCACTGCTGCGTGCAGGGGGATGATTCAGAGTCACTCAGAGCAGAGCACAACTCCTGCAGGCCCGCTGGGATCATGCTTATCTGGGCAGCTTTCCCTGGCTAGGGAATATCGATTGCTAACTGGAACTCTTCTTCCTGCTAGTGCCTCTGAAGGCCACAGAAACAAAACCCTTGCTTTGCTCATCCCAGCCCAAGCTGTATCTTCACTTGATATCTTTGGAACAATCTTTGCTCTGTGTGTGTTTGGCCTTTTTTTGTTCTCTGTAATTAATCACCCGTGACAGATACCCACCTGTTGGTGGCAAAGTCGAGCACAGCATTATGTGAATGGAAAGTATCTCCAGAGTTGTCATGAAAATGGACTGTAAATGTCAGTGTCACACCCAGGGGCAGAGCCAGCAGTGCCTCTTTGTTCTGGGTGAGCAGAACGGGCCTCATGGAGATCCTGAGGTAGGAGATGGGACACACCTGGAAAAACACCAGCGGTGAGAAGGAAAGTTAAATTGCTTTTTATGATGCCTCTATAAAAATAATCTGAAAGGATTCGTATTATACAAGTATCCAGAGCTTCCTTTATGAGCCATTTGCATTTAGCCACATGCCAGGACTAACACGTGGAGCTGTTATTACCTGTATCTATATTTCACAGTTTGAAAGGGGGCCCTGGATGCGGTCTAGTCCAGCCTCCCACTCGAGCTGGGCTGCCCAGAGCTGGCCAGGAGCACGTGCAGGCAGCTCTTGGGCATCTCCTCAGATGGAGACTGCAGAGCCTCCTGCAATCTGTGTTCAACAGCCCCCCAGTAAAAGCTGCTGTCCTGTGTTCCATTGCTGTGTGCTCCCCTTGCCCTGCCATGGCTGAGAAAAGCCTGGCTCTGTCTGCTTTGTACCCTCACTGATATTTCTTAGCCTTTTTTTCTAGTACCACTGGGAAGTGAAACAAGCAATAATGGTGAAGAAACATACATCACACCCAGACTTCAGAGAACACGTTACTATCCTATCAATTCAAACTGTTAAGATTCCCTGGATATGCAAGAGAACAAGCGGCCCCTAGACCTCCCTCCTAGTAACTCCTGAAATAAAAGGTGCAATTCACTGCCCAGTTATTAGAAGAATAACTCAATGTATGTGTGAGTAAGGGGATGGAATGGGCATTGCTGCCCAGCTCCCTTGCACCAGGTGAGAAAGCCAAGCTGTTCCAGGCAGAGCTGGCAGCTGACAAACCCTAAGGGGTCAGCAGGCTGTGCTTTGTTCCCTCTCCTCAGTCAAGACAGAAGTTGGGAACTGCTCCAAATTCCTTAGGAGAGTCTGCTCCATTAACCGTATGTGCACACCCCCACATTTCTGCACTAACACTCCAATGAAGAAAGGTTTTCTGAAGACACAGACTTGACAACCTCTTCTTTTGGCTTTTAAATAACATATTACTATTCTTGATTAACTTACCTAGGTTAATGAGCAAAATTACCCAAGAAAAATAACTGTATCTGCTCTTTTTGTTACAGCTGTGGGAAAATAAATAATGGAAGGGCAGAGGAAGCAAAAACCCTCAATACTGAGAAAACTATTTTAAAAGAAGGCCTCAAGCTTATCTTGTAGGAAAATCCCTTTTTTTCTGACCTAAGAGGCTCAGCTAAAATGTAAAACTCTGCAATCTGAAAATGTACATGTCAGAACTTAAAAGGGAAAGGACAAATTTGGCCTCAAGCAAAATACCTCTTTGGTGAATCCAAAGGAAAAAAAAAAAAGGGCTAGAATATCAGTATATCCCACTGTCTGCTCCACAGGCTGGTATCATCAGCTAAAATCTCCGTGCATACAGATCTCTGCCCAACAAGCTGTGGTTACAAGCCAACAAAAACCCCATTTCCCTGACAGATTATCGAGCTTGCTTTACTTTAAAATCTCAGCAACTGTCCCACAAGGGACAACTGCTAAATTTAATATTGATGAAAACAGCCATTTACTGTTAAAGCATCTCAGGTTTTGAAGTATTTTTTTTAATTAAAAAAAAATAAAACACAGTACTGAGTGCAGCTGGTCCAGGCAAGTGCTTAGCTCGGTCCCACACTAAGCACACTGTCACTCCTCCTCTCCTTCTTCCCCCATCCTCCCTGGCTTATGTAAGAGTCGTCCTTTGAGCCAAGTTGAAGGTCTAAGTGTTAAGTGATGCTGCTGCAGCAGTTTGGTTCTTAATTGTGTACACTTGTAAACAGACAACACAAGCCCTTACGAAAGAAGGACAGTGTGAAGGGGAGAGCTTTGCCTTAGAATGACACAATAGATTCAAGCTCATCTCCAGCTCTGTCACAAGTTTTTTGACATGACCTTTGGCAAAACCTCTCAAGCTCTCTCAGCTCTTCAGCCATAAAATGAACCAGCAGCACTGTGTTACCTCACGAGGTTAAAAAGATCATTTCCATAAAGGCACTACAGCTGTAACAAGTACAGGAAAACAAATGAGCTGTACAAGATGCTGAACTGAGATGGGTCCTACTACAGAGAGCTTCGTATCACCATCCTGCCATATCCTGTGTACAGGACAAACCCACGCAGGGGGATCTGCCTTCAGTCCCACTGTGTGCTGACTAAATGGCATTTGAGCCACCCCCAAACTCATCAGATGTCTTTCACTTGCCCAAGGGAAGAAACAAGGTCATCTGTAACAGAGCTGGAGAATTCACTGCCACCACCTCACAGCAGCAGTGGCTTTAGTGACACTGGGCCCCCATTTCTTGTTTCCTTCCCCACCCAGGAAGACAGATGTACACCCTGTCCTACAGGCAAAGCTGAACATTGTGGGAAATACTAAAATCCAAATTTAAAAAATCCACCGAGCCACTTCCCAGTGCATTACAGGAGTTAAACTTAGAAATAACTTACAGCACTCAATTGTACATCCTTCTCCTTCAGCTGGGACAGAGGAAAGATGCTGACAGTAAAAAGGGATAAGAGGAAGGGGAGCAGTGGGTATCTCAAGGCTGATGTTGCCAGATGCAGGAAGTTCTTGGCTCAAGGATTTTTTGAACAGAGATGATGAGCATACATTCCCTGGTGCCCCAAGTTTCAAAGCTCAGAACTATTAATTCCTACACTGCTCATTTTTCAGAAGTGAAGTTCAAGAAGTGCAGCCAACAATCCCTGTTGCAGTAGTGAAGATGTACTTGAGGAAACTGCAAAGGAAGAGAGCTGACAGTACCTTAACAGCAGCTACGATGGTTTGGTTGATGCCAAACAGCTCTTGTGAAATCACTTCAATCGTTGATGATCCGATCACAGACCCAGAGACAAGGAATCCTCTCTCATCGATTTTCACAACAGGGACTTTATCTGGTCCATCCAGGACACGGTAACTCAGGGAGGCCACTCGGTCCCTGAAGAAAAACAGAAAGCAGGGAACCCCTTAAATGTGTAAAACCTTATTTAGGGTCTCTTCCAACACAAACCACCCTGTGATTCTGTGAAACTAAGGGTTTCGTTCCCTCCCCCTAAAATGTAAATGCCTCCAAAGCTTTGCACCCAGTGTGTGTCCTACTGTCTCTATCTGCCCATTATTATGCTGGGAAAACTACATTTCAAGCCTGATATGAGTCTAAAATGTCAGTCTTTGAAAACAGATTATGTAAAAAGAATTTCTCATTTGGAAATGACATTTTAATCTGAAAATCCAGCCACAGCTTCTGTGTAAGAAATACACAGAAGTATATCCCACAAAGCCTCAATCACCCATCAAAACCTCTGCTGGAAGCAGGCAGCAGGGAACTGCTTTAACTGGCTCAGCAGCTTTTAAAAAAAGGATCTGAAAGTTCCCAATATTGAATGAATTTTCCAGCTACAATCTAATCCAAGATTTGACAAAGCCCAAGAGAACAGATAAGATACTATGAACCAGCAGATAAGTTGTGTACAGTGATACTGGAAGAGTTGAACAGCTCCCTTCAAACACAACTGCCCCAAGGTTTGGATGAAAGGGTGACACAAATCACAGTATGAAAACTGAGCACTGACCTGTTGGTCCGAAGTTTAATAAAGGAGTTTGGTGACATTAAAATCTGCTCTGCTTCTGCCTCTGGAGTGACTAGATGAAGTTTTTCAAACACCTGGAAAATAAGAGGCATTTTGGCCTACTGTGGTGTGCAGAGAGTAATTTACTTCTATTTATTTAATCTTCAAAGCAAACAAACAAAACCAATTAGACCTGTAACTTTCTTTTTTCCCTTGTATAATATATATGGCAAAAAAAGACAACTGAACATGAATATTTGAGAATGGGAAAGCCAGTACCTTCTACAAATTATTCTGAAGAGCATTTATTTCCAGGGCTATGGCTAAACTAGAAAGCAGCATGAAAACAGGTGATTTCTCAAGGGAGAAGGTGTTGGGAACCCCATATTCACCTGAGTTAGGCTCCCCCTGCCCCCATGAGCCCATGAACTGAATGAGCCCAAATGGGGAACATTATAGAATAATAAAAAACAGTAAGGGCTCAAATTCCTGACTTCAAATACAGACTTCAATCCAGTTTTGAAATACATATTTAAAAATGAACTGTGAAGAAAATCATCCTACCTGAATTTGGATTTCATCAGACAGTTCTCTTGCCATGTTGTAGAACTGGTTGGCTGCAGCATCAAGGACCTTCACTACAACTTTCAGGCCTGTTCTTCCCTTCACTCTGCCATAAACATCCACTGCAAAGTTGTAGTTTGCAGGAAGCTGAAAAGCAGCCTTGGACAGGAGAAAGGGATTAAAGTTTGACTCAGGGAAAGCCCAGACCTTGGCCCCGAGGAAGTACCACCCCCGGTGCTGATCCTGCATTTTGAGGCAGCGGAGGAGCAACATCCTCTGCATTGCCCTGATGTGGCCGTTTCCTTCTCCCAGGCTGCACACACGTGCCCTACACACACACGCTTTACCTCGCTGTGCCTCGTCCTGACATCCAGAGTGTCCCTCTTGGTGACAGACCAGTGGAACGTTAACCCCGGCACGGCACTGCCAAAGGAGAAAGGGGTCTGACTGCTGGTGATGCCCATGACATAAACTGGCATCTGGAAAGAGAGAAACCAGCCTGCTTAGGTAGTGCCAGCATGCAAACCAAACAGCTGGCCACAGCAAACAGAATTAAACTTCAAATTCTCTCATCGAGAGATGGGGTCCCTTATGAAGAAAATGGCTCCTCCCAGAGCTGCAGTGCTGTTACCAGAGGATGTGACAGGAACGGCCACAACCTGCAGCTCCAACAGGCGAAGGGGACAGAAGCCAATCCCAAGCCAACTCACCTGAGTACCAGCTTTCATTCGTGTAATGGGTGCCCGAATTCTGACAGCTGTCAGCTGTACCACCTCAACTTCCACCTTGTCCTGGCAAGGAGGAAGGGAAGACACTGTAAGCACTTGTCAAACAGGAACCAGATTTCACTTTCAGGCTCTACAGCCGCTATTTTGCCATCATCTAATCACTGTTGCCACATGATTTGCATGACTTGTCAGAGAAAATACAGATGGACAAATTCAGTAGGACTGTAAAAAACTACAAAAGCATTAACTTCTGATTGACAGGCATTTAAAAATGCCCCCTAAATTGAAAAAACAAATCTCTGCTCAAAATTACTGATGACATGAACGATGGAGCTGAGAGGTGAGAGACAGGAGTGGATAAGATCACGGGGATCTTATCCACGAGCAGAAGAGGGATGAAGAAACCCAGGAGGTAAAGGAAGACATGGAGAGAGTTAGAAGGAAATGAGGATTGTAGAGCACCAGATGGGACAACTGAGAATAAAAGGATGATGTGTGACACTGATATCTCCTCTTCATATACCCGGACATTCTTGATAGATTTTACTCCTGCTATATACTGGGGAGGAAAGGTCAGACCTGGACCTCACTGGGCAGCAGATTTACCTTTCAAGTTCACTTTGCCTCCTGTCACTCCATTAGGGCAGGCTGCTGCCCATGCATTAAAAAGCACAGATTTCTTTATATTTTATTTTTTTAAAAAATTACTTTGTGTCCTGTTGGCCTGTGCTGACACCTTTCAAGCAGCAGAGCTTTGTGGCTCACAGCAGCTGTGCTGCCCTGAGCTCAAAGGAAGAAGTCATAAGATTTGGCCCAAGTTCTGTTGCTCTGAGTCTCATTCAAGTCCCAGGGACCGGTGCTCCCTTGTAGGCCTGCTCACCTCCCTCACACTCAGCTGCAGGAAAATCTAAGAACACAGATTCTGATGGAGCATCAGGGATTCACTTGCACCTCACAGATGGGTTCAGACCACAACAAGGGATGACAGTGCTCCATACAGACTGCTGCAGCTTAGGAGACAATGTGGTTTCTTTGGGCAACAGCTGCCTTCTGGATCCTACTGACCTAAGAGGGAATGCAGGCAAGGACAACCTTCTGCTGTGCTAGAAAGGCTTCTTTAGATGGGCTTTTCTAGATGCACTAACCAATCCTGAAGATCCTGAACTGGCCATGAAGCCTCCCTGGTTATCTGTGAAACTCTGGTTAAAGGCACAGCAAGATTTACCTGCCTGTTCCAAGCACCACCTGTGCCAGCACATGTGTAAGTTCACAGGCCAGGGAGGAAGGGACACCGAGTTTTCATCTTCAGGAAACCATGGAAGTGCACGAGGTAACACTGCTCATGCAGAAAGACTATGTGCCCCCTTTCAGAGCCAAAGCCATGAGGCAGAGAGCCCCTGTCAGCCCCAAACAGCACCACAAACATTACCTGGGACACTGCCACAAGTTTCTCTGTCTCTGCATCAACAGCCTGCAGCACTCCTGTCACCACCCCACTGCCAATGGCCACTCCTCTGACCAGCCCAGAGCTGTTCACTGATGCAATGTGCTCATTGCTGATGGAGAAAATGATGTTGGAGAGAGGCTGGGGGCCTCCTTCAGCAGTGATCTGTCAGAACAGCACAGAACAATTAATGAACCCTTCAGACAGTTCTGGTCACCATTACAGGGCACACCCCTCCCTGCTCAGCACCACAGTGACTTCAGTGCTGCCTGCACCTTCCCAGGGCAGCTCAAGGACTATTCCCCTGCACACTGGGTCCTTGCAGGATGTCAGCCTGGGAGATGAGTGAGCTGAGCACAGAAATGGACCCTGCGCCTCACAGGGTGTCACAGGCTGACGCCACCTCCACTCCAGAAAGTTTCAGAAAACTTCACCTCCCTTTCTCCTCACCACCCTGTGTAGAGCTCTGCTCTGTGTTTCACTTTGTACAACAAGCCTACCATGCCTGATTTCATGGAGCTGACAGATTTAATCATGCTGTGCTGGTATTTAACACCAGAAAAGCTCACACTCCATTGACAAAAACAAATACAAATCCTTTGATCCAGCAATACAGCAAAACGGAAGCTGGCTCAAGAGTGAAATTATTCTTGTTCAGAGGAGTATTTATCACAGAAACACACAATAGGTTGGGCTGGAAGGGACCTTAAAGCTCATCTTGTTCCATGGCAGGGACACCTTCCACTGTCCCAGGCTGCTCCAAGCACAGTCCAACCTGGCCTTGGACACTTCCAGGGATCCAGGGGCAGCCCCAGCTGCTCTGGGCACCCTGTGCCAGGGCCTGCCCACCCTCACAGGAACAATTCCTTCCCCATATCCCATCTAGCCCTGCCCTTTGTCAGGTTTGAAGCCATTCTCCCTCGTCCTGTCCCCCCAGGCCCTTGCCCAGAGTCCCTCTCCAGTCCATTCAGTGTGAATGCAGCTAAATGTCAAGTTGAGTATCTACTGCTGAAAATCCAGTTATGAATATTCATTTTGCTACAGAAATTACAAAATAAAGAAAATATGCAAGAAGATGCCTCACCTGAATCATGGCCCCAATAATTAGGGTCACTTTCCTTGGCAATAGTCTGAATGGGGGAAAGACCTAAAAACAGAAATATGAATACCTGTGTTCAGGATCCTTCAATCAGATAAATTATGTCACAAAACAATACAAGTGTAAAACTGAGTCTTAAGGTGCTTAATTACAGTAAATTGAGCATGCAGAAATTTAACTCATGATTTGCAGTCAAACAACACTGAAATCTGGAACAGACTGGCATTAGGTCAACCTCCAGACAGAATGAATTTTCTGGCAAATTGATTACTATACTGTAACCATAATTTATATATTCCTGTTCCACTGTAGCACAGACTTTATTTATGCATATATTTTATCTGAAATGATTTACTTCAATCTGCTGTGGAGCAGAGTTGATTCTCTGTCCTCTTCTGTCAGCCACAGTTGCTGTAAGACTCGTCTGTCCAATGGTCATCCCACGCACCAGGAAAGCAGCAGTGTGGTCATCCAGAGCCTCCCTGAGCGGGCTGCAACAAAGAAATACATTAAATACAGACATTCACTGAGGAGATTCCAAATAACAGAGCAAAGGACTTACTTAGTGCCCAGCAGCTTTACCACAAGGCTAAGTGACTGTGTCTGAAGCAAAGCTAAGGGAACCATCACATTTCTACACACGATGGCTCTTTGCAGCCTGGGCTTTGCTGTAACATTAAATACCCAAAATGAAAATGAAACAAGTGACAGACAATGAGTTTGATAACATCAGAGGTGCCTTCACACAGCACTCTTCACCTGACATTATTTGCCAAGTCACTGATTCCAAGATGCACAAAGCTTCACCAGACATGACACTGGAGGAATGCAGTCTCATTCATCAGCCAGCAACATTCAGGCTGATTTCCCTCACAAATAATAATTTTTTACCTTTAACAGGTAATTGAGACTTCACAAAAATAAAATAAATAAAATCTCAGTCATCGTATATTACTATGCCTCCAACTTCATACGTTTATTAATTTTTTGCTAATTCTTATTCGCAGATTAATTTTAAAAATTAATTAACTTACACAAGTGAGACAATCTGAGATGCTGCTCTTAGACTGAGGTCCATGACAGAGAAGTATTTTGCCGGAAAAGGTTTTTTTGAGTCATCCAGGACTCTGACATAAGCCTTAACTGTTTTTCCGATCTCCACCTGAAACAGATACATCCAGTCATTTTGCATTCAAACCACTCTTATTTATTAGCATAAACGTTTTCATTTTATTTTGTATTACACTTGTAGCAGGGTAGTGGAGATAGAGCCCCAAGGTTAGATTAGCACTGATTTTAAAGACTAATCCCTGCCAGCTAGAGTTAGTGTCAAATGAAATGAATGAATTCAGGTCCTTCATCTGGCAAGGGCATAATTAAAACATCCAGAAATATCAACACTTATTTTGTTTAAGGCGCACCCAAGCTGGCAAGTGGAATGAGCTGGACTTTTTTCTGTTCAGTTTTAAAATCTGACATATGGAAAATGACCTTGGGGCAAAACCTACTCCTAAAAGAATTGCTCACATGCACTTTAAACAGGAGGAAATGTAAATGAGCATGTCCCTATAAATTATGGATTAACATTGCTGGGTAAATGCAAAAGTTGAAATTGCTGCCACACAGAACATGAACAGATACCTGATACTCTGGGACACTTATAACCTAAAGGGTAAATTTGGGAGGCAGAAACAGAGACACAGGGAGATCGTGGCTCTTTCTCTGTTGTAGCATCTTGTCCATGTCTCATCTCTGTGTTCAGGACCAGCACAGGGAGCCAGGGCAGGCTGGACCAGCTCCCAATGCTGGTTCAAAGGCACTGACCTTGTCAACAACTCGCACATACAGTTCCTGGATATCAGACACATGAATTTCAGCTTCAGCTGGGGCAGGGAAAGCCAGACACAAGTCATGAATCATTACAGTCACTGATCCTGGGAGCAGAGGCTGCACCTGCAATGCCAAAAGAAAACTGCATTATAGCACTTATTTTGTCTGTTGTTCACAGGATAAAATTTGTTATCACTTTCAGGGCGGAAGCAGTTGGATGCAGAAATCTCCAAGCTTAGACACAGAGAATTCTCCCACCAAAATAAAAATCAAGCTGTAAAACGTATGTAAAAAGTATCATGCTACTGAGCTAGTGCTAACAGCCCCCAGGCACCAAGTGAATTAACAGCTCTTCATCCAGAACAGTCTGGCATCCTGTTATTCTCCTGCCATCAGGAGAAAAACCACACAAATCATTTAGAGCAACAAAACTTTTCTTAGCAGAGTGAAAAACAAAGTGATAAGGAAAAAAAATAACCAAGGACAAAGATTATGCCTATAAAGCATTGATACTGCTTCCTGCAAGATTTGTACTCTACTGTTACTGCTTTTCATCTGAGCAGCCAAAACCTGGTGGAAGATCCTGACAAGTAAGAGGACAGTTGACAGGTCAGGTATTTCTTTAATGCAACGATTATTCCATTAATTTTAAAGAAAGAGTATGTTACACTTCTTAATGGACAGAGAATAAAACAGTGAAAAGAGAGAGCTCTGCTCTCAAGCCCTCAGAACTGAGCACCCATCCCAAAGTCCCCTCTCCCAAGGCCATGCACCCACACCTTGCTCACATCAGCCCTGCGGTTCTGCAGCCACTGCCTGACCTTGGCACAGACCTCGGGGACAGTCCCAGCTCTTCTCTTCCCTTTGCCCAGGGACAGCACTGAAGCTGCGTGTCCTGTTCTGTGCTCTGAACTCTGGGCAAGGGGAGATGGCCAGGCCCCCCAGTGCAAAGGAGTTCAGTGAACTCTCAGCACTGCTCGGCAGCACTACGGGAGTCAGCAGCAGAGCAGTGGAAAGAGCTGACATTCTGTTCTTTGAGGGCACCACTCTTACTTCTGCCTCAAAATAGAAAGGGATGTGAAGTTTTAACAAGGGTCAGCTTCCAGAACAGCAGCAGTTCCCAGAGAGGGTGGTTTATACAGGGGCTGGGCAGCAGAGCAGGGGATGTGGCCAGGGGAGGGAGCTGGAATGAAGCTCAGCTGGGCTGGGAGCCCAGAGAAAGGAAACGAGCACAGGGAAAAGGGCAAGCAGGGCTACTGCAACTTTTAAAACTCTTCCTGCCTCAGCTACCTCTGCCCTTCTCCTCTCCCATCAGGTGTCCAGTGGCTCCCAGTATCCAGGGATATTGCACTGGTGAACACTCCTCACTCCTCCACTGCTACCACCCACACCCAGAAAAGCTGTTGTGTCAAAACCAGAGGGAGAGGTACAGAATTGGTCCCTGGCAGCCCCAGCGAAAGTCTGGGAATCGCTGCTCCAGATAACTCGAATTTAGTTTCTCAGAAGAGTTTCCTGCCAACTCATCTCTGTCAGTTTGGCTGCACTGGTACCTGCCATGGCAGCAGCCTGACACGGAGCCTGCTGACCTCCCAGGCCATTCTGCTGCTTCCCTGGTGGGAAAACCCAGGGGTGGCACGGGGATTTAACCCAAACTCAGCACACAGGGCTAACAAACTTGCCAAGTCTGTGTGGTTGCATTTTTTAAAAATGTGTTAAAAGTGGAGTTTTCTCTCCTTTAATCTGACAGGCAGTTAAATCTCTTTCTACACTTCACAAAGCCTATCTTGCTGTCACTGCTCCACTCCTGAATTCCAGACGAGAGCACTGAACTCATCTCGTGTACATCAGTTAAACCCATCAGGGAGACCTGACTAAAAAACTATTAAGAGTTTAAACAGTGTACTATGTACAAAAACCCCCTCATCTCTTCTTCTTTTTCCTCACCTCTGTGCCTGCTTGGAAAATATATTCCCACCTCACACTTGCAACGGTTAGAGACAACCAAAATGTTTCACAAATTCTTTTGATATTCTAATTTCCACTTTAATTATCATTATTTCACAACTTTATCAGCATTACTTCTTAACAAACTGTAAATTATACATTTATAAAAAACACTCTTTAAAGCAACTTGTTTCATTTCCAACTGTTGCCTAATGAAAGCAGCAATGCAAACACACAGTTTCACTGTTGTTCACTGCAGAATGCATTTCATATCTCCATTCGTTTCGTATTTCTGCAGCTGAAGCTGCAGAACAATAACCTGGTCGCCAAAAAGGTGTAAAATCACAAAATACTGCACTCACCAAAGCAATGCCTTGTGTCTCCTCATGTGTCACTCTCACAATATTTGGCACACTGGTGTTAATGAAAAAATATCCAGAACCTTGTTGGATGAGAAGATCTACCTGCAACACCAGAAAAGCATCCAGAATTAGGATTGTATCTTTCTAGTAAAGCTGGTCTCCTTACACATCTCTAACGTGTGATGTTTTCCTCCCTGCAGCCGGAAAGTAGCAGAGTAAGTCCTTACCTGGACGTCAGGGTGGTTGTAAATGGAGACCCCAGCAGGGCTCACTTTCACATCTTCCACGAGCATCAGTTCAATGGTGGCAGGCCCTGGGAGCACAGCTTCCTGCTGCAAGGAACCATTTCAGCAGTTAGAGCAAAGAGGCAGAACGTGTGCCGGGAGGACGTTTAAAGCAGGGGACCAAAGAGCACAAGTGGAGGTTATGAGATGCCCACGAGACCCAGATGGCTCACCCAGTCCTCCTGCACAGGGAAGGGCATCCTCAGGGCAAGGGCTGTTCTGCACCCCTGGCCAAGCCAGAGGACAGGGCCCAGGCACTGCAGGATCAGGGAATGATGTCTGACAAGCACAGACAGGGTATTAACTCTGAGACATGGCCTCAGTTCATACACAGTGATAAGGCAAACACACCAGGTTTTCTTCTAACTCATCTTTTTGTGATTCTTCTTAGCAGGCCACCAAGAGAAATTCTTCCTTAAATATAAGTACATGAACACTGGACCAGATGCAGGTTTAATCACTCACTCATAACAACATTAGCTCAGAAAAGGAAAAAGGTTCTAGAGGAAGTCACTACTCTGTACCCATTTCACCTAATTAGTAGAATTATTTCCTTGATGTAGAAAGGATGTTGTCTTTCCCTAATGACATAATAGGATGTTCCACTTAAACAAGGAACAATGATCAAGACAATATCCCATCTCCTAGATTTCTGTTTGTACTTCTGGCTGCAAGAAAGGAGAATGGGCAGGTCTGAAAGCAGAATAGAGCAGCCCATTGCTGATGTAGTTGAAAAAAGCAGCCAAGTTACCTCATTTCAAAAAACAACACATGAGCCTACAAAGTGCAGCAGAACTGGTATCTACACCTGCCAAAGAGTCCTCCAAAACTTAAACACAGAGAATAGAACTCAAAGAGAACTCCAGTGCCATTTTACATAGATGTACCCCACTCTGAAAAACAATAAACACCTCTGAATTCAAGGCAAAGTTTGGAGCATTCACTCTTCTAATTATTTCTAAAAGCAAGAAAGAATATTGAATATTGGTCTAACAAAACAGAGCACAGTGAGCTACAAAATGATTGCAAAACATCAAGTCTCCATATTACAACTCAATTTTTTAAGAAACCTCATGGAAAAGTCAAGAACCAAGTGGCAAAAGAGATCATCTCTCAAAGAATTCACTGAGCAGATGCCAAACCTGGGCCCTGCTGAGAGGAACCTGGCCCGCGAGGTATTTCACATTACTGGTGCCCATCTGGTACCTGCTTTCAGTTAAATACTGTAAGCTCTCACTGCATATTTTACTCTGCCTCAACTCTGTTTTCAAGGTACTGCATATAGCCCAAACCCACTTAAATCCTGCTTAGCAGAGTTAAACAGAAATTCAATTTTTTTAGGGGTCAGTTTTTGCACATGCCAGGTTATTCCACAGGCTGAAACCTGCCCTTATATTCAGTTTAAAAAAGTGACATAAACCGAAAACTGCCATCTGTTTACACCTGCCCTCTTTGTTCATCATCACTACCTTTTGCTGTTTTTCTTCCCTAGGTTGAGTATCTGCAAACTAAGTATTTCAGAGTGGCTAATGACTTGTAAAATGAGAGCCTGGGCTTATGTCTGGCATTGTACAACGGAGGAGTCTCTCAAGAAAAAAAATAAGAGAGCATTAGTCAGAGCCCAGACTAACATATGGTCCATATAAGGAATCAGTCAGCTTTTGCTCTGCTCATGCAGAACTTTCCCACCCAGCTCTGCAGTGGCAATAATCCATTTGCTTTCCCCAGTGACAGCTGCACAAAGCACATGGCTGCTTTAGTGAAGGACAAGCAGCAGAGATTCACCAATTCTTTAAAAAACCCCATACTGAAACAAAACCAATTGAAACACTCCTCTGTAATGCCCTTGCCCAGATGGTTAAAAAACTCCCAAGGACTTGGATATATTTGATATGGATAGCAGCACCTAGTGCAGAGGAAAGCAGCAAAAGCCATGAACCAGTATCAAACCACTGCTGTTATGAACCTGTCACCAGATTCCACCGTGGAGCTGCCTTATTTGTGCAGTGCTGTGTGTGCAGGAAATAAATCCATCTCAGGAACACTGGGCATTAATCACAGGGAAATGGCAAAAACCCTGAGTGCTGTTACCGGTATTTTGGCTCTGGCTGCCTTCAGGTGGGGCTGCTGGAATCCAGTGACAGTGGCAGAGATGGCAGCAGTTCCAAACTCACGGTCAACTACAACAGTTTGTAAGCCTAGAATGCAACAAAAATGAAAAATACACTGCTTAGCTCTTCTAGGATCATTCTCACCAGACAACAATTTTCTCTCTCAAGACAGGTTCTAGACATTAGACTTGGTTCCTTTTTTCTCCTACCTTTAATAGCGCTAAAAAACATGCACATTGATGTTCAGCTGAAGTATGACTGCAGACTGCAGTAATCAAGCTCAGACATTACCAAACAGATTTAATCCTGCCCTTTGAACAATGAAATGCTCATTCAAACCCACTCGTACCGTGCATTTTCTTCTGACCATTCCTCTCTTCCTTCAGGGTCGGCTCCATCGGCAGCTCTGGCTCAATACGAGCAAGGGCCTTTTTTGTTGATTCCCACACAACACTAAGAGAGCTGAAGTTGTCAAATTTCCTGCCTTGCTGGTCATAGGCAGCCAAATCCAGCACTGGATTGCGGTAATTGGAAACAGGAACCTGAAAAAGAAGGAATATTTTGAACCGAACAGATACAAGAGGATTCTTTAATCATTAAAGAAAACATATGCTGAGTTCCATGAGGTTTGTTATAACATCAGTACACAAGGAATGTTCATTAAAAAGAACTCATTAAGCTGTACTCCAACAGCCCTGGGATTATCTCAGTTGGCCAGAGCATGGTGCTGCTTACACCAAGCGGGTCCAATCCCTGTATGGGCCATTTAGAGATGGACTTGATGATCCTTGTGGGTCCCTTCCACCTCAGAGCATTCTGTGAACTTGTGAACTCTAAGGGGGTTTCCCTGGAGCATGGGTTTGGTTGTTTTTGAGCCAGTGAACTACCTTCAAACAAACAAACAAAAAAAAACCCCCAAACCAACAACAACAAAATGGAACTACAGCTCAACGAAATTGTTTTTAGAATGCTAACAAATAATGACAAACAGTGCAGTCTGTCAAAGCTCAAAATTCTGGTGTTGGTCTTGTGAAGTGCATTAGCAACAGCAGTGCACCAAGGCAGGCTTAACTGACACATCACGGAGCCAGGAAAGCAGGTGAGCTCTGAATTGGCTAGTAATATACAAAAATCTCCTTCTCCTCTTGCTATTACATAGCAGCTATTTAAAATGATTCATCAACTCAACAGGCACCACAGTTTTAGGGAAGGAGGATGACTTTTACATTTGCCTGGGAATATTAACACAAAACGTGGTTTACTCAGAAGCCAACATGTGACAACTCTCATTAAAACAGAGAAGAAATATGAAATAAAAACGGAATAGCAAAGTTCTTCATGCCTGATAATCTACACATATACACTGTCCATTTACTGCAGGACCCCCCCCTCCAAGCCTGCTCTGTGCAGGAGTTCCCAAGGGCACCCGTGTGGCCACAGCTCCAGTTACTGCTCCTCTTGCAGCAGCTCAGACACTTTATTTTGCACATGGAGCTCCAAACACTGGTTTTTCAGCTGTAAGAACACCTCCTCTTCGTGTCACTTCCCAGGCTTACCACTTGCTTGTTCTGTTGGAGCAAAGGGCAGGAGAGATCCAGCTGAGGGCTGCCATAAACAGGAATCAAAGTGAGCCGGGAAGGGACAGCACAGACGAACTTCACCACAGCAGGTTCAACCACTGGGAAAGGGTTGGTCACTGTGGGGCTGTTCCCAACTGTTAAGGTAATAACCTGAAAACAGCAAATCAGAAAAGAGTCGAGTTCAGGAATGCTGTATTTCCACAGGTCTCAGTTACACTGGTGTCAGAATGAAAAGCACAAATACAGTTCTTGGGGATTTACAGCACTATTAAGACACAGGAAGATGTAAAAGGGAGAACATACTTCAAGAACAGTTCTTTATCACTACGAAAGTACTGTTCCTGGGTACTCTTCCTTGGTGTTCACGTTCATTACTATCAAACTTGATTCAAACAACAAATCTCTTGTAACTGAAAAAGGAAACAGCAGGTGTTCTCGCAGAGTGAGAATAGAACAGCCCAAAGGCAACATTTACAGTCACTTCAGTGTGTTTATAAACATCTCATCTTTTATTTTACATTCCTTTCTCAACCTTCAGCAAAACAAAGTGGATTAAAGCCAGAGAAGGCTGAGGCAGCTCTGGTCAGCTGCCTCATCCCCTCATGCACTGGTGCTGGGCAGCCACGCAGGTGTGATGTGCTGGGGACAGCCAGCCATGCACAGACCTGCACATCAACACCAAGGCCTGCTCCTTCTGAGTCTGCACTTACAGAAACAGCTCCACTTTGCAAAGTGTCCACTGAGGAAATCAGTGCAACTTAGCAGCCCCATCAAAATGCTTAGGCCTTGCAGAATTGCAGGAGGAAACCATTAAATCAAACCTAAAAGCTTCATGGGCTGGGGAGGGTGAATAAAGCAGGATAAATCACTCCTGCATATTGGAGAGAACAAAACCAGGTGGACAATGAGCATGGCCACGCTCACCAAGGCTGCACAGAGAGCAGAGCAGTCAATTCCTGTGGCTGCCATTTGTTCCAATAAGCAGAATTACACTGGAAGGTAACGTGGTTAAGAGGAGCAGGTCAGACAGAGGAGTCAGCTGCTGCAGTAACCTCCTGCTCTGATCCTGTTCATGTACACTGAACCCACACTCATCAGGATGTTCAATGCATCCCACAACATAAGGTTTCCACAGCTTGGGTTCATACTGCAATAAACCCGCCATAAACCACTTTTTAACATAATGCTGTGAAATGCTCGCTCTAAAACCGGCACCACAGCACATAAACAACATACTTACCCAAGTTCTTCACTGGCTCATTATAAAAACATCTTGCTGTATAACAGGTACATGGCACCATAAATCTGTCTGGAGCCAGTTCTCAGTGCCTGATGGAGGGCAACACAGATCCCTTCTGGCACCTACCTGCTCTCCCAGGCTCCTGCACAGCACCCTAACCCAGTGCTGGTTGTTATTTCGAGGTGTGGGAGGTTCAAGCAAAGACAGGACAATGCTCTCTGCATCCTCAGCAGCGATGTTCCTGAAGAACTTGGAAGGTTCTTGGACCCATGGCCTCGGTCCTCCTTCAAACAACATATCCTTAGAGGAACCCAAAGTCACTACAGCGATGGACGGTGGATCGATAGCCTGTAATCAATCAATTAATTAATTAAAAATTAATAATCTATCTACACAGTTTGGTTGTGCTCTGCAAAATAAACTTCCTTATGAACAGAACAGCACTGGTTACTTGGATTAGGCTGTGATGTCTCCCATGCAGTGGTTTGTCAGCACACTTAGTGAAAAACAGAGCTGCACCAAAATCCACAAGGATTCTGCCCAGCTGGATTATATTCAAAGGAAGCCATGGATCCAAAGAAAAGTTTTAGCTGCATTCTAATCACATCTCTCTCATGAAGAATTACAGCAAAAGGGAGACCCTTAATATATTCTGAGCACAGAGAGATAGTATTCTGCTACACTTTTAAAGGAAGTATTTTAAATGAATGAAATAATGTCAAATTGTACTTTCACTTGGCAGTGCTCTCTCTAGAACAGTTCTGCCTATGTAATTATTCTCCTACACAAGTTTTACTTCAAACCTCTCTAACAACTTCTGCACTGATGTGCATCCATGGGACAGCCTGTGCTGTTTATCACCACAGCAATCAACCTGACACTCAGTACACAAAAACCATTCGTAGTTTGTGTATCACAACATCATATTATATCATTATAGCCACTAATTTGTAGGATTTGCTCTAACATTTTTTCCATATTGGGGGAGGGCTATGCTCAGACTTCAGCTCTGCAGAGTCAGTGCTAGGCCTCTGCAGACGAGGAAACAACGCAGCCTCTTCTGTATTTCCATCTATTGACCCTGGACTCAGCTTCTTTCTTATTTCCTTCACTGAACCAGCCAATGGTGGAATGTAAACCCACCCAGCTCGGTTTTTCAAACCTTACATGACCTGCTCTCTGTCATGTAAAGGTGTCTGAGTGGTGGCTTGCTCCAGGAGCAGAGGAAACAGACTCACCCTCAGTGGGAGGTAAGCGGCGATGGCGATGCTGGCGCTGAGGCGCACGTGCCCGTGGGTGTACACAACCACCAGCCTGGTGTAGCCCTGAGCTTCAGCCTTCACTGTCACTCCACTGCAAAAATCAGCACTTGGCTTAAGCCTTCCTGTCAGAAAAATTAAAAATACACAAGAGCTTATTTGGAAAGAAATGCCCAGGCATGTTCATCAAATTCAACATGGCCGTTTGAAGGGAGCCTGCCAGAAAGACGGAGAGAACTTTTTACACGGACATGTAGGAACAGGGCAAGGGGGAATGGCTTCAAACTGAAAGAGGGAAGGTTTAGATGGGGTCCTGGGAAAGAATTCTTGGCTGTGAGGGTGGTGACGCTCTGGCACAGGTTGCCCAGAGAAGCTGTGGCTGCCCCATCCCTGGAAGCAGATATATCCTCAAAATAAAACTACCCGGATCCCCTCCCCTCTGAAGTTTGGCACTTCTGTGGGGATGCTGGACAGAGCCATGAAACAGCGATTTAAGGGAGAGCTGTGAGTTGGTAACACCTGTTACCAGTTTAACTTCCAAACCAGGGAGGGGGTCGGAGCACCTTCCAGTGGGCTGAACACGCCGGGGTTCTCCACCTCCACCACGAGCTCCAGGTGTGAGCAGTCGCTGAGCGGGACCAGCTCACCCCTCTCCACAGCGGTGCGGCCGCTGACCCTCAGGGGCAGCTCCAGGACCTGCCCGACGTGTGCTTCCGCCTGGCAGGGAGCGAACTCCATCGCGCTGGGCTCGCTCACGTACACCTGACGGGGGAAGGAACAGGGACAGGTTTGTTCAGTGCTCTTCTCCCACAGCAGCCCAAGCCCACAGCAGCTTGGTGAGCTCTCCTTTTACTGCTACTCTTGTAATTCTCTCCTCTGCTTTGTAGACTTTGAAGTGTGGACTAAGTTGTGTAGTATCTCCAGGAGGTACCATCACCAGCTGGGACAGATTTAGCATCCATTAAAGAATCCACCTCAGACTGACCACAGATTTCATAACAATCACTATGATCAAAGCTTTTATTTGCAGTATCTTAACTACTTAATCTTCTGCAACTGGCTTCAGGATACCAAACCATATGGTACAGAGTTAAAGCTGTAATCTGTGTGGATTAACTACTCCTAAAACTACAGCTACTGAAACTTGTTCACTGAGGTCAGTAAACAGAACTCTGAAGAGTTATTCCACAAAGAAAGCAGCTCCTAACACAAGAACAAAGGCATTCAAAAATAACCTATTCAGATTGTGCAATACACTGCTCTGAAAGCTCACATGGACAGAAGGTTTCTTTCTGTCTTTAGGCTTTGACTAATGTTTGAGGATAGGAAATTTTAGCTGAAAAAATCTCCATTCCTGTGTCTCCTGCTGGTAATTGTTGCGCTGCTAAAAAGCAGCATCCTGGGTTGTTCAGAGAATTATTTCAGAGCGAGTGTAAGCTAAATTCTGAACAGATTTTAATTCATGTCACACCACTCCCTTTGGGGCCACTAGATGTACTGTTCCTGCATTTTCCTCACTCCACACCACACACTGACCACCATGACCTAAGAACAGGGGATGGTCTGCAGAGACACCACAAAATCCCTCCTGGCAGCTATGTTTTTCATCGCCATTTTCTCCTAATTTTCCTAATTTTCTTCTTGGCCAGCTTAGGTATCTGGAGTCAGTCTGCAGCATGGTGCTCACTTCAGTTACTTCTCCAGACAGAAATTTCCTTGCACATCCTGATAACAACTGTCGCCCTTTGATATCAAGGGAGGACACCCACCTATCACCCTACAGAATGAATTTTTAGTTTGGCTTTTCTGCTTAGATGGCCAGGCCAGGAGTCAATTACCATTTCCTTCTTGCACTTCTAACTTCCAACAAGGAAAAAGACTTGCCAAGGAAATCAGGAAGGGGCAAAAATGGGAGTAAAGTTAATGCACTGGACCGAGTTTTATTCCCTGAAGCACAAACTGAAACCAATCACTTAACCTGCCACAGGGCAGGCAGGGAAACCTCCTGGGAATGTTTTGGAAGGAGAGTGCCTATGGCATTCTCAGCTCCTTCACTGCTTCCAAAAGCCATATTTAAGAACAATCACTGAAAAATAAATCTCTTACCTTCATTTCTCCATAATGCAACGGATTCCGAACATCGAACGCCTGAATAACGCTGACCCCAGCATCACTCCCAGTTGTCATTACCCCTTTGACTGTCACTGTAGCTACTGCCTGGTTAGAAGAGGACCAGCTGAAGTTGCCACTTCCACCCTGAGCCTGGAATACAGAGGGAAAAGTCTTTCAAACACTTAATCAAGTATATGGTTCTCACATTTCTTAGCTTTGGGTATCTTGCCTTTGGATCGTGCCTTTGGACATCTTGCATGAAAACCAGGAGTGCACTGAGAATGGGAAATCCAAACAAAGTAACAACTCAGAACTTTCAAATAAGCAAGGTGAAATAGGAGAGAGATGAGAAGATTGCTACCCTTCATTCATTTTAATTTCAGCTTCTTTCACACTTCAAAATAAATGTCAAAAGTTCCATCAGAGTGAAACGAGGGTGAACACTGGAACAATTTTTTAATGTAAATTGTTTTAATTTCTTTAACTTCCTCAGCATTTCCTTTAACCTGTTGCATAATTTAAAATGAACAAAGTGATAAATCTCGTCTAGAAGGACAGTGTGGAAAACAAACAAACCTAAATTATGCAGGAGCTTAGCTAGTAATTTTTACCAGGAAAAGAGAATAAAAAGAAAATGAAGAGGAGGGTCATTTCCCTTCTTCCTTCCTCTGAGCACGTGCACAAGCTGATTACAGGAGGACACAGACAGATGAATAAATAGGTAGTGGTGTGTGACAGGAGATGCACGGGGTGTGGTGAGAAAGGCTAAAAGAATGCAGGAGTTCAGCACATTTGTAAAGGTATTTTAGTTGAAACAGGGAGATGAGCAGAAAACATAAAAGAGAAATGCCCAATTCTTAGTAACTGTATGAAGTCTCATCTCCTTGCCATAAACCCCAGACACCTCACTACATTTTCTGTCTCTAGCAGTCAGTCTGCACTGAGGAGAGGAAGGGTAAAGCAGCTTCCCCTGCAGCCTGATCAGTCAGGGGAGCTCCACACTGCTGCCTGTGAGTGATGCCCTCCCCAGAAACCAGGAACCTCCACGTGCTCACCTTCACACAGCTGGCACTGCACCTCTGGTGCATGGACTGAAGGAAGGCAACACAAACCACCTCATTAGCACAAATATGAACCAAGCAACCCCCAACAAACCAGACAGCTGACAAAGTAAATCCTGCCAGGCATTCTGATACCATCTGGAGGGAGTTACTTTAGCTATAAACAGAATTTGGCTAGATCCAAAAATCCCTTTCAACTTATTTTCAGAAGAAGTCCATTCACCCATTTGAAATGGCCTGAGTGAAGCTATGGAGTGGGAGGCAAACACTGATGGAGAGGCAGGAACAACAGGCGAGCTGTGTGTGTGTTGTTGACAGCAACCACTGGTACTGTGGGATGGAGAGACTGGAAGAAAGGTCTCAGTTTCAGCAAAATTTAAGTCTTGGGAGAAAAAAGTTTCTATGTTTTTATTGAAAAAAGTCACAGTAAAGTAAGAATACAGACACAATTATTGCAGTATCATGAAGGAATGTTCTCTGGTGAGATACTTCATTATATATGCAAGATAAGGTGAGGTAAGAATAGAACTGTGAGAGAGGTAGGAAACAAAACCACATTTACTGTCCCTTACTGGGAAAACTCCAGCAGAATTATGATAAAGCACTGAAAATGCAGATTTGTACTAAGAATTTTTACCACACTCTGCTGGTGTGGTCAGGAATAGCATGAAGTAAACCAAACTAATCCCACAGAACAGACAAGTAGAGATGCAGTGGTTAACTCAATGGAGTTGCCTTTGGATTTACACTGGAGAATGCAGTTCAATCCCTATGATTCTCTTCATGGAATCACTGAATCAGTAAGGCTGCAAAAGACCTCTGAGATTATCAAGTCCACCACTGAACCACGTCCTCAGGTGCCACACCCCCATGTTTTTTGAGCACTTCCAGGGATGGTGACTCCACCACTGCCCTGGGCAGCCTGTGCCAGTGCTTGACAACCCTTTCTGTGAATAATTTTTTTTTAAAATCCAACCTAAACGTGAGGCCCTTTCCTCTCATCCCGTCCCTTGTTACTGGGGAGAAGAGCCTGGCACCAAGTGAAGTGCTGCCTCTTTGGATATGGTTTACTTAGGACACAGCCAAAACTGAGCACTACTTCATGCTAAAAGGGAGAGGTAGGAACTGTGCATCCAACACCTGAGTGCAGGGTCTGGGTATCATTGGCCTAGGATAGGAGTCTGGGCTGAGAAAGCACAACTTTCTTTTCCTTAGGCTGGAGATACTGGATACTGGGAGACAAACCATTTGCTTCATGAAGCATATGGAATAACTGACAGCTTGGGAGCAAAGACACACCTAAGAAACATGGAAAACATCCCTTCTGTAAATGAGCTGTGGCCTTTGCCTCCCTGGAACTTTATATTAGGAGCACGAGGTGTGTGGCGAGTGAAGAATACTGATGTCCAAGGCTGGCAGAGTGCTGCTAATTAATCTTGCCATGCCCTTTTTGCAGTCACTTCACACTCCCATTCATATTTCCAATCCTTGCCAGCAAAGGGCAGCCTCTAATGATTGCTGTGGAGCTTTGCATATAGGATGCTTCCCGGAATTCCAAAGCACTCCAGGCATGCGTGCATGGTGCATGTGTGAGGGAGAGTGGAAGGGAAGACAAGAGACAGAAGTCAGCGGGGGTTTTACATTTATTGCTTTCTTGGTGCGTTTTTTAAACTATGTATTAATTCCTGTAACTAACATCCCATGAACTTCCTCCAAATTACATTTTGGATGCCACCATGCCTGAAGTACCCAAAGTCAACCCCACCTCAGTGGTGTCAGGCTTCACTGTGCCTGCCTGAGCAACACTCCCTGCAGCTGGGTACTTCTTTGGCATACCTGGATGGTGTACTGGTAGACTCCTGCTTTTGGCTGCCAAGGAAACATCAGAATGCTGGGTAAAAGAAATATTGGAACATAGATCTCCACATCCTGCCGGTTTCGCACTGGAACTGGTAAGGTATGAACGCCCCCATCCTGCAAAGTGCAAGAGAACAGTGTTATAAATGGCACCACAGTGCTTCCCAGAGTTAATGTTCAGTCCTTATGTACAGACAAGTCCTTGAAAACATCTCAGAGAGGAAGGAAAACTATTTAGGATCACTTATGAACAGAGTTACTTGTGAGCAAACAGCTCCTGGCAGCAAGGTGAGCTACTGTATTAAATGAGTGCTCCTGCTATGGAGATCCAGGTGCCCACATTCATTTGGAAGGCAAACACCAAGAAGAAATACACTCTTTCACTACTCCTATTTGAGACCTCATCTGGAGAGCCAATCTGGAGGCTTGACACCTGCATTTACTCTTTGCTCATCCCACTCTGTACACAATTCAGCCTGGAACACCCGATGCTCAACCCCCACAAACGCTGGCCTTCACAGCTCTGCTGTCACTGCAGTGCCACAAGCCTCTGGCACAACACACTGCTACTGCAGCTCTGAAGGATAAACAGCTCTCAGTGGGTGCCTTTCCATTGAAGAGAACATCTCTGACACAGAGAATGACCATGGCTTATCACATTCAAGGATCTACCTAACCCTGCTCAAGGAACCACTACAATGATTTCACAGCAAATGGGTTGAAGTGTTGAAGTTTCAAGCAAAAGCAACTCACTTCCACACCACGTGCCCTAGTTAGCCACACATTCAGCAGCCTGCCCAACCAGCAGAAAAGTTAATGAATATTAATTTGGAGAAATGTGCAGGCTGATACATTTGGCAGATTGTCATTCCAGAGTTTTAAGGTCACTTACCAATTGATAGCAAACTTCCCCAATGTAACTGACTGCAGAACAAGGCCAGGGTATGAGAGTGATGATCCTACCACAATAAAGTGTAAAATTCCCTCAGCCTGTGAGAGGCCCCTTGCCCAGCACAAGGATCTGCCACGAGAAAAGAAATCAGTGCTGTGCACCACTGCCTTGACAGGAGTTTGCCACATGCTCAGGAGCAAAATCCCACAGTCTTTATTTAAGCAAATCCTCTGTTGACTCAGCTGACAGTTTTCATGAAGAAAGGATTTTAGAATTTGGTTCTTAATCTGTTCAAAGACAGCTCAGACCCATGTAATTCTTAGGCTGCCTTTTGCTATGAAGTCACTACTGCACAGCTCAATTATTTTTAGGCCTAGCAGTGAAGCAGAAGAGTTTCCACAAAGACACACCTGATCAACTACTGATGTCAGTGCAGCATCAACCATGGTCAGACCCGCCTTTACTGCCATCACATAATGATAGGATCCATTCAGAGATGACTGCAGCACCTCAAAGTATTCTTTGGACAGCTCCGTAGTAATTCTGATGTTCTAAAACCAGAATATGAAATAGAAATTGCCACAGGTAACTGACATTAGCAGAGGACAGAAAGCCACAAACATACCACAAGTCAATGAGCAAACTATTGTTTAATAACATAGTTCAAAGACACGTTGTTGGAACGGATTAGAATTCTCCCTATGGAAGTTTCAGTTTTTCAGTAAGATTTTACCTTTAGGCATAGCATTAACTCCACAAAGTTTTTTTTTTTAATTATCAGCAACATATAATTTAACATGAAAGTACCTATATTTATACCACTAAATAATTCATATTTTACAGTAATTTTCTCATTTTTTCCTTCTTAAACACAAAAGAACATGTGAATATACTGCCTCAAAAGCACACTACTGAGCTCTAGCTCAAAGTCAGATCTGTATCCCAAAGAGCAATAATGGGCAAATAAAATAATATTCCCATATCTCCAATACTCTGAAAAGCAATAACTTAATAAATCTTTTCTTGTTGCAAGTGAACTATTTAAATTTAGTTTTCTTTATAGTTTTTTAAGAACTATGTACATGTGGTACCTAGTATATAGAACTCAGGAAGAAGCTCTTCCCTGGGAGGGTGGGCAGGCCCTGGCACAGGGTGCCCAGAGCAGCTGTGGCTGCCCCTGGATCCCTGGCAGTGCCCAAGGCCAGGCTGGACACTGGGGCTGGGAGCAGCCTGGGACAGTGGGAGGTGTCCCTGCCATGGCAGGGGTGGCACTGGGTGATTTGAGGTTGCTCCAAGTCCCATCCAACCTGAAGGACACTGTCCAACTTCCATTTTTTTCTACAGCACTTAAGACTCCAATAATTTCACATGAATCACCATCCAGAGTGCTTTATTTTAAAAAAGTAACGACAAAACAAATGGAAAAAAGGAAAAGGCAAGAAACAACATGCTTTGCACTGTCCTGTCTCAATGTAAATAAGAAACCACTCAAATAATTTCAAAGCAGGGATTTAGGAGACAGCCACTGAAAAGTATACAAACATTTCAACTTACATCAGATAAATAAACCTTATTGCTTGATTTATCATACACATCAATCGTAATTTCATAAAGTCTGCCCGTTTCCAGGACCCATCTGTCACCTGGATGAACTGTAAATCCTGCAAAACAGGAAATATTGAACAGCACAAACCAACAGCCTCTCTATCTAATGCAGAAAAGCATTTTGCTTCTGGTGCCCACACTCTGCAGATGAACATTCATTATTTTAAACTGCTGACTACAGAGATAAAGGAAAATACATAAAACCTATTTCACACTGAGCTACTTTTATGAACAAAATTACTTTTTTGTGAAAACTAACACGAGAAATGGAAGCATGGAGATACAGCATGAAGATCACAGAAACAAGGCAAGACACTGCATTAAGCAATCAGGAAGACTGCATCAATACCAACCCAAATATGCAGGAGGTACCACATAGACAGTGCTGTTGGGCAGCCTGGACACCCCCTGCATGCGGATACCTGAGGGCTCAGTAAAGGAACACACAAGTTTAGCACAAGTCAAGTCAAGAGCAGCATTTTCCTGGGACTCCTCGTGCCTCTCTGGCTGTTTTAAAGCTAATTGTACACTGCAAATAACCACTACACCCACCTCACTGCCGGCCAGTGAGCACTTTGGAGAGATTTCACTGGAGAATGTAACAACTGAAACATTAAAATTAAATAAAGCCCCATCACATTTCTACAGTGACTAAGGGGAACACACATGATTTAAGTGATCTTCTGCCAACTTAATTTGTTAAAACATTCCAAGGCATCAGACAGCTCTGCTGAGACTGAATTCACAGCAGGATGCTTTCCATGGCTCCACCAGTGCTCCTGATTTCCAGACTCTTGGTACAAATTAGGGTAACTTTGGAAAGCTTGTCCCCTGCCACAGAAGAGTGGCTGGAAAAGCAGGAAGGATACTCTTGTGCACCAGGACGAGGTTGGTTTGCCCCTGCTGCAGTGCAGTCACGATGGATGTTGCCTGGTCCAGCTTGGCAACTGGGCGGGAGGGATCTCCCTTGGGGTGGAGGACATTGTTCTGGAGCTGCAGCTCGTACTGCTCTGATGGCATGGCTATTTCTGGAGGTAGAACAAGACAACACATGAAACAATAAAAGCAGGTGTGGTGGTGTTTGGCTGCTGCTAATTATTGCTGATTATTTTTTACTGATGCCTAGGGCACATATTAAATCAGTATTTTTAATGTCTTGTAAAAATAGCACTTCTGCCATCATATCAACACACACACACACAAAAATGAGCTTCTTGGCAAACTTTAATGTCTGTGCAACTGCAATTCCCAATCAATACCATCTCACTATTAAGACCTAACATCCAACTGATTTCCAGCTTCGAAAGAAAAAAAAACTGAAAAAAGGAAAAAAGGAGAGAAGAGAGAAAACTCAAGGCACTGCACTCTGAAATGGGCATAAAGCCAGCTAACCCACATTTATGAAGGCTTCACTTTGTGGAGCAAATCCATTTGCCAATAAAACATTTTCTGTTAGAAAAGTTACTGATCTAAATTTGATTTAAGTAAGAAAGTCAGTCAGTTCCTTAGTGACTGTCAACATCTAAAATGACAGTGTTGGCTCCTGGTCTAAGTTACCCTTGTCTTTACATCCTTGACAAATCTGCAGCAGTATATTCTTAACAGTCACAATTTTTTTTGACTGAAAGAACTAAACGGCTGTATCATTGTGTGCCTTAGGAAAACAGTATTAAATATTAACAAAGTAGTTTAAACACAATTAAAAATTTCTCAGCAGTTAAAAATTCACACAAAGCATTAAAAAATAAAAATAAAAGAGAACAGAACAAACCTGTGATCTTCCCTTGCCTCAGTTTCTGAACTCTGTACTGAATTGATGTTCCTACCAGAAGATAAATGTCATATATTGGATTTAAAAGGATGTTTTCCAAAATAAGCAATCTGACTTCTGCAGGGTGTACATCCTGTTGATGGAGGGGGAAAAAAGAGAAAAAGTAACCACATTTAAAGCAGCTCATTTGTTTGAAACAAGACCATGCAGCAGGAACTTAGAATTTAGAAGTGAAAAACATTACTTGCTGCAATTGGCTCTTTATTTTCATCTCGAATTTTGTCACAACAGGGCAATGCAAGGGACAGTGAATGGTACAGAGATCTGCTCTGTGCACACAGTGCAAGAATTAAGAAAAAGATCATGTTTGTATGAAGATTGCTTTGGAGAATACAGAAAAACTTGAGGCTCAGTGATCATTCAGACATTCAGAAATCCATCTTCTCCCCTGTAAAACATGGCACCTCCAGACAGCATCTCCATTATAACTTCACTGAGGAAGCTGCATCCAACTCACTGCTCTATTAAATCAGGGATACAACAGGTAATTGTACAAACCCTCTCACAGCTGTTTGAGGGATGTTCACTGCAGTCTGGCAGCAGTGAAAGATTGAAAGGAACTATTAATCAGAAAGATAAAAAATTGCAAGCAGAACAATATTGTTTCAGTTTCTCTCACAGTATCAGCTCAAAACTAATTGGGAAATATAAATATTAAACCAGAAAGCTAACCAAGCTACAAGCATTCAAAAAAAGTCAGACTGATAAAATGTAGAGTATGTCCATGTACTCAGTACAATTAGGCAGAACTGAACTAAATTTTGTAACAAAAATACAATTCTCAACATACACTACTACTTGTGCCACCTTAACCAGTGGTACACACACACGTAAATAGTATTTTAGTAGAACACTTTTTACAGCTAAGGTTCAGATAGCCCAAGGCCATTCTGCTTTGAGCAGAAACATGAAGCACAAAATATAGTAACACAAATCTGCAAAACCAGACTGCAGAGATGAGACAAACTTCAGAAAAGCCCCATTTTATAGAGGGAGATTTTTAAGGTGCAGTATTAAGCTGATACCAGCACAATGATAAATTAAATTAAATACAATAAAAACTCTCACAGGTGCTTGTAAATTCTATTAAGAGAAAAAACAACTGTTCGCAGAGTGAAATGAAAATCTCAGTGAGCCCAAGTTCCAAAGACAGAACCATCCCAGATCTCCACAGCAGCTGGGAAGACCACCCAGCACTGGAGCTGAACACTCTGGTAGCTCTGACACTCAGATCACAAAGCCCTTCCTTTGACACCAGAACCTCATGAGGCAGAACTGAATATAAGAAAGGATTCCTATGACACTCATTTCAAGCACAACAGGAAATAAAGTTATTTCCAACAGAGCAAACCTTGTTCTAGACATTTATTGACTGAAAAAAGAACTGCTCTCATTGGTTCTTTTCTGAAAGGACTAAAGGGCCAGTGCAATGGTTCTAGTTGTATGTACAGTATGAATATCAGGAAAACTTCAATTGTATGGAAGCGCTGGGAGTGCATTCCTCTGCCACAGGGCCTTCTGTCAGAGGTTTAGAAACGACCTCTGGCACATGCCCTGTCCTGGGCTGGGTCACTGCACCAAGCTCCAGCCCTCCCAGGGTGTCATCTCTTGTGATGTGGGCTACAGAGTCAACCCAGCACGAGAGAGGTGCCACACTGACACCCACAATGCAAACACACAGCACTCCTGGAACGCTGGGCTACAAGATAAAATATTAAAAAGGTAAGGATAAACTCAAGTTTCTTACCTTATAGATGCTTTCCTGAAGTTTTGCTTTCAATTTAGAACTCCCTGTTTTCATTCCAGACACCAGAATGGTATCTCCTTGCTTGGCAACTTTTTCCATCTCCAATATATAGGAAGGTGGGATGTAAGTGGATTCTAAGAACTTCAGTATACTGAAAGGTGAATCAAAAAGTGAATAGGAAATTGTAACCAACCTCTGTAAACCCACAGAGAAACCAGCAGCATCTATTGCCAGCCATTTCCATTTTTAAGCCAATTTAAGATGTTTGCCCGGGACCAGATATCCAAATTTTACTCATTCTTCGAGGTATCTGCAGCTAATTTCTGTGACAGATAAGTTTGTTTGAAGCTTGCTTGTGAGCTATCAGAAGACTGCACATGTTGTCTACAATGACCCCTCCAGTTTGTACAGTAGGTGAGACTGCAAAAACTCTCTATATTGTAGAACAACTGATGTGCAAGACCCAACGCTTATGTTCATAAAAGCAGCAGCTCAACAAACCCAGAATGTAGCTTTGACCTCTCTCAAAAAGCCAGGATGTATTTAATAAATTACCATGAAAATCATCCAGAAGGCGAACACTTGCAGTAACTGTTAAAAATTTCAAGGAAAAGTGGCAAAAGGGAGGGAAGGAATTGGCCATGGATGGGAAAATGACAGGAAGTGGAAAGAGGAGCATGTTTTACAGGGTGTCACCTTCTGTATGCACAGCATCTGCTTGGCTTCACGTGCACTTTCACAGCAAAACCAGTAGAGCCATATGGAGAACAGTTATGGATATTAACGTATTTATGACAATTTATAATTTATTTTGCAAAGCTGTACCAGCTGTAGAATATCCTTATGCTATCATAGTTAGGCTAACAGTAGAGCATATATCAATATTAGTTTGGTTAAAATCCCATCAGCAAATACTTATACTGAAAGAAGAAGTTCCATATGGACTAGGACTTGGGATATGCAGTCCCACTAAGCCATTCATCCTGGCTCTCACTCATACCTGCAGCTTCAGGTGTATTATGGGGTTAACAGGCCTTCCCCAGCTACTGCTGCTTCTCTAAGGCTGCAAAATCAGTGTCTGTGTTTATCCAGCAGCAAAGCCTTGCTTGCTCCCCCCACTCCACGTGCAGTGTATTTGGAATATTGGTTTGAGGATGGAAGTCGGCTGTTAACCTTTCTGCTCTGTAGAACTCGTCTCCTCACAAGCAATCACCCTATTTCAACACCAGAACTAAGTGTCCACTGACACCTGAAATTCTTCAGGTTCGGAGAGCTCCTTTCTGAAAAAGAGGGGGACTTTTTTTCCTCAAAAAGAAAGCTAAAAATAGAATTCTGCTGAAATCCTGAGATAACAATCTCACCGATAAATCTTCCTTTTGCAAGAGATGTTTCAGCAAGATCAACAACTGCATCTATTTATTTCTAATTATTCCATTAGAGCTCGCAGAGCTGCACACTAACATTATCAGTTAAACTAAACAGAGATGAAAGTGCCCAGGCTGCTGAGTAGGTAGACACTTAAAAAAAAACCAACATGAAACAACTGAGCCTTAAGCATTATTATTTCAGGCATCAGTTCAGTAAACTGCTTAGACGTGGGGAAGTATTTTTACACATCAAACTGAAGAGGCTTTTGAGAGCAAAGGAAATGACTTTACCGTAGTGCGTTGTGGGAGTCTGAGAAGCCATCGGCCTCGGGGTCCTTCACTACTGTCCAGTCAAACACCAACCCTGCCAAGGTGCTGAAAGTGTTTCCTATAAATCAAACAACCAGGTTAAAACAAAAATAGACAACAACCATAGAGTCTTCCTGGAACATAAACCACGATTTATTTCCTAAGGAAATTTCTCTATTTTATCCCTACAAGAAGAAACATGGAGCACCCTTGAGTTTGCACAAACACCAAGCCAAGAGTCCAGCATTACACATAGGATAAAAAGAAATTTACTTTTCATTATCAACATATCACCATACTTCACCTGGCATTCATGGTTTGCAAACACAGGTAGGACGGGCTACTCAGTACCCTAACTACCCAAAACAATTAATTCAACCTTTTATAGCTGCTTGACACATTATTTCCTTTCAGTAGTTGTCCTAAAAATCCCTTGCTTGGTGTGTTATGGTGTGCAAAAAACCTGACTTCAAAAGCATGAAATTCTTATCAGATCATGGTTCTTCTGATGCTACAGACTACAAAAAGCAGAAGTTTTCTGCTCCTACTAAATAATGATGCATTCAGTCCAAATGCACTGACTCATATGAGCCTAAATGGTGCCTCCCAGAAGTGAGTGTTTGTGTAGTAATTAACAGATTGAGCAATAGGTGGTTGGTCTCAAACATCACCCCCAAACTTGCTGTTGGATACCTGACCGATCACAAAAACATCCTTTTGCAAAATTCTTTAGAATATCTCAGCTCAAAAGAAAAAAGAACAGACAATTTCACAATGTATTATCCAGAGAACCCCCTTAAAATTCTCCACTTGGCTTCAAACAATCAACTGTGTCACAAATAAAGCCAGTGCACGTATCAGACAATTAGGACTTTCAATCCGTATTTAATCTCCTACAAGCAAATCTCTTACCTTCGGAATCCAAAGCGTGAATTTTGAGCTCCAGTGGTGAATCCTCAAGGTAAAGCTCTCTCGTTGTGGACACAACTTGAATGCCATGAATTAAATCAACAATGGCATCACAGCGAAGCACTTGTCCAGTCACTTGAAGAGACATCAGAAAGAGCACAAGAAATCACAACACTGGATGTGCTCATCAAGAACAATGATAAGTCAAGATGCACCTCAAATTTAGCCAGTGACACAAGACACTGACACTGAAGGAACTGAAACTTGGTCGTGAACTCGATGAAGAAATGCGTGGTCAAAGGGTGGCTCAGAAAGCAAGAAAAACAGTTCCCTTCCTCGCTGAACTGCAGAATGGATCTGCAGAAACTCTGATTTCCATCTACACTGACAGTTACAGGGCTTGTCTCGGAGTGCTTATGCAGAGTTGCTACAGTGCTCCCATGTCCCAGAGAAATTAATGACTTTTACCCCCAGACAACAAACCCCCATAAACTCCTTCAGTTAGTGACTGCAAGGCATTTAATTGGCCATCTGGTTCTGCCTCTCTGGCACCATAAAAACTGACCAGGTATATTGTATGATAAACACAAAGGCAACTTCCAGCTTTTTCAAATGCAAAGTATCTGAATTTGCATTAGTAACTTTTATTAAATACTTTTATATATTTCAGTCACTCCCTCTATTTGTGGATTTGGGGTTGGTTTTTTTTAAGAATTACCTTTTTCCTGGATGTATCTTTAAAATCATTAACATTCATCTGAGGCAAACAGAAGTTAAAACCCACACCCATGGGAAGTCTAAAATGACTGTGCATAGGAAGAGAAATTTGTGTGCGCATTTGTAAATCTCCGCTTTGTTTCCGGAGCACAGCAGGATGCCCACGAGAAGCAGCGGTTTGCCCAGCCAAGCTCAGACTTACGTGTGTCCTCGGCAGAGATGATGGTGGTGAGGCGCGTGGGCTGCGAGGAGCGCGCCTGGACCAGCGCCCTCTGCGAGCAGCGGCAGCCGTCCTGCCCCAGCGGCTCGATGCTCGCCACCTCCGGCCGCGTGGACGACCTGCGCGGGGTTGGGCTGTGTCAGCACACAAATCAAAGCTCTGCCTCAAAGCCACCCGAACAATTCACCTGGGACGTGCTGCATGGGCAGCAGATGACTTTGGGAAGAGCTGGATGGCAGCTCCAAGGCAAGGTCACTGCTGAAGGCAACTCGGTCACGCCAGCCCTGTACCCAGCTCCTCCACAAAGCTGTAAGCCTTTGGCCTCACTACTGATTACCTCTGAGGTGTGGAGCAAGTGAAAACACATAGAGAACAGTGAAATAAAGGTGAAACATGTTTAGCTAAAGTTCCATTCACCACCTGTAACTGCGTTTTCAAAACGAGTTTGAAACACAGTTCTGAAAAAACTGGAACCTTCCCCAATGGCAGAACATCACAATTATATACACTTGCTATGACAGGGGCTCTGAAAAACAAGAAGAAACATTTCTTAATCAAGAAATTTAAGAGAAAAAAAAAGATTTAGGCTGGTTAGCTGAAGTATGTAACACTGTGAGAACCATGCAAAGCTGTATAATCATCTTTGGTGCAATGTAAGCCTACGTGGAATTTCGACCTAAAATTGGTGAGTCTGTTACTTCCTGCTCCGACTCGCACGGCTTTTCTGCAGACAACTGCTCCAGGAATGGGCTTGTGGGCAGCTCACCCTGGACGTGGGCAGGACACCGCGGGAATGACTGGCTGGCTCAGAACAGCCAGGTGGGAAGGAGGCGGACAGGGCGAGCCCTGCGTAGGTGGGGCGGTCACTGCTCCGGCCCCCAGCCCCCGGAGCCTTGGTCAGTCTGTGCTCCACACCGACACGGTGGGGCTGACCGCAAATGTCGGAGTGACCCGTGGCGGGCTGGGAGCCCCGAATCGGCGCCGTGTGACCGCGTGGGGCCGGGAACAGCAAAGCACAGCCGTGCCTGGGGAGGCCCCGGCGGAGCCGAGCCGGGAAAGGACAGTGACACGTGTGCCCAGGGGCTGAGACCACGCTGCATCGCAGGGGCTGACTACACACCTTTGTCTTTCTTCTCCTAAATTTTTCTTCTCGAAATACATTGTAAGCCGCACTAAAAAATTCCAGTCAAGGCCTTGTGGTGTCTGGATAAATTAAAGTTTTGAAGTGCCTTACTTTGTCTGGATGTTGTTTTAAAATTTGCCAAGCACCTTATTCTACCCTAATGTTCAGAAGTTTGCAAGTAGAAGTTTGCAAGAAGTTTGCACCCTCCTGAGAGTTCTGTTGTTTCTCCCGCTCAGTGCCCAGAGTGAATCGAACAACCTTCTCCTAAACCCACGGAGCAGGCCAGGGCATTACAGAGCGGAGCCCAGCTCTCCCTTCCAGTGTGCCAAAAATGTCAAGATTAAACAACGACAAAAGTTGAAGAGTTATTAAAAACCAAGCCTCCTGAAAGTAAATTGGAGACAGCAGCAATGTCCACCTGAAGGCTAAGAGCAGAAGCAGTGAAACAGGCCGGCAGGCAGAGCGCGGGCCGTGCGGAGCCGCGGGTGCCGCTGCTCCTCCCCACCGTGCGCACGGCGCGGAGCGGCAGCGGCAGCGCCGGCACCGCCCGGCAATGCAGCGCCCGAAATAGCCCCGCTGTGTGCTCGGGAGCCGGGGTCACGCCGCGCTCACAAGGGCCCTTTGAAGGATTAAAACAATGAAAGCAAGCACTGATGGGTGACAAAGCTGTGCGGGAATTGCTTCTCCGGATGATGAGAGCAGCTCTGATGAAAACACTGCGCTATCTGGTAAATGCAATCTAAGCCGGCCACTGGATCCTCTCCTGCTAAAGATGGGGAAGCTGGATGGGTTTAGCCTTTTTTTCTGGAGGATGTACAAAAATGCCTGTGATGTATAGGGAAAAGTCTCTAACCCAGCAAGGAGCGGGATGGGAGTTCCAAACAAACAACAATGTCTTGAATCAACAATACGCCTGAATCCTCACACACAGGTTTTACCTCCTGCTCTTACTGGCACAACCAACAAATCCACACCAGCGAAAAACTAAATTTCTCCTTAACTAAAATTGTATCTATTCAAAAAAGAACACATCACACCACAGTCAATTATCGGAGAGTTAACAGCTGCAGCCCAGGTGAGCACAGACCTCTGCTTGCAGCCACCGCAATAAAATTGCAAATCCTGTTTCTAACCTTAAGCTCCCAACACTATTTTGCTTACATAAGGAGTAGTTTTAGAGGATTTTGAAACAACAGTACCAACTGCTGACCCAGAATTTCAAAGTATTTTATCTGATCAAGGAATAAACAGCCCACAGCAGTATGCAACGGGCAACTTAAACACCCAATTAGAAGCTTAAACTGAAAATTGTTTTTTTAATCTATTCTATAAACCTAAGCAATGTACACAAATACGTGCCTATTTTTCATAGTAGTGTTTACACTGTTTCTAAAATAATATGATTTTCTGTATTAGTAGCACACTTAGCTTCACTCTAAGAAATTAATTAAAAGATTTTTTAGAGATTAAAAGTGAGTAATTAGTTATTTTCCTGTTGTTTTGTCGTTCTCAGGCAACCATGAAACAGTTTCCCAACATGTAGCAAGTTTCTTTAAACAACATTAGCATTCACAACCAGTAAGGCTTTTCCTGTACTTGGCTGGATGGCTTTTGAAGCTGAGCATGTGGATTTGACTTAGTCTGCATGCAGGTATTTTAAAATAAGTATTACACGTATGAAATTGACTTTTATTTAGCTCTTTACACTGCTTAATATTCTCTGCCATTAGATTTTTTGTTATTAATTTGAGGGTTTTGCATTCTTGCAGTGTGGAATTGATTGTGTTTACAACACAACAGGGGTTTCACTGTGGTTTGTATTTGTTCTTTTAATATCTGCCTATGAATTGCAATACAAAACCACTGCAGTTTGCACTAATAGCAGTGTTGTAAAACTGAATCTAATTACAGGATAGTTTTCAGACTAGAGAAAGGGAGGAACAAGATCAGCAAAAATTAAAATTTAACTGTAAACTTACACTCCACAATTTTAAAGGAACTTTCAAGCTTTTACAGTTGAAAGGCAGTTAAGTCTTAGTTGTCACTGCAGTAGAGAACCTGAGATTATACCCTATTTGGCTTCTAGCAGTAGTTTAAGAGGTAGAGTATCAGCTGAATGTCTTTTTTTAACACAAATTTTACTCAAGTGGGCCTTTCTGCAGCTTGGTTTCCTATGGACTTATATTTAAAAACAATCTGCATGATGACTGGTGTTTTTTCCAGCAGAACATACAAAGTATTTGATGACCCCTCTCTCATTCAGCAATACCCAAAGCACATTTTGTTTAGAGCTACCTGGATGCAGGGCCAAGCACAGAGAGGCGAAGGCATTAATCAACTAGGCTGCCAATTACAGAGGCACTACTC
This sequence comes from Dicrurus megarhynchus, assembly GCA_013399195.1. Taxonomy (NCBI): domain Eukaryota; kingdom Metazoa; phylum Chordata; class Aves; order Passeriformes; family Dicruridae; genus Dicrurus; species Dicrurus megarhynchus. The sequence goes on from VXAD01006729.1 coordinate 398,086, forward strand.
TGGGATCACTACTGGGTCCTAGATGGGCAAGAAGAAACTTCGGTTTAGAATGACAAAACTGCAATTTAAATCCTCTGCCAACTACAGCAGCTCTTCAGCAGCGTGTGACATTGAGAGCTGGGCTTGTCAGAGGGCAAAATTAGATCCTGAGAAGGCAGCAATGGGAAGCATTTCTGGCACCAGCTCTGGATCCCACGCCAGCGCCTGTAAGAAACAGCAGGGCAGGGAGGAAGCACTGGAAAGAAGAGTGAGGAGGTCAGGGGAAAAGAGCTCACAAAAGTCCCCAGTACTTATTTCCCTCAGAATAAAATCCTACTTGCTGAGGAATGAATGGCACTGGCAAAGAGGCTGCCAGTCCTCTTGCTGATTTCTGTTCCATTCATGATTTCCATCCCCGCTCCAGGGCCCCAGACACAGAGCCATGTGCCAAGATTGTATCTACACATCTACCCAAACCCAGGCCTGCATTCTTTAATTGACTGTTCTGTAACACCACGTGTCAATACCTCACTAGGTTATACCTGATTTATTTATCAGTTGGTTCAAAGATCAGGCACCTATTACTGCTTCTCTCCCTAGCAATTCTCTGTTGATCCTTATTGCTCCAGTGTTTTATACTGTTCTGCCAGCTCTTCAAACTAAACTCAACTGAGTCAGCAAAAATCCACCTTTGTGGAGCTGCACCATGACTGTCAGTTGGTCTGATCTTTTAGAGTTTTATCAGGCTTTTGGGCAGATATGTAGTCAGAGGGAAAACTGGGTAGTGAAAGTTTCCAAGAGTTTGGGAAGACTGGACTGACCAATACACCAGGGACCTTATAAAGTCACTCTTGGGACTACAAAATGAGCAAAAGTCTTAACATGGGTGTTCAGCAATGAAAAGTTGCCCAAAATCAACAAGTCCCTAATCCTTCTGTCTGCCTTTCCAGGCAGGGGATGCTCAGACTGAGAAAAAGCTTTTTCAGGAGTAAACCTGCACTGATGTTGAGACATCAGCTAAGAGACAACATTTTCTTGTGCCTCCTGGGCTCTGGCAGAACACCTCTGCTGCAGGCTCACACCCCCCGCTCTGTTCTGAGCCAGCAGTCTCAGGTAACACACACACCTGAGCCACAGCAGCACAGCCCCTCTCACTTTACCAGCAAGGACACCTCAGCCCAATTCTGAGCTCGTGCTGGCACTTACAAGAGCTTGAAGCCCTGCTGGGAAAGTATACCCAGGCCAGTCAGGGAGAGGGAGAACATCCTGCTGCCAACTGTAATGCCTTACAAGAGGGAAATGCAGAGCAGGTGAGAAGGGGATAACAAACATTATTTAAGATGTCACTTTGTAATGTGAAAGTTAACAGTATCTCACACAAAACATTGTCCAGTCAGAGTCAGACAGGACTGTTTAGACCTGTGGTAAAACAGGTGATCCAGCAAACAACACAACTCCCAGATTACCAGAGATGAGACTGTTGCTCTTAGAGCAAAGCAACAGATCTCAGTGAACAACACTACTGATAGAGATTTTTAAAAACACATAAGCCACCACATATATCCCATGGAGCAATAAGATCAATTTACAGCAAAAACATGACAAGGTAAGGAGCCAGAAAATGAGCTTTGCCAGCCAACTGCTGTGACAGCAGCATTGTGCAGTGGGTTTGGGCTCTCTGGAAGTACCTGTGCATGCCACACCTCCAACACCACTCGGCCACTGGATCTCTCCCCTTACCACTCTGTCACCAGCTCCTCTCCCATGGCAATTACCTTGATACAGCCTCCTCAGTGAGGGCTTCAGCAGCACACACACAAACCTTTCATTAAGGTGGCAATAAACTCCTCTTCATTTCCACCACTTCTCACCAAGTATCTTAATTCTACACTGTATGAAATAATGAAATACATAAACATACTTGTACGCTGCAGATAATTTCTGCTATAAATACCCAGCCATGGTGCGTACCCTGGGGGGAAATGGGGTTTTTTTGTGTGTGTGTGTGTGTTCCCCTCCTTCCCCTTTAAATGTTATTATGGTACTGCAGGTTTCAAGGAGAAAATTCCGCTTCTGAATGCTTTCATACTTTCAGGCGTAATTTCTAGATTAAGGTAATTAAAAGATAAATACAGATGTAATATAAATGCTAAATATATCTGCACAGACTGTGTTTTATGCCTGAAGATAGTACTATGTACAGTATTCACAGATGGAAACACTGTATGCTTTGAAAACAAGGCTTTTCCCAAAAAATAATTTTAACATAAAGGCAACCCCAACTCCAGAAGGCATGAGTATCCTGAAAATCAGAAAATACTTCAGAGCCGTGCTTATAACCTTACCACCACTCCCAGTATGCTGGGATGATGATAGAACTTGACCTGTTCCCTCTGAATCAGTGCAATTCTCAGACACCGCTACCATCACTTTGAAAATCTCCTACTTTCAGAGGTAAACTTGAAGGTTCAAAGGGAAACTGGGAAAAAATAAGGTCACAACATGCTACAGACTGATTTCCAGGAAACTAGACACTTGTGTATGAATTCTGAATGTCTGAGATGAGAAATGCAGGCCTTCAAAAGGTGTCATTTGGTATCAAGATGCTGCTGTACAGCCAGAACAGCTCTCACAGGTTACCTCTAACCTCACAATCTCCCACATTACACACTGTCAGTCCCCTCTCCAGACACAGAAGGCCTGAATCTGACCAGTTCCATTCAAATCCCTGCTTTAATGCATGCAAACACACCCATCATTTCGCAAATGTGAGGAAGAGTCACTCCTTAAGTCATTGCATTTGGTACTTCTGAATTTGTTCAGTTCAACAGCCGCTCTCCAGTAACAGCTCCTTCTGACAGCTCCAGTGGGAAGCACAGGAAACCTGTCAGCAAGTGGCTGTGGAGCTGCTCCTCCAGCTACGTTTCTTTCTAACCCCCCCCAGTTCCAGGCCCGCGGGGATGTAGAGGGACAGAGCCCCGGTGCAATTGCTGCTTGTGCTCAGTCACACACACAGAGCTCCTGCTTCCTCCGGAGGGTTTGCTAAGCACACGTTGAGTTTTACAACCCACATCCTGCCGGGCCTTGCAAAGCAGAAGTGAATAAACACCCATTAACAATCCCGCCACAGAAAATGATGGCACAGAAAAGGTGAATTAGGTACAGTTTCCTTAAGTCTCAACCAAAATTCATCTCTGAAGGGCAGAGGGAGAGGATGGAAAAGGATGTTGAAGCCTGTCTGCATGAGGGATATGAGTCATTGCTGGCACATTGCAGCACCAACAGAACATGCTGTGAAGTGCACAAAATCACCTCCATTAGAGATACGAATGTGGATCAAGTCTGGCATTTCTCTGGAGTACAGTCTTACATCTTTTCAACTATAGATTTCAGTGAGATTAGCAAAGATCTCCATACTTCTGACAGCTGGACAGCACCTGGCATGTGCAGGAATGGCTGCAGCCAGCCCAGCATCACCTAACAGCTCACTGGCAAACAGGAAAGAGAGCCTACACTTCCAGATTTTACTAGTGCTTTGACGAGTTTTGGGTTTCAGCTTTATGTAATGTACTTTACCTCACAAACCAAATCCTTTTAAAGATTCAGTAGCCTTCAAAAATTAAAGTAAGAAAAGAGAAAAAACCCACACTTGGGAGATTTTCACTAAAGCAGTCCATTAAGAATTAAATTACATGACCACAAGCAGCTCATCTGGTAACTTTCGTTTAGTCAAATTCTGGATAAAATTAATTACTGCTCTTCTGCATAAGCACCCTCAAATATGTAAATTGTCACAGACCAAAGGTTTGTACCCAGCCCAGAGATGAGAAATGTACAACAACTGAGCAAATAAACTGACAGAGAATGAAAATATGGCCCTTTAAGATGTATTTCAGTAACTGCCAGACACAAAGCAACAACTGAAAACTGCTACACGCATCCATCTGGCACATACGGAAATATCATCCTAAACATACCTCGACTGCCACTTCTTTTTCAGGTGGGTACCTCCTGCTCATTACTGATTAAGTTACCATTCTGGAGCGCTACAGAAAGGACAAGGAGTTGGCAACATTTGTTTAACACGAAGACTAGTGAGCTTTCTAAATTTGCACACGCTGTGGGATTTGCCTTCAGCCCCTGTGCCCAACTCTCCCCCCTGTGCGAGGCAGGAAGGGGGCTCCCAGCCAGAAGTTCCTGGAGTACATCCCACGTGCTCAACACTAAGAAAACCGGGAAAGCTTTCACTTTTAAAACTCGACTTCACTGTCCCCAGGTGAAGTACTAAGGGTGCTGTTACCTACACTTAAAGCAGCAGTGAGAAGCTCCCGACTTAGCTACGACTCTTTTATGTCCATACCCCGAGCTCAAAGCTGTCAGGACCTTCATTAGTGACTACAGCAAGAGAAGGGGCATTTCCCCACCAGCAGCACAAGCGAGTTCCGGGTGCTGTCCCCGCACACGCGGGACTGCGGCAGAGCGTGTGTGGGGTGGCACTGTGGGTGTGCGGGGCAGCGGGGTGGGCACATGGGCATGTGTGGAGGCAGAGTCGGGCACGGTAGGTGGAGAAGCAGGTGGAGTGTGCGTGTGGGGTACAGAGAGAAGTAAGTGGGGGGTACAGGGAGAAGCAGGTGGACATATGTGGGGTGTGTGGGTGGGTGCCCACGGGGTGTAAAGCACATGTTGGGGACGGAGCCATGGCGGGAAGCTTCCTTCACAAGCAGGGACCTTCCCCTCTGGGCCCGGCCCGCAGACACTGCCCCTCTCCAGCGGGTTTAACCCCCACTGCACAAAATAAACAACCTTCCCCGTAGGGATTATCTCCATGTCTGCTCCCGCACTGCTGGGCCGCTCAAACCCACCCGCAGGGAAAGCGATGCGGGAAGGCCCAGCTGCTTCAAGAGCCCTAAGGCCCCGCCGCGGGCCGAGGAGCCGCCGCAGGTGCCGGCGGG
>VXAD01006729.1:403995-457958 GCA_013399195.1 Dicrurus megarhynchus
CGGGCGCTGGTTTTTAGAAAAACGTTTTCTCCGGGCCATAACCCCAAGCACCTCATAGGACTCGTGCTCCAGACCCTTCCCCGGACAGGCTCCAGCATCTCAATGTCTGTCTTGTCGTGACGGTACCAAAACTGAACACAGGATTCGAAGTGTGGCTTCACCCAAGCCCAGCACAGGGTATGGTCACTGCCCTCGTCCTGCTGCCACATCAGTGCTGGAACAAGCCGAGTGCCATTGGCCTTCCTGGCCACCTGGGCACACCTGGGCTCATGTTCCCTGGGTACACTGGTGCTAACAGCTAAGCTAAGCTACAGTTCATTTGTTATCATAGCGTCTCAGAATGGTTTGGGTTGGAAGGGACCTTAAATCACCAACTCCCACCCCTGCCATGCGCAGGGACACCTTCCACTGTCCCAGGTTGCTCCAAGCACAGTCCAACCTGGCCTTGGACACTTCCAGGGATCCAGGGGCAGCCACAGCTTCTCTGGGAACCCGTGCCAGGGCCTCCCCACCCTCACAGGGAACAATTTCTTCTTAACATCTAATTTCAAACACCTCTCTTTCACTTTGAAGACATTCTCCCTTTTCCTGTCACCCCAGGCCCTTGTAAATAGTCTGTCCCCATCTTTTTTTGTCAGCCCCTTAAGGTACTGGAAGGCCACAATTAGGTCACCCCAAAGCTTCTTCAGGCTGAACAATCCCACTTGTCCTTGTATGAGAGATGTTCCATGTGTGGAGGATCTGCCCGTCCTTACCTGTGACAGAGGGATGGTACATACATGCATCAGGAGAATGGATTTCAGGAAGTGCACAAGCATCTTGGAGTAAAGATAGTTATATCCTGCCCAGAAGACCAGCTGCTGTCCAGGGATACCACCTAAGAGTTTACCCAGGTCTAATTTAGGTGGTATTACAGAAGTTAACCAGTTCTCATTTATTCTAAGCAAGTAAACTTATACAGGATGTTTTCTTTACCTAGGAGCACTTTTTGCACTATTTATTCAGCTAGTGTTTTATTTATCAGTACCTCAGCAATGCTATTCCACTTTCTATCCCAGGGGAATGTGTGCTGCTGGACAGTTCATTTCTCTCTGCAGCTTCTGTCTGTGTATTACTCATTTTCTGACTGCACATCCTGAAATTGTGTGGTCTGATTTGGAGAAGAGCTGAACTTTGCAGCTGTAATTTAAGTCAGTGGGAGTTTGGCCTAGGAAGATGCGTGGTGTTAAAGGTGCTGGCAAATCAAGCCCTTGCACCTTGAATTGCTACCCAAAATACTGAGAGTTGTTTATTTTCTTTACTTCTTCTCTCAATCAAGCTGAAACCTTTCTTTGTAGGCATGATGGGAAGATATGTCCAGTAACGACTGGGCTGTTAGGGAGGAATGTGATCAAATAGCGCATGACCAAACAGGACTATGTGTTTACAGTTGGTACAATTACAACTGAGTAGATAAGAGGTACATAGTCAGTACCTTGCATCCTGTGTTGTGAATGAGGTGAGGAAATGCCTGTACCCCAGTTCTTCCTAGCTTTAAAAGCACGGTGTGCAATCTCAGAACTTATTTCCTTTCTCTCATCAGCAGTGGTGGTGATGAGTATTCAATGTGAGAACAATAATTTTCCAGTAACAATACTTCTTAGACTTGAGTTATTTTCAGAAGGACCAGCAACGTGCACTTAGGACCTTAAAGCTTATGGATCAAACATGACAGCAAAGTACTCCAAGTAAACATCCAACACATCTTCCAGAGCATACTGAGCAAGTTTAAGAGCAGAGTAAGGCAGGAGACACTGATGAGCAAATCTGCAGTTTCCATTATATGGTAAAATTACAAGGTGAATTTTCTGCTCACTTGAATTGGCGGTCATGCATTGCAGCACTGTGTTAGCATTTATTTTGGCCAGAGGAGGGTAAGCTGGGAGGCAGACAGTACAGTGCTCTGTGAGGAGCCCCAACATCGGGGTAGGAGTCACTAACAAACACCAGGGCCTGCCTTAGCATCGCTGCTGCACTGCTCTGCTTTGCTTTTCCACGCTGCTTTGAGATCCATGTGGAGTCAGCACATCCCTCCTCACAGGACAGGACAGTGCAAACACCTCCTCTCAGGGTTACCTGGTGTGCTGGAGAACTGGAGCAGGACAGACAGACCAGGAATATGAGGTAATTTTACAGACATATCAATGTACACCCCAGTAAGTCTGATAAAGAACACAAATGGAAATGTCTTGGTCACAAAGAATGCAATTACAGAGCAATACAGGGAGTACTTTAATAAGCTGCTTAAAGGGGAAGATAGGCAAACATTAAGTGGTTGTTCCCTAAGAAGCTGAGCCTTTTGTGGAAGAATTTCAAGAGATCTTAGAGGTGATCAAAATACATGCAGTAAATAACAAAACACCCAGTGCTGATAATGTTTCTACTGAAATATGAAAATAAAAAGGAGAGAATTACTTGAAAGATTGTACAAACTCACTTGGTCTGAAGATCTGAAAACACTGCCAAGGAACCAAAGAGACATGTACTCGGATCAAATCTTTACAATCTATCAATTTCTGGGGGAAATACATTTTTCATAAAGCTAGAAAAACCGTGTATCAATATATTATGAGGTGATCTGTTGACAGTGAAATACTTTGAAATCCTTATTCAAGAAAGAAAGTATTTGAATGGCACAGCGATGTAGAACCATCTGGACAAGAAACACCTGGCCTCATTTTCAGGCATTTCATATTTTTAAATGTCTAAGTAATTTAAAATATTTTAAAAACACTCATCTTCAACACAAAAGAACCTCTCCCCCCCACCCCAAAACTAAACAACAAAACCAACTCTGAATAAATGCAACTTAGAAGGTGAAACCAGGAAAATGCTAAGGCAATGAAGTGCAGAGGGTTATTTTAAGACAAACTGGGTGAAGCTGACTCAAAGCAGCTCCAAACCTGACCCTTGCAGGTATCTCTGTACTTGTGTGTTAGCAGCATAGGGCCAGCTCTGTGAAGCTTCAGCAGCTGAATGCTTTATGGACAATTTACTTGTAAGAACAGTTTCATTAAGCTGAAAGAATGAGGGGTTACCCAGTAGAATGATGAAAAATATTCTCCATTATCACACTCTCGAACCTCTCAAATAAAATAATATTTGATTTAAAGGCTAAAGAATGACTGACAAGCACTGGTAATACATTTAATGAAAAGCCTGTTCCTGTAGGGATGAAGCTCTGGTTGGGAAGAGAATGGGGAGTTGCCTACACCGTGCTGAGAAGGAGATGAAAAGGGCAGGTCAATAGATTTGACAAAGAAGGTGGTCTGGGAATAATAACTTTATAGAGCAGAGTAACAGTGATGGGCCTCTTCTTTTGAGTGATGCTGTCTGTGTTTACGCTGCAGAGCAGAACAGTGTCCTGCAAAAATCACTGGGAAAGATGGTCAGCTTCCTTCTTCCCTGTCAGGCTGCTGCTCCCCTTGTGCCTGCTTGTCTCTTGTCTCTGCTCAGCTGCTCCTGCTGCCTACAGAAATTGAACTGTAAGAGCAGGCATTACACTGCATTACTTCACAACGGGTATTGATGACTTCCAGAGCACATAAACAGTCCTTTTTCAGTTATTTCTTTATCACTTTCTCTACCAGTAATCACGTTCAATTTACTGTATTAGTCTTCTGTATCTTCATACACCTATTGAAGGTTTTATGAGAACATCCTCTCAGCCTTACTGCTGCTTTCTACAGGGGTAATGATGGATTGACAGCAACTATAAAACTGAACATTTTGGTTATACTTGCCAGGATTTTCCTTCCAAGATGTTAGGCCAAAGGAAGGCATAACTTCAGAAAATGTCCAAAATTAAGGCAGGTGGTTAATGGTGTCAAGGAAGGAATATTTAAAATTGATTGAGGTTGATATCCTTCAGATTACTGAGACAAGAGCCCTTGTGTTTAGAAAATGGGTAAAATAAGAGCCAAACGTGCCTCTCTTTGCATAGCCTCCTCTGCCAGCAATGCTGCCGGGAGTTTTCCATGTGTACCAGGTACAACTGAGTCCCCACAGAGAAATGCAGCTCTTCAGATCCCTGTTCCTATCGGATAAATCCATTCGATATGCAAGACTTTCCCAGATGGTATAAAACCCCAAGACCCCACTAAATTATGCAGGATGAGTCTGATAACATTGAGATTATGAAATAGCAGCATCAGATAAAACTAAACGGTTTTCACTTCAGAGTTTATCTACCTTTCTAATGTAAATTTATGGTTATTAAAGGAGGTTATTTATAGGTGTCTTTTCAAGCTGTTACATAACAGTGTTTCTGCCCTGTGCCTTTGTACACAGATAGAAATCACATTAATGAGCTATTCACCCAACAGCTCAATGAATGCAGCAGTGAGGAGAATGCACAAGATGAGACAAGTAACAAACAAAAATCCCAACCTTTGTTTCTGCTTTAAATACATCAGGGAAATTGAGGAGAACACAGTAGTCTTAAATCTTGAAAATAATGAATACAATTTATGAGCAGGCATATGAGTAAGTTCAATGACTTAGTTAATAGTACTAATAAAAGTGAACTCGGTCTTTTCAAGGTTACTTGGTTGCAAATTATGCTATGTTCACCTCACAAACCTTAAGTGGGCAGTCAAGTACAATAATTCTGAGTCTGTTTTAAACATTAAACATTAACAGTTCTGAATTGGTTTGCTATTTTTTATGCATTAAACACCAACATGGGACAACATATAAAATCCCATCATATTTTCTATTTTTCCCATTCTCTTCATGTAGAAATCGTCTGATCTCATTTATCTTGGCTTTGGCAGTGATCTAGAGGGTTCTATACCTATTCAACAAGGTTCTCAGACTTCTCCATCTACACTGACACTCGAAAGTGTACATTTCAACTGTAAAATTACATTCCTTCACTCAAAAGAAATTCTTTTTTAAAATTCTAATATATACATAAATACTAAAAATTCAACTCCTCCTGCAAACCTTGAAGAAACCTAATATTCTGTTACGTCTACAGTGAGTCCTTCAAAGGAGGCATCACCTCCTGCAGTAGAGTGTTAGTGGAAAAGCAGGAGGTGCTGCAATACACCACAGAATATAGCAGATCAGGTACACATTGCACTCAGGTGACCTGATTTCTATTTTGTCTCCTAAAATCCTTTCAGGGTCACTTTTCCAGGTAGGCCACCTACCAATCAAGTTACTGTGGGGAATGGAATATTCAACATTGAAAAATTATATTAATTTATGAAGCAAAAAAGTTGTCTTTGATGTGAATTTGCAACTGCAGATTTGTAACAAATAAAAAGGTTAAATCAGTGTCACTGAGACAAATTCATTGCAGATAGTGAGACACAGGATGGTGATTTTAAAGGTCAGGCATTTTGTAAGCTCTTCTAACCCAAGTAAAGGAATCTGCTTTGATAGAACCTATTGAAAATTTTAGTAAAACAAGGCAGATTTCCCAAAGAACTTTATGCTTTCCTATGGAAATGCCTATTAGCTTAGTAACACGGGTTTAGTTTAATAAATGTTTAATTAAATGCATTATTACACCTGCACACTTTTCTGTGAAGGTTTATGCTAAGAAAATTTGGTCTCTCAAAATGTTCATACATGAAGGTGGTTCACTTCAAGAGCATGTGAATATTCATTATCATTTTTTGTATTCCTCTGCCTCTTCTTTGGGACAAAGCTCAAACAAGATGATTTGTAGTTGGAAGACACTAATTAGAGTATTTTAAAGCTGCTAGACAAATTAAACACTTTTTAGATGCTGAAGTATTGTAGTTTCAGGAATAACTCTAGACTTTCTGCTGATGTTTGTAACACATCTAAATTTTAATATATTAGTTTTTGTAACAGTGGCAGAACACTAAGAAACTGCCCTTTTTTATATGCCTTGGTGATGTTTGTTCCAAATATATTTTTTGCTTTCAGAACTGTCCACTACAGATACTATACCAAAGTGTCAGAGAAATATCGGAATTTTTCTGATATTCCAGAAAAATCTAAATGACTTTGACAAGGCAGCACGTCCTGCCAGCATGATTATAGCTATAGTAGTCATCAGTTTGCTTCCTCTTGTTCATCTTTTACTTCAGGCTTGATTAGGTAGAAATGCTTACCGTGTCCCCTCTGGATCAAATACCTAAACAAGCTTTGATGTTCCAAGGATATTCTAGCCAAGGCACTTTTAGCAGTTTCATGGGGGAAAAATGCTTCAGGTACTGTTTTATAGTTCAGTGATTCCATAAACAGCAAAGGAAACAAGATACAGAGGTGGCATTTCCCCCTTTTTAAATTGGATTCACTTCTTCCTCAAGTAGCCTGTTTTTTCATAGGACCCATAATTAAATTCAGTGAAAACTGCAGGTACTTGCACTTGCAAAGTTTTGGGTTGGTTTTTTCTTCAGCTTAGGAGTAAATCACAAGTCATCCTGATTTTCACTGTCAACACTGTTGTTCTCATGCAAACAGTTTAATTCATTAAGCTGTCAGTTTTCAATTCAGTAGGAGGTTAATATTAGTATGTCCCAAGGATCTGGACTGTAGTTAGCATTTAATACACTCATTAATTATCCAGTAAGGCAGAAATGAGGTGTAGAACAGAAAAATGAGGTCAGCAGGATTTGCCGATGACAAAATTATTTATCTTCCTAAGAGAAGACTGTGATGAACTTCATGGGAACAGAACTAGACAAATTGGCAGCATAATGGCTGATGAAACTCAGACATTGACAAATGCAGGGGAGAGCACAGGAGAATGGTAAATGTGAACTGCCTGTACTCAGGGCCCTGTTCTAACTTCTCACTAACTGCTGAGGGAAAAGGAACACCCAGCACAATTATAGACTTTTCTCAATGCCCAGCAGCACTCAAAAGACAAATAAGGTGGTGGAATACAAAAAGAAATAGCCTAGAAAAAGCCCAAAATACAGTGGGAAAACATTTGTTCCTGTTTTTCTCTGAACTTTACAATAAGCCAGGGTCATTCCATCTCACCTGAGATCTATCACATGAGAGGGCCATGTCTCTAACAATTCCTGAATCGACTGTCAGGTGTATTTTGTTGCTGAGGCAGGAAGCTGGAAGCCCACTGTCAGAACTCATGCTGGCTTGTGTGGAACCTGTGAAGGTCGTTTGCCTCCCTTTGCTTTCCGTTCTCAAGCTCAGTGCATTCAGTGATACGGGGGTGACTGTTCTGTCCTCTCACCCAGAGAAGAGCTGCTCCCACAAGATGTCATCAGTCTTCTTTTATTCACGTGTGATGTCCCTGAGCACATCAACATCCAGCTGCCGTTTTATTTCTCCTCACTAGCCGACAGCTTGGCCACACCAGGTTTTATGTTATTTAGAAATGTTTCCTCTTGGGATCCTGGGAACATAATTATATTCTCCTTTCTCCCCCATCTGCCTTTCTCATTGGTTTTGGGTCCTTTTGAGTAAGTTCTCACTCTCTCAGGTCAGTTCTCTGCACAGAGCTGCCAAGGAGGTGACAAGAGACAGGAGGATCCCCGCAGAAGTTCACGGGCATCACACACGCTGCGGCTGGAGCCAGGCTCAGTTACACTGCAGGCACAGGAAGCCTACAGGACTAAAGACTTTTGTCAGACAAACTCTGCTCCAGCAGAAAATTGCAATTTTAACTTTTCCTCCACTGGAAGTGCCAAACAGTCCTTTACATTTCTGGTAGAAAATCAGACCCAAAACTGCAGAACAGTGTTTGTCGACAGGTTTTCATGCAATTTGTAAATTTTTTTGCTCATGTTAGATTACTTTTAGTTTAGAATGTTAATTTTTTTCTTAACTTTTCTCATGTTAGAGGTTTGTGAAGAGTTGTGTGAAACACAGGAATAAAAACAGAAGGTTCTCCATATAGCTGAATATTGGCTAATTTTATAATCACTGAGTTCTACTTAAAATTTGTAAATCCTTTAAGCATTTCAGACTGTAAGAGCCCCCAAAGTGCCACACTGATTTATGTAACTAGCTTTCTGATATAATTCACAGAAAGAGGAAAAAAGCTTTAAAGCAACTCTGCAGCATGCTGTTTCTCTCTGTGAATTATTCTCCCCATATTTTTATGTAATAGTGTAAATTAATTACAAGGATGCCAATTTTAACTCTGTGTTTATCAAATAAAATTACAAAGAGATTCCCAGGAGTACACTGCATGAAAGCTAACATTTTTAGAAATATTTAAGTTGATGAGAAATTAATTTTTTCCTTATTAGTTCTCATTTCACAAACAGAATCTTCTTTGTTCCTAACTAGCTGCTATAACAGCTTTGAGTCCTTAATTATTACTAATTATTGACGAAAGATTTGTTATTATTTGAAAGTTGGAGCCTTTTGGCTCTAACTAATGAATAGGATGGGAAAAAGAAAAAAGATACTGAATTATTCACTAACATTTGGTTTAATTACAATCAAATGACCCTTTCTAAATTGGAAAGCACTTGGTGAAAAGCAGAAGACAAATGAGATTTTTCTATATAAATAATGAATAGCCCTGCTTTTTAAATTTAAACCCCAAATTAAAAAACAAACAAACAAGGAAACAAACAAGGAAACCAACAAGGAAAAACAACCGCACCCTACACTATCCACTCTATAGCTTTGCAGTAAAATTTAGTAGTTTTCTGTGAGCTCAGAACACATTGTGTTTGACCTTTCTGGAGTTCTCTTTCAGATCTGTTGTTACACCTGCTTAGCTTGAGGGACTGCAATTATATTCCACTAAAAAAATTATGCTGAAAGCTCCATAAAGGGAGTGATGAAGTTGAAATGAACAGATATACTTTTGCAAACTGCTGAAATGTAGCTTTTTGTAAAGTGTAAGGCTTTACTTTTTGATCAATAAACCAACAGCTTATGTATCCGATACTGAAAAACAAGGAGATTCCCAAAGTTTTATGTTTACATGGAAATGTCCTTCACCCCTTTTCCTCCTTCCCTTTCTCCCTGCTATAGCTTGTGTCCAGGTTTATGAAAAGAAGAGACAAATGTGATTGTCTAATAATTAACCAAGAGGGTGAACTACTCAGGCACCAGGAAGGAGGAACATTCTCTGGAGAGGTCAAATTAGTGTGCATGCTGCCAGGGCCAAACAGTCCCTATCCTTGCCTGCATCACTGGCAGGCAGTCAGCTCTGTCCCAGCACTCCAGGAAGAGGGAAAGAGGAAGGACAGTGAAACCCAAAGCATATTGCACTGCCAGGAGACAGCATCAATCTCTGTAAATGGCACCTGCAGCTTCCTTCAAACCCAGCCAGGGTAACTCACAATCCTCCATTTCTGGAGCGAGGTATTTGCTGGGGAGTTTGTTTTTCATGATCTGTAACTTCAGGTATCTCTTAGCTCACCTCGAGCCCAAAGCATGCAAGTGAGGTTTTGTGGAACTCTCCAGAGGACACTGGCATCACACCAAATGAACAGAGTGTTTACAGTGGAATGGAAGTAATCTGTGATGACTGATGTCATGCCTCTGGCTTTCAGCTGAAACACACTTGAAACTGTGAAGAAGATGCCTCCCCTAAGGCTTGGTTGTCTTGGCAATTCAAATGAATGAAGCATACCGCAAGTGTTCAGATGGGAACACATGAAGGTGGCTTCCAATTTGGGTTAATTTGGCACTGTGGAGGGGGAAATACTGGATTTTATCTCCTTATAAATCCATTCAGAAGAAAAAAACCCCAGAACACTATTTAGGTTGTTTTCTTTTTCACCAAATGCCACCGTTCAGTCGTGCAAATATTCAAATAAACCAGTAACAGCTTGCCAGAAGATAGGCTGTTAGAAAACACACAGTTTGTTTTCTCATTACTCAAGAGTGTGCCCTGAAACATTATCTATTGCATGTAGTTCAAACCATGGTCTGTTGAAGACTAATTAACTTCTTTTTCTGTCACATCCACCCATCCAGGACCCCCCCCTAGTGAACAGATCTCAACATTTCTGCAAGCCAGGAAAGTTGTAGTAGTCATAGTTGTAGGAGTAATGATGTTAATATGACTAAATGCACCAGTGGACAGTGGAGCATGTGCCGATTTTAAAACTCAGTAAGGGGAAAGTAAGGCCATTCAAGCCACCCCCTTCCAACAGTGGAGGAAAAAATACTAAGATTGTAAATTGGAATCACAATTTACAGAAGAAATCACAATAAACACAACTGTACAAAAGAGAGGATGGTTTAACCATAACAGAGACAGAGATGCATAGTTCACAACAGCTCATTCAAAGCGCCCTGGTTTAGGGCACACTCAAGGACGTCTGGCATGCAAACACTTAAATTTTACTTTCATTAATCTTACCTATGAGCACCTATGGAATGGCAACCACAGAGTGCCAGGCACCCCCTAAACAGCACATTATTAGCGAGCAACTTGATGAAAAGCTTTGGTCCTAATTACGCTCACTTTCAGAGACAAGGTTGATAGTACTCTCAAATGGGGATCTCAAATATGGGATTGCATATTTTGGTTCACCATACTCAGCTAGAACAATTTTTACATAGATGTAAAGTTACAAACTCCTGGGCTATGCCAAGTTCCAAAAGGCAGATTTTTGTCTCTCTCACAGGAGCCATATAACCCAAGGATGTACGTGTAGGGGACCAGAGGAACGAGTGACTGCCCCAAAACAACCCCGTGGGAAGTGGTGGGGCAGAAAAGAGTGAACTCTGTGTAGGTGGGATGGCCACTGCTCCACCCCCCAACCTTTGAGCCTTAGTCAGACTCTGCTCCTCAGTGAAAAGGTGGCGGCTAACCCATGACCTGCCCCAAAACAGTGAAGTGACCACATGGCCTACACCAAAATGGCAGATGGACCCATGGCCTCCCTGAAAAGGGTGGAGTGACCCATTGCCTGCCCCAAAATAAGAGCGGGACCACATGGTCTGCCCCAAAATGGAGTGACTGCATGGCCTACCCCAAACTGGCAGACTGACCAAAGGGCCTGCCCCAAAACACCAGAGTGATCCCATGGCCTGCCCCCAAATGGCAGACCAGAGTGATCCCATGGCCTGCGCCCAAATGGCAGACCAACTCTGCAGGGCTTGAATTTTCAAAAATCTGGGACAGAAGGTGTGGCCGCAGTACGTCTGTGGAGGCTCACACGCACTCCCTGCTCTGCCTGCAGCCTCTGGCAACAAAATTGCTCCTGGTGCTCAGGGAAGACACCACTTTCCCCCTCACCCCCTTCGTCAGCTCACAAGGAAAACATGAGGGAATGTGC
The DNA here is from genome assembly GCA_013399195.1 of Dicrurus megarhynchus. NCBI lineage: Eukaryota > Metazoa > Chordata > Aves > Passeriformes > Dicruridae > Dicrurus > Dicrurus megarhynchus. The sequence goes on from VXAD01006729.1 coordinate 415,236, forward strand.
AGTTCTAACTGATCCCATTTTCCTCAGCACTCCCTGTCTGCTGCCACCGGTGAGTGTCCTCCTGGTAACTGTGATCAGGTACAAGAACCAGGAGAGAAATCTGAGCCACTTGACCAAAAAGCATGAGATGGGCAGAGATTGTCCTTCCATAGTTCTGCCTCAGAGACTCACAGCACGCCTGGGGCTGACTTTAGTGGTTAGAGAGAGACATTGAAGCAATGGCAATAGCGCTCTCCAATTCCGAATAGTACTCAGGTTCTGGTTTTTTTTCGCTGGCAGTGCCTGTTTGAGAGGTGACATCTCCTGCCCCCTCAGGGATCAATCCCCTCCCTCCACACAAGTAACACAAGTCGCCCAGAATTTCAAGTATTTTCTTTTAAAGATGAAGTTTCCTCTTCATTCTTAACCCTAATGAACACTAATTGCTGATCACAGCTGAGTCTTTTAAATGACTCCTCATTCCCGTTTTCCACACTCCAAGTCTGATAGATTAAAAAAACCCCGAATGTTCACAGTAAGACATTTTTGGGTTTCCCCGTCCTGTCCTAGAACAAGTTAAAGAGAAATGAAAAGTTAGAAGGAGGTGGTGGGGGAAGGCTCCGTGGCCGAGCTGCTGCCCCGGGCTTGGCGGCCGCCTCCCCTCAGCGGCTCTGAGGGCGCTGCCCCGAACACCGGCGATTTACAACACACAACCGTTCTGTGACAGAAAACACACCCGTGCAGAAGCACATCCCAGATAAAGCCTGCACTCTGTTAGAAACTGCAGCGGTGACTGTTCCATGAGCTGAGGCGAAGCAGCGCAGCTCTGAGGGAGAGCTCAGCGCCCGCCCTCTGCAACAGCAGCGGCCGTGCCGAGCCGGCGCCTCAGCGCCAGGGTTCGCTTCGAGTTCCTGAGGGAAAAACTTCTGCCGAGGGCGTTCCGTGCCCAGGTACTGCAGCTGCGGAGGGGAAGCCTCTGCCCTGAGCCGATCCCTCAGTGTCCAACGCGGGCACTGCCGGGAACACGGGATCTGCCACCGAGCCCTCCGGGCCGGGTGCTCGGGGACAGCAGAGCCGGGCTGCGGGGACAGCCCAGGGCACTGGCTCGCTGATTTCACTACTCACTGCTTGGCTTTGCTGGTTTTGTTTTTGGAAACAAAACCTCTCGTCCCTGTACCAGCACGAGATGAACCTGCTGTTGCTGGCACACAGCAGATCCTGCTCCTGCTAAGGAGCCAAATCTCCTGCTGGATGGGAAGGGACCGGGGTTTGGGTCTGAGCTGGCACTGTTTGGTTACCTGAGAAACTCAGAAAGACATTTCAACTCACGTAAGACCTGGACCTTGGAATAGCCACATTCCTGGCAGCTCTTCTCCCTCTGAGGGGAGCAAACACTCAGGAACAAGCAGTAAGTGAACAGGGAGAAAATTGAGCAGTAAATGCAAAATCCCCAAATCTCATCTCAGTCAATTAAAAATAAATTATCTTTCCATTGGCAAAAATATGCTCAAAAAAGTTATATCCCCAAGAACCCTGCCCCCATGAGCCCATGAACTGAATGAGCCCAAATGAGGAACATTATAGAATAATAAACTACAGTTAGGGCTCAAAGATAAACCAAAGCTGGAGCTACTCCTTTGCATTTCAAATTCCTGACTTCAAATACAGACATTAATCCAGTTTTGAAATACATATTTAAAAATGAACTGTGAAGAAAATAATTTCACTCAAATTTGGATTTCATCGGACAGTTCTCTTGCCATGTTGTAGAACTGGTTGGCTGCAGCATCAAGGACCTTCACTACAACTTTCAGGCCTGTTCTTCCCTTCACTCTGCCATAAACATCCACTGCAAAGTTGTAGTTTGCAGGAAGCTGAAAAGCAGCCTTGGACAGGAGAAAGGGATTAAAGTTTGACTCAGGGAAAGCCCAGACCTTGGCCCCGAGGAAGTACCACCCCCGGTGCTGATCCTGCATTTTGAGGCAGCGGAGGAGCAACATCCTCTGCATTGCCCTGATGTGGCCGTTTCCTTCTCCCAGGCTGCACACACGTGCCCTACACACACACGCTTTACCTCGCTGTGCCTCGTCCTGACATCCAGAGTGTCCCTCTTGGTGACAGACCAGTGGAACGTTAACCCCGGCACGGCACTGCCAAAGGAGAAAGGGGTCTGACTGCTGGTGATGCCCATGACATAAACTGGCATCTGGAAAGAGAGAAACCAGCCTGCTTAGGTAGTGCCAGCATGCAAACCAAACAGCTGGCCACAGCAAACAGAATTAAACTTCAAATTCTCTCATCGAGAGATGGGGTCCCTTATGAAGAAAATGGTTTGGCTGCTGCTTATGTTGCAAGGATGCATCACACAGAAGAATCAACCCCCAAATCTTCAAAGCAATTCATTCACCTGGGATCAGTGAGCTGGAATCACTGGCCCCTGCATCAGCTCACAGGGAAAACATGAGGGAATGTGCAGTTCTAACTGATCCCATTTTCCTCAGCACTCCCTGTCTGCTGCCACCGGTGAGTGTCCTCCTGGTAACTGTGATCAGGTACAAGAACCAGGAGAGAAATCTGAGCCACTTGACCAAAAAGCATGAGATGGGCAGAGATTGTCCTTCCATAGTTCTGCCTCAGAGACTCACAGCACGCCTGGGGCTGACTTTAGTGGTTAGAGAGAGACATTGAAGCAATGGCAATATCTGTTCTGGATAGAACGGGCACACTGGAGATTGTCAGCATACAAAGGAAGGAAGTGCAAACAGAATGAAGATGAGAGAACCCTTCTCCAGCTTACAGGATGCTGCTTCAGCAGGGCTTGAATTTCCAGAGATCTGGTACAGAAGGTAAACTTGTTTTGAATTCTGATTTAGTATCACAGAATCACAAAAGGCTTGGGTTGGAAAGACCTTAAAGGTCAACTCATTTTAGCCCCTGCCTTGGGAGCATTTGCCCTGCCCCAGCAACTCCATGCTTGCAACCTCTGGTCATGTGGAGGACCTGCAGGGTTGTTGGGTTGTGTCAGCAGGATTGCTGTTACTGCTGCACAAAGGTCTGCCTTAAAAACCACTCAAGCAATTTACATGGGACATGGATTTAGAGGGGAGACAGTGACTGACCCAGGGCCTGCCCGAGAATGGGAGAGTGACCCATGGCCTGCTCCAAACCGGCAGACCGACTCCACTTGGCTTCAAACAATCATTTGTCACAAATAAAGCCAGCGCACATATCGGATAGTTAGAACTTTCAATACATATTTAATGCCCCACTAGTAAGCCTCTTACTTCAGAACACAAAGTGTGAATCTTGAGCTGCAGTGGTGAATCCTCAAGATAGAGGTCTCTCCTTGTGGTGATACTGAAAGCGACCAGATAGAACCTTTCCAACTCAGTCTGTGTCAGAAAGCAGGCACTGTTTATTGCAGCACTGGTCACTTGGAGGATTCCTCCTCTAATTGAGTGCCCTGAACATTGGGAAAAGAGTTTTTATCACACACACAGATTACATATTCATTAGCTCTGCCTGCTTATTTGATGCGTATGTATTATTTTATTTTACATAGTCATACCCCTTATTGGAAGTTCTTATGTGGTTCTTTGGGGTCTGTCTTCAACATCCTTTTTAGGGGGCTGTTTCTTGACGCCCACTTTTGAGTAAGCACAGTATCATTGTTTTGCATGAACTTCTGCTTGGTCAGCCTTGCAGAGCTGAGCTGGTGTCCTGCTTGTGTTTTGAATGACTTCTGTTTGCCTAAGCTGCACCTTTATCTATTTCTCCAAAGCTATGCTGTTCTGTTCTACTGTCATTCTCAGAGTGAAATGCTGTTCTGTTCTGCTGGTCTTATCAGTGGATAGCATTTTGATGCCATGAATTAAATCAACTGTGGCATCAACTGAAGCACTTGTCCAGTCACTTGAAGAGACATCAGAAAGAGCACAAGAAATCACAACACTGGATGTGCTCATCAAGAACAAGGATAAGTCAAGATGCACCTCAAATTTAGCCAGTGACACAAGACACTGACAGATCTTGAACTTGGTCATGAACTCGATGAAGAAATGCGTGGTCAAAGGGTGGCTCAGAAAGCAAGAAAAACAGTTCCCTTCCTCGCTGAACTGCAGAATGGATCTGCAGAAACTCTGATTTCCATCTACACTGACAGTTACAGGGCTTGTCTCAGAGTGCTTATGCAGAGTTGCTACAGTGCTCCCATGTCCCAGAGAAATTAATGACTTTTACCCCCAGACAACAAACCCCCATAAACTCCTTCAGTTAGTGACTGCAAGGCATTTAATTGGCCATCTGGTTCTGCCTCTCTGGCACCATAAAAACTGACCAGGTATATTGTATGACAGACACTGTCATACAAAAAGGCACTTTCTATCTTTTGAAATGTAAAGCATTTGCATTTGCTTTCATAATTTTCAGTGCATACTTTTATATATTTCAGCCATCCTCTCTATTTTTATTTTTTATTTTTGTTAAGAATTACCCTTTCCCTAGATGTATCATCGTTGTGGTTTAAAGCCAGGTAGAAATTAAGCCCCATGGAGCTGCTCCTATTCTCCCAACCCATCAGGAGAGAGTGAATCAAACAACCTTTCCCTGAACCCACGGAGCAGGCTGGGGCATTACAGTCTGGATTTTATGGAGGTAAATAATTCTAACTTGGAGCAGTAGAAAAGACCAGGTTGTCACAGCAGAACTTAACTCACTTTGACATTAATCTGTTCATAAGAAAAAAAAAATAATTAAACTGGAGAGAGCAACAAATACTCTCCTGAATTTTATTGATTAGAATGAAAGGTTGAGTGGGGAAGCAGAAATGGAAGCCTGGAACACTCAGCAGGTGAGCAGGCAGGGAGATGAATTGCTTTTACCTGTTATTTTGGTGGTTTTTCTGGCACTGAGAGAAGTAAGGAAAGTGTCTGTTCCCTGCTGCTGCTTTAAATCACCTCACCCCAAATCAAGATTGTATAAACTACCTTTAATGCAGCACTAACACAAGAATTGGTGTAATCAGGGTTCCTAAATGAGAAGGATGCTAATTGCTGGTCATTGGCATCCTTCAGCTGATGAGCAGCCTATTAGCCTGAGAAATGAGAGAGGTTTAGTACTGCTGTGTGATCAGAACCTCTTTGTCAAAATAACTGCCTGTGGAATAAAAACAACAAATGAGCTGCTCCTTATACATTAAGAGCAGTTTTCCTGAGATGCTTGAAAAACATGTTTTTCTCTTGTTTCAATTGCATTTATTAGTCATGTGGAAGATGGTGAGGAAAACAGAAGGGGTCACCTTAATCTGAAATTTATGAAGGATCCCTGGCTGTCAGGCTTTCTAAAACGCAAGTATTTCTTGATATCACCTCTACTATTTTTATATATGAATATATGCATATATCCATCTATCTCAAGGTTCTTCACCAGGAGGAATTTTGATTGCAATACAACTAAGAAGTGTTACTTTGTTCTCAGGAAAATAAACACAAATCACATGTGGTAGTGTGATGCAGCAATATGTGTCACAACCAGATTGTGGGTGGATTCTGACAGCTCCTCTGGCCATGCACCAGAACACCCCAGAGTCCTGCTGTAGCTACTCAGAGCCAATGCTGGCTCTTCTCTGGCACTTTCTTTTCTTGCTGCTGGGGATTACCTTCGCTTCATAGATCCCTGGCTTCCTGAAGAGTTTCCTGGGCACAAAGCAGAGCAAGCACTGTGGCAGAATCCTGTCTCTTTCTTCTAATTTCTATGAGTAGTACATCCAGTTCTGGATCAATAGTAATAAAGTCAAAATCTTAAAAATGTTGTTTAAAGTGACTAAAAAATTGATTTAAAAATACCATTGGGGAATTCCTTAGGGAATTTGATCACCATGACTGGGAGGAGTGTTCTTCACTCTTTAAGAATAAACACTGAATATTCCCAACATCCTCCATGTGTGCAGCTTCTCTTTTGAAATGCTTCATGTAATAGTTCAATTCCTCCCTTCCATATCCACAGTTTGGCTCAATGCAGTGTAGGATTATTATCTGGGAACCTGTGTGGCCTTATTCAACTCCACTTTACCATGGTGTCTCCTCATAATTATCACATCACTTTCAGCAAAGTAAGCATTGGGTTAGGGATGTCAGGCATAAGGAACTGGATTGTACCAGCTGCCCGTTTGCTAAAACCAGCAACTCCAAACGTTCATATTCATTCAAAATGCCTAATGCAGTCTGAGTGCCAGTTATCTGATAATTTGTGCCTAAATTGTGCCGTGATAGTTGAGAACTAATAAAATGTCCCATCTGGTTATCACAAGACATCCCTATCTAAACCTGTGAACACCTGAAGGCACCAGTGAGGAATTTCAGCTGAAGGCCTTGAACTCTTTGACCCTAACCCACTTCACCACTTGCATATTATAAACACACTAAATATCACTCAGATTATCAAAGCACTTAAAAATCAGAACAGCTCAAATATCAACTAAATGTTCTCAGCTGACCACACTGATTATTAGATGAAAACAATTTCAGTGAATCTGGTTGTTCTTAGGATTGAAAACTGTATGTGTTATACACAAATAACAGTACCAGACTTCAGGTTGTGTCTGTAATTGGCAATGAAGTTGCAAAAATTATATACCATACCTACATTTATAAGTATGCTCTGGGAGAATGGTTACAAATTAATTTGGAGATTAATCTGATGCAGCAGAGAATGTGTTATTAATTAACTTACTTGTGTTTCCTCCCTGTGCTCATGTTCAGCCAGAGAGTAGCAGACTGTACCTCTGAAGGGACCTGCAAATGAATCACTTGTTTGAAAACTTTTTTTGCCTCAGAAAGCACCTCCTTGTATTAAAGACGATTTTCTCCAGTTTGATATTGACTTGCAGGTGTGTACAGTGTATGAGAGTAAATCGAGTCTCAGGGCTTCCTCCACTGGTCATCAGCTCAAGGCGCTGAGCCAAGTCCCTCCAGTGAATCTGAAATGGATATTTAAAGACTGTTTTGGAGAAACCTTTGCTGGGGTTTGTGTCATCTGAATTCTGTTGCAGTAGCCCACATCTCTCATCTTGAAAATTGCTCGACACTGAATGCATAGAGCAGTGGTTTGTGGATCATGCCAAATTGTTAAGAAGTGAGGATTTCAGTTAGGTGTAATTCAGAGAGGGAGATGGCCTTAGGCTACTTAGAGTGAAGATAACACTGTAAGGAAAAGAATCTTATCTTTTAGGAATATTCAGGCCTTACATTTCCAGTGGCTCTGAGCAAGGGAAGAAAGCTGTATCAGTTTCTGAGCTATAAAAAGCACAGAGCTTTTTCTGCTCTGCTGGATTACAGGAATCAGTAATTTCACATTTTCAACACATCACCAAAGAAAATGCCTGATCTCAGTCATCTCACCCCATGGCAGATCAAAGGCCCCGGAATCAAAGAGATTAAAGTAGCACAGGCTCTCAAAAATTATTTCCTGTTTGAAAAACACCAATTATATTACTGTATAAATTCGTGTAATGAGTTACTATTCAAATTTTTTTAATAGGAAAAGTAAATCCCAGTGTAAATAAAAAAATCCGTTTTCTGTATGGGTCTTTGCAAGTGTTTCATTCCTGATTTTATCGACAGATTTCTCAATGTTACCTGTTTTAAAAGCCTCAACTCAAAGAGGTTTGAAGGCAAACTATTAGTGACATAGCTTTTGTGTCAGTCTTGAAGGTGCCTTGCCCTTTAATGATGCGTATTTAGCATCTCACAGCCGAACCAAAAGGAGCTGATTCACACACTGCTTTTTTCCTCTGCAGAGGACAGGCTGTCATGACAAGAGAGGAGGGAGACTTTGGAGAGAGTTAAGCTGCCTCCGTGCAGTGGAAGAGGAGAGCTGCACATGTCAGGCCTGATCAGATCTACTGGGGTTATCCCAACTCCTGTGCTATTCCAGCTCCAGGCAGTAAGCAGAAATTTTCAAAGAAGTTAAAGTAATACTCTGAGTTTGCATCAGCTCTGAATTTGGCATCACACTGCTTCATCTGTAGGCAGGTAACCCAGAGGTTATGTCAGTGATCCACAGTCCCAGCTTTCTTTGTGTCATGAATTTGCTACCACTGACTTTAGCCCATAATTTCACTGTTTCTTGATAGGGAAAATCCCTTATCCTGTTTCATCCTTTATCATGTTTAAGTAATTTCAGCATCACAGAACTTCACAACTTCGTACAGTGGGCCCTCAGGATGAGAAGGACCTTGAGCATGTCCAGGGAAGGGAACGGAGCTGGGAAGGGTCTGGAGCAGCAGGAGCGGCTGAGGGAGCTGGGAAAGGGGCTCAGCCTGGAGAAAAGGAGGCTCAGGGGGGACCTTGTGGCTCTGCACAACTCCCTGACAGGAGGGGGCAGCCGGGGGGATCGGGCTCTGCTGCCAGGGAACAGGGACAGGAGGAGAGGGAACGGCCTCAGGTTGTGCAGAGGAAAGTCCAGGATGGATATTAGGAAGAATTTCTTCATGGAAAGAGTCGTCAAGCATTGGGCTGCCCAGGGCAGGGGTGGAGTCCCCATCCCTGGAAGTATTCCAAAACAATTTATGACATCCAAGAAATATGGAAACTAGTCTGGCAGTTGATTTTTAATTTAAGTAATAGTTAATGTAAATGAAAATGAAATAAGAATATGTTGTGTTTGTAGCTCGCTAACCAAACACTCAAACTCTAATTAAAGTTCCAAGTACTAAGTAGTCAGGAACAAGGAAGAAAACGTAGATGTGCTGGAGGAATACTGAGGTGAGCACACAAAGGGCCAGAACAAAAGAAATGTTAATTAAAAGATAATGTCAAAGGGATAGAATGTTTTTATGGCATAACAGTCTCCTGCTGCTAAATAAATACCAAGGTGAAGCCCAGGCATCCATCAAAATTGAATGCCAAGCCAAAGCCGGCATATTTTACGAAAAAAGACATTTATCAGGGACTCTCATAAAGAGACACTACTCCTCCAGAGAAAAGAGTGCTTCTGGGCATTTATCCCAGCGTTGATAAGACACTGCTCCTATTGATGGGCTGTTTTTCATGATATTATTGATTTAGCTGTACAACTGTGTAAGAAATGCTTTTTGTATACATTCAGGCAGGATTAGTTAACTACGCTTAGAAATTGGCTTTTGACTTGAAACTAGCTTATTTTTCTTGTGTGCCTGAATTAGGTGATACTGTCCCTGGAGTGAATCCTGACCTGTCAAAATCAGCAACAGTTCTGCTGCTGTTAAGTAAGATCACTATTTCACCTTTGTTTTCCTCATTTTGCTGCAGACCTACTAGGACCTACTGGTATCAACTGTTAATTTTATTTTATAACGAGGGAGGCTCATATTTTCCTATCCAAAGATACCGTTAGTGCGGCATCACCTTGAGGCCCTTTGACGTTGACTTTTCCTAACCCCCCCAACATTACACCGGCGGCTTGTCCTGCGACTTCTCGGTTCCCTTTACAAACGCCTTCTGCGTTTGAGGCTGCATTGCGCCCTCCATGGCGGAGGTCCCGCCGATGCCCGTGTGTAAGCAGGTGTTGGCACACTTTGGCACGGCCGTGGGGCAGCGCCGTGCCCGCGGTCCCGCTCCCGGCCCCGCCCGGNCGCCCCGGCGGGAGGAGTCCCGCTGGGAATGGGGTGTCCCGCTGGGAACGCGGCGTATCCCGCCGGGAACACCCCGGGCCCCGGAGAAATGACCCTGTCTTGCAGCCCCCGCAGGGCCGAGGCCCCAGGCCGCTCTGTCAGGGCCGGGGGTGTCACAGCACCGTCCCCACACCCCGCTTTGCATCGCGGGGAGCGCCGAGGGAAGGGGCCGGGGAGCCCTGGCTCGCTCTGTGGGTGGTGTGTGGGCAGCGGGCTGCGGGCTCTGGTGAAAAACCTCCATTGTCCTCGTGTGTCGTTTGGTTTGCTTCTAACACGGTTTTAAAAGGGTATTTTTGAGCATGTTTAGACTGGAAATAAGGGGTTTTCTGTTTGTATTGTTCACCTGACAAAAGACTCTTGTGTCTTGCACAGTATGTTGCAAAGCCTTTTCCAAACTTTAAATTTCGGGGAGCAAGAGAGGTCTCGGCGTGACTCAGTGACGTGGAGTTTGGGGCACAGAAGGCAACCCACAGGTGGTGGAATAGGCTGAGTGTGGACACAGAATCTCCTCTCAGCCTTGGCTTGGCCTGCTGACCCACGTGTGCACACAGGTGTCCACAAACAATTGGTGTTTGTGTTTGTAAACACAGAGCAAAGCATTGCCGGGTTTGTGAATGGCTTGTGAAGGAGGGATGTGAGCTGGCTGTGCTGTCTCTCCTGGTGTTGGAAAAATACAATAATTTGGAGGGGAGGCTAAGGAAAGTATTGGTTAAGGGTTACAGGTGTGACACCTGGAGTTAAGAGTGTGTCCTCTGGTTCTGTGCTATGCAAATAAAACCCAAGCCTCATTAGTTTGCTTAGATGGTCACAAAATAGTTTGTTGCTTTCTAGGAAACCATTCTAGAAATCTTTCTGAGCTTCTATTGTTAGAAGCATCATGGTTTGTGTTTTGATACAGACTTTGAAATAGGAGTCTAGTCATGCAGGTATTGAAGGTTATGTTGTCTGCAAACTGGGTGCACCCTTGAAGGCAGAGGTGCTGATTGGTGCACTTGGAAAGACAAGGGGAGGGAATCAAATGTTTCTGTTTTCTGTTGGAAATACCATCTTCAAGAATTATAAAATCAGTGTTAGTAAGGACTTAAGGTGTAGTTTGGGCCTTCAGTGTAAAACACTGTCCCTGGTGAGTGGTTGCTGAAGTGGTGACTGGTGTGTGTTTGCTTGCCAAGGCCCCACAGGACGGAGCTGTACGAAGACCCCCCGTCGGGATGTTGGCCCATCGTGTATTCCCCAGACTACAACATCACCTTCATGGGACTTGAGAAACTGCATCCTTTTGATGCGGGGAAATGGGGGAAAGTCATCAATTTCTTGAAAGGTAAAATAACAGAAGGTGCTTCTTAAACCAACACTTGCACAAAACCTAAAGAAAATTACGTGGTCAGTGCAGACTTATGTTGGGCTTACCAGACCTGAATTGCAGTGTGTGGCTTCCCGTAGCCTTGTGCTTCCCTGAGTTTACAACTGGTGTAGCAGGAACTGGGGCATTCCTGTGGCTGGTGAAATTCCAGGTGTTAATGATGGTTTGCTGCAGGTGTAACGTAGTTATTCAACTTGAACTGCACACAGGGCTTCTCAGCCTGAGAGAGAAGTGCAGCTTTAGCACTTTAGTCCATTCTTTAGCAGCCTCATCCTATTGCTCTGATGATGTTTGGAAAGAGCTTTGAGGCCCCTCTGGTACAGGCAGAGCTTTTTATGATGCTTCTAATTATTGCTGTTTAAACCAATTGGAGGATACAAGTAGGAATGCGTTAAGGAGATACAAATGTAAGAACCAGGGGCAGGGTTAGGGGCTGTGAAATCTTGGCATCTCTTCATTTAAAGCATGAGCTTGCTCATCAAGGGTAAAAAAAAAAAAAAAAAGGCTTTTTCTCTTGCCGAGACAAAGGTTGTTGGTTGTCCCAAAGCCAGGCCCCTTCCCTTTATGTGGTCCTTATGACTCCTTCAGCTGATGATCCTTTGCAGTTCAGGATTGCCCTTCCCACTGCAGGCTGGCTTGTATTCTTTTAACTGAGGTCAAGTGAATTCTAACACTAACACACTTAGTAGCTGAGTTTTGGCTTTTTTCTCTAACAACCTTAAATAATTTAGTCTTGGGTTCCATGACAGTTTTCTTAATTAATCAGAACCTTTGCCTTTCTGTTTCTTCTGTGTGAAGTCTTTTCCTGCAGCTCTTTTCTGTGTGACATGTCTACTCTGAAGTGTCTCAGGCTTTCACAGAAAATTAGTTTTCCCAATTGTTTTACTGTCCTTGCTTTGAAAGGAGGAAGAAGCCCCAGGATACCCCAGAGCACTTGGTTTGCTCTGGCTCTGTAGCAATTCCTGGCAACAGCTGACTTCCCCTGTGCCTTATCACTGAGCAAATCAGCAGTGAACACCTTTCCCAGAGCACCTTCCTCCTGGACAAGGAAGCTGGCAGAAGTTTGGTTCTGTTTGACACCAGTGCATGAATGAAATGTTCCTCAAGCCTCAGTCAGGAGAAACAGAAGCTTGCCAAAACAAATGTTGTTGCAGGTGCTGTTCTTGTATAACACTTCAGAGCAAAATCTCTCACATTTCCGAGTTGTTTTCTTTCTCCTCCAAGTATAAAATTAAAGAAGAGATACAGGCTTAGGAGGCTACAGCTGTGTAGCAATTAAATATCAAAATTTGCCAGGGAAGATCAGCGGGATTCCTTATAATTGTTGTTTGTAGTGATCATATGCACTCATTCTGAATTCTTGGAGTAACTTGCCCATATAAAACTAAGTTTTTAAATAATCTTTTGGTCTCTAAGGGAAAGACTTAATAGCTGCTCATTGTTTTTTCTTGAAATTAAGTTGAGGTAGGGGGTGATAGAAATATCCTAATTAAGCTTGTTTGCTTCCATGAACATCTAAGCTATTACTTTGTTTTGAATTTTGATTTATTACTTTATTCTTCTGTAATTTATGGGATTAAATCCTAATATAAACTGTGGGTTTTCTTAAAACATGTTAAAATAATAGTGGATATTTGATGGTACAAGCACCAAGATTTCCCCAATGTACCAAGCCCTAAACTGTGAGGAGTTGTGTGATTCCAGTGTGTGTTCATCCTCTGTCATTACCTGCCTGCCCTTTCAGTTTAGACAAGAACTTCTCATGATCTTAGCACACTGTGAAAACTTCCTGTATACAATATTTCTCAAATACACACTACCTGAATAGCTTACCTCTGACAGAGGGGCTGTGTTTGGAAAACTTACAAACCCTGAGCAACCTAACGTCATTTCAGCAGTAAACATGACAGAGGAAGTTACCACACTGAGGTCAGAGCAGTGTTTGGAGGGGGGATGTGGGGAGCTAAGCTGTGCTGTACAATGCCAATTGTTATTTCTCTCCTGTTGCAGAAGAAAAACTAATTGCAGATGACTTGATTGTGCAGGCACGGGAGGCGACCGATGAAGATCTCTTGGTTGTTCACACCAGGCGCTACCTTAATAAATTAAAGGTGCTGTACCCGTTCCTGTGTTTTTCCAGCAAACTGTCCAGAGCGAGTGTCAAAGGCAGTGGGTATCTTGTAGAGCTGTTATAAATCAGCTTTACAGATATGGAATGGTGTATGTTGATCACACTGATAATATTGTTACTGAGAATACTGAAAGAAAACCACAGAAATACTAGGCAGCTCACAATATAGAGAGGTGGAGGGGAAAGAGGGTCTACTGTGTGAAATAGGTGACCTGAAATGATATTTCAGGGAAGTTAAACGTAGGGAAAATTGGAATGTCTGAGATTTCAGTAATATTCTTGTTGGTGCCAGGGTTTTAATGTTGAGCTGTGTAAGTTTTGATGTACTCTGGTAAAGTACAGTTCTAAAATGAAAAATACAATGGAAACCACTAACATGAGGTACTTTATTGGATGTTTTCTAATGCAGGGACTGCTTAATGGGGTTTGTGGTTATGTAATCTTGACAGAGCATCCGTGTAGGGGTTCTGTGCTCAGTCTGTTGGGAGAGGAAGGACTGGCTTCATACTCAGACACTGCCTGTATCAGCGGAATATGGAGAGAGTTGGAAGAGCAGTGTAAGGACATAACCAAGCACATTATCTGTGTGTGAAGGTTTCCAGAGCCAGCCCATACAGGACTGCACGGGGGATGAAGAGCATTCCTTGTATATTTCTAAATGAAACATCCGTTTGTTAAATTTCAGTGTAAGTCTAAAACATAAACGTGTGAGATCACTGGTTCTGAATGTATATCCAGTCATCTGTGGGTGGAATTGGGTAGTACATGAGTGCAGGTGACATTGCTTTTACTTTGCACCTCTGCTTGGAGGGCAGAGAAGGGATTTGTAAGAGAAAAGAAATCTTCCATTTCACAATTCAAAAGAAGTTATTTTGAGTCGCCTATGCCCTTCCACAGTGGAAGAGTCCTTGGATTGCTATTTCTGGAATGTTTTATTTTTCTGTATAAGCGATCTGTTATTTGTGTGAACTTTTTCACTCTTAACTGCTTTTCTGAGTTCTCTTACGCTTCTTCATTCTGTGCTATGAAGTTACATGCAATTTCATGCATCATTAGGTTTGATATTATTGCAGCTATTCTTGATATTGAACTTTTAATTCCATAGAACCACCCATCTCTTTTTACTGAATCACTTCTTTGAAGCAGGGTTTAATGTGCATAGCTCAGTTTGGAATGCCATAATAATATTTTTAGTACCTATGGGATGGCTTGACAGGGAGTTGTCTGTATAACGTGTGTCTTGGTGGTCAAGACCAGCACTGTTGTGTGTATTCAGATGGGATTAAGTGGGAATCTCCTCTCCCCCTTTTCTTGAGAGAATATTTCCTGCAAGTGTAGAAACTGGAAGATGTTGTATTGGTCGTGCCAGCAGATTGCTGCCAAGCAGCAAAGATAAAAGTGCTTAGTTGCAAAAGAAAAATAACGTCCCAGACATGAAAAAGCCCTGTGAGAACTCTTTATTGCCTTACCCAAAGTCTACTGTGCTATTTTTCTTTTAAATCCAGACAAATATGTATAAATGGTATAGTTTTATATTAGATCAGCTCTGAAGACAACAAAGTTGCTTGCCTTTCTCAGAATGCCCAGGTCTCATAAAATAATGGATCACTTGAGTGTTCATTTAAAATCTGAGCATGAATTTGGTAGAAAATTCCCTGCACTTGCAAGAGTAGGTGGTGTTTGGTGTCTGGTGTCTTAGCAGCAGTTGAAGAGGCCAGCTGAGCATGGGGTGAAGAGAAACAAAATGGTGTGCATGAAGTACATCTGCTGCTGGAAATCAGGTCTGTGTTGGGAGGAAGGGTCTCCCTGTTTCCCTGCTCAGTCCTTAAAACAAAATTTGGCCTTTGAATTGAGGTGATTCCCCCTCAGTTATTCCTTTGAAGACTGTAGGTCTCTAAGGTAATGACTGGACTGTGGGTAGTTTGCTTGCAGTACTTTTCCACTTGCTGCCTTTTCCTAGTGTTATGTAAAATAATGAATTTCCTGCATGTCAGCATTCTAAACTTTTGGAAGGAGGTAGGCAATGAGGTTAGAGCCAGTTTCAGATTGTGTCTTTCACTTTTTATTTATGAGAAGTTCTATGGTAACATATGTGAACAAACACTGAAATGCAAATGCTGAGGATAAAGCTGGTCTGGGAATTTATTGTGTGAAATGCTGGAAAACAAAACCAGCACGCTGAAGAAAAAAGCATGAAGCATTCCACAGATTTCTCAGTTACTAAGTGGAGAAGCATTTTCCTTCATCTGTAGCTGCCTTCTTGAACCCCCAGACTTTGCTCCCAGTTGGTGACTTCCCCATCTGTTGGGAGTCACGAACCCCAGGCCAGCCCCAGGGTGGAGCAGTGAGTGGCAATGGGAATGGCCTCAGCTGTGACCAGCATGCCTGGGAGCCAAAACTCCCGCCACACCTGGATTCCTCACCTGCACGTAAAAACCTGCAGCTACATAATTGTTTGTTTGAGTCATTATTGCTCCCACTTCTCCCTGTTGACATTAATTTTACTTTAAATTTCATTAAAACTTCCTGTGTGATTATCGTTCGCATTTGAAGTCAAATTTATTTTTTTTCCAAATGTGACCTTTTCATTTCCATTTCAGAACAACAGCATTGAATATAGTTTTTAATAATGTGCTTGTTCAAAGGCTAAAATGTCTTGCAAAGGGACTTTATCAAGATTGACTGTACTAAAAAATAATTAAAGCACCTTGTGATGGACAGCTGATAATATGGTAACAGAATAATGTCTTGCAAATATAAAAGTAATGAGAGTTTGAAATGAAATGTTGGCAAAATACAGTTAGGACTTCGACATTTCATGAACAATGCCAGCCCTTCACCCCACCCAGTAGTACCTGGTAGTGGAAATATTGATAACTGGGAAGTTATTTTGAGCATCAAAGGACCCTGAGACGGGGATGTGATTGTCTGTGGTTCAAACTGCCCGCTCGTGCATCCTGCCAGCTTGAGCAGCTCAGTGATGGGGCTGCCAATGCCCTCAGTCTCATTACAATTCCTAATGTTGCAGAAAATAGGATCTATTCAGAGTCTGTACAGGGTGGCAAGTTGTAATCCTTGGTCCCTCAACGTTTCAGTACTGGTTGGACAGGTAAATTCTTGCTTGTGACTTAGGCTTTGAAATATATTTAGCAGTGTTATCACTGGTAGCAGTGTTAGTGGAAGTTCTTTGAAGTAATCAATGTGTTTGCAAAAAAAGCATTTGCATATTGCAAATATTTTGTGTTCTAACCTTGAAGACTTTTGAACAAAATGTTTCCTTGAAACATTTTCCAGAAGTGTTTAATATGCTAAATAAATTTTAATCAGTTTTCTATGCTAAGGTTTGCACTGTGTGTTCACTTAAGTGTTTGAACTTCTTAGTTCAGTTGTCTGTTTGTTTGTGTTTGTTTTCTCCTTGGTATATCCTTTTGATTCCACACAGGAATAGATATTCTAGGTTTGAACAATACATCAAGCATAGCTGAAGGACATTTTACAACTCTTCCTCCCAATCTGAGGGATATTAAATTTTCTGAAATACTACCTTCCTGAAAAATTGCTGATTTAATACTGCTTGATACTAAAATCTGGAAAGTGATAATTTTCATAGTTAAAAACTTGAGGATGAACCTATATGGAGGTCACTAATAAGAACTGGTGTGGTCACTTCCATCTAAAAATATTAAAAATCTTCCTAAGGACCTGTGAGCACCTTTTCAGTAAATAACAACTAATGAGAGAGCTAAGTGTCGTCATTAAACCAGACTACATTAATTGGAACTTTCTTTTTCCCTGTTGCAGTGGTCATTTGTTGTGGCTACAATCACAGAAATTCCACCAGTTGCTTTTCTTCCCAATTTTGTTGTTCAGAGAAAAGTTCTGAAACCTCTACGAACCCAGACAGGAGGAACAATAATGGTAAGGTGCTCTTGATCCACTTTTGTCATGCTTAAATTTGTTGATCAAACACTGTAAACCTGGAGTTGTACTGTTTATGTAACACACATTGGGGAGGCCTGGAGAGGGAGGTGGGGTAGTGCAGAGTCCTGAACATGAGCACAGTTTGCTGTTGTTGGCACCTGCAAGGGAAGGACATCACTGGGTTCATGGTCTGTACTTTGCAGAAGAGATAGTGAGGGGGAGCCTGGGCAAGCAGGGAGAGATGTGGCAGCTCTTGGGCAAATACAGAAACTGAGATAGTTTTAAACAACATTCAAGTACAGGCAAATTCTAGGAATGGGAGGTTTCAAAATCGACACTCTAGAAGCTTTTTAAAAGCATATATTTAACAAATGACCTTGAAACTGTAGGGGAAGAGATGGATGGTTTGCTTGTTCTTGGGGCTCAGTAATTGCTTAAATTTTAAAATGGTATCATCTTGCTCTTTTAAATGATTTTAGTTTATCTACTTTTTCTATTGTAAATACTGCAGAAGCAGCCCAGCTGAGCTCAAGTGAGATTTAGCCTCTTTCATCTGAGCAGAACTGTGTTCTAGTGAGTGAATGGAGTGTTCTTCTTGGAAGAGCTGTGTCAGGGTCACCAGACATTTAACTTCGCTTGGGAATTCCCATTAGAGATGTTGAGGGAGTAGGAGGAAAGAAAACAGTGAATAGTTGGAGCCAAAAATGAGTTGTTTAAACCATGTATTGAGGAAAAGATGCCCTTGCAATCATAAACTGGGAACTAGTGGGATCTTTGTGCCCTGTTTTTATCAATCCTTGTCTTACTGGAGTTCAGAAACTACAGCTCTGTGCTGGGAGGAGATGGGGCCAGTCCCGTGTCACTGGGCTGAAACAGTTACATAAATGGAAAACATAATCTCATCTGAAATTATTAATCCTGTGGCACAAATAGATCTTTGCCTTTCAGCACCTCTTCCTGAAGGTGGCTGTGACAGTGGGTGCAAGTGGAAGGGATTGCAGCCTGCGTTGCTTTTTCTCTGCTTGTTTGAAGCCACTTACTGCACCACTGTCCTAGGGCTGGGCAAGCCTTTGCCAGTGCTGCCGTGCCAGATACAGGAATAGGGTTTATTGCAGCTCCTAGATATCAAAGGTGAGTTAGGCTGGGAAATAGAAATATTAAACCAACTGTCTCTAAATTTAAGAATTTGAATTCTGAAAGAACCTGCTGGGTTCTGGATAAGTCTTTAGATGCATTGGATTATGGTGATAGGCCAGATAACAAAAGTGCTGCCTCCTTTAGTACGTGTGAATTGGCAAAAGCAGAGATGGGGAGGAGGAGGGGGAAAGAATTTCATATAGTTCAAGGTGCTTAAAACTCCTTGGTTGTCACTCAGAGCAAGTCCTGCTGAGCAGAGACCTGCAGAGTTTCCTCTCATTACAGCCATGCTGTCATTGTGAGATTGTCACAGGAATGAAGGGAATGGTCTAAGAGAGAGGTACTTGGGAAGAGTTTAGAGCTTCCTGATGCTCTACCTTGGATATGTCTTGGCAGGAGCTCAGTGTGTGTGAAACCTCTTTCATCCTGGTTCCAGCCAGGCAATACTTTTCTATAGTTTGGTGATGTTTCTCACTGTGCTTGTGTTATCTTTAACTCAGAGGTGTGTGTTCACCAGTTAGAAATGTGGTCAGGTAGAGGAAGCACCCACTAATGGTCTGTTTTGTCTCATGGCTCCTGAAACATGGATGCCACTCCTGGGCACTTAGGCATTCCTCTTGAGGCCATGTGCTGTTATTAGTACCTTTTCTTTTTCATTATGGGGAAATAAGTATATACTTTAAAAGCAATTTTGATTCATCAGGCAAGAAAATTTGTACAGTACAAGTCAGAAGTGCAATTTTCTGCTATTCCTGATGGGCCTGTTTATTACAAAAATTCCTGTTGAGTTTCTCTACTTTTTAATGATATTTTAGCAATATGGGAAGATTGGGTTTTGGTGAGGAATCCCTAGGAAGTGTGATAAATCGCAGATAATGTGTTCTCCCTGGGACTTAATGGGTTTTATAGTTCAGAAACTGCAATCTCCCCGAGATCTAATTTGTGTAAGTTGGCATGATCATAGCAGGATCATGTTTACCTTCCCAATAGTTGTCCTAGTACTGAATTAAAACTGTTCAAATGTAAATATTGGTTATAAAGACTTCATAACTGTCCAAACTTCATTTTGTATATGATGTGTAATTTGGTCTTTCCAGGACTATGGACAAAAAAAAATCAATTTTTAAATATTTTCCCTCTTTTTGGGTTTTTTTGTTGTTGTTGTTTTGTTTGTTTTTTACTTGTAACTAGTAATATCTTCATTATTTTTAACAGAGCAGTTAAGGAATGCTGCACTTAAACACTTGTTTGACTCTTCCTGGCCAAAATAATCAGGTTTTTCAGTTAAAATTCCATCATTTAAGCCTTGTGTATCACTTCTCCATCAATACTTTCCCTTCCCTGAGCGTCATTTGAGTTCCAAGGGGAGATACAGGCACATTTTTCCTGTACTGGAGGGGAAAAGATCAATAATGTTCCATACCCTGCATGCTCTATCATTTAAAAAATAAAAGAAGTCCCAGGACACTTCATAGTGGAGCACTTGTCTGGCCCCATCCCCAGCTGGAGCTGTGGTTTTTCTATGTCTGTGCTGCAGGATTTTGAGCTTACATTCCTCTATTTGTACATGCACAGGAAAGGCGTCAGGAGTTTCTTCCTCATTTTTTACTCTTCGCAGCACTGCACTTTCCCTTTTCCAGCTGCCAGAGAAGGGAATACAGATGACATAGCAAATATTCTTTCAGCTCCTTATGCTGAGGGTAGTTTTGTAAGGGTTGTACTCAGGGATCTGGTTCAGAATGACCTCCAGTGGCAAAAGATCCAAAAACTTCCAGGGGCGTGTTGGAATGCCAGGAGTGCTTTGGGGTGGAAGCAGACATTGTTAAGTGTTGCCTCATTCATTTATGGAATTCCAACGGTAATTTTTTTTTAAGGCAGGAAAGCTTGCTGTGGATAGAGGCTGGGCCATCAACGTGGGTGAGTACAAATTCAGTGATACCTTAAATGCTGTGTTAAAAGCATCTGATTTTCATTTACATCTCTTTGCAAAGCCCATCAGTGTTTTTAGTATCTGGCTTTCTTTAGTATGTGGCTTTTCATCCCTTCACCATTTTCCTGTTCAGGGGGTGGTTTTCATCACTGCTCCAGTGACAAAGGGGGAGGATTTTGTGCATATGCTGACATCACACTGGCTATCAAGGTAAGAACTACTCTTAAAGCACTGTTTTCTGCTGTTTGTGCAAATGGAGGGGAAATCCACATAAATTCCTAAGAACTAATTTACATCCTAATTGGAGAAAATGAAGCAATCTGCAGATGGGCAGGAATAGGAATATGCAGTGTTGTAAAGTGTAAGGGAAGAGCTGCAGGGGTCAGAATTATCAATGTAAATGTGCACCACTATAATTGCATTGATAAGGTCGTCTTGCAAAAACCACTCCAATCAAACCAGATGGATTTCTGATATCCTCAGTGATAATTCACTTGGCTTTGCAGGTGAACCTGGACATTCCACATTGGTTTCAGTGGTTACAGGCAAGACAAATGCAGAGACAAAAATCCCATCTCTGAATCAAGCTGCACCGTACAGGGCTCAGACTGGTTCAGATTCATGAATAAAAATGTGAGTGACTCCAAAATAGTCACCAAATGGGAATGAATACATTTGGTATTTAGCTGTTGAATGGCTGAAGTAAGAGCCTTCTGCAATTAGGGCTTATTTTTATCAAATGAGCTGTGGTATATTTGTATACTAGAATATTTATAAAGTATCAGTAATAATCAAACATTAAAGAGCTCTAATGATTGCAGCACACCATGTGATGTAACATCCTAATTTCTGTATGTGGTAATTTGCAGAAAAGTAATCCACAGTGCTCTTTTTTCACCTGACATTAAAATACAGATTGAGAAATTATAGTGGGTGACAGTTTGTACAAAATCTTTGGGTTTTACCATGTCTGTATTAAAGATAGTAACTTAACAAAGTTAAGACTCGAAGAAGTAAAAAACATTTTTTTCTTCCCAGTCAGAATAAGAAATGAATTCTTTCACTAAAAATGGCTCTAAGGCATGCAGTCCTTACAGCAGCTTTTCCTAACCAGTGAATTTTAGGCTGTTGCAGTTGGCTGCTGTCACTGGTTCCACTCCAGCCTCTGGCAGCACCAATGCCACCATCAGCTCTGTGATCCCTGGGTGGGCCTGGCCTCTCTGTTTTATCTGGTGGAAATATGGAGGGTTTCTATGTTAACAAAAATTATCTTTTTATGTCAGATAATAAGATGATGTAATTAAATGTATGAGAATCATATCTCAGTTTATTTGGTGACTGAAACAAATAGATGTGACCTACATTCAAATTACAGCGGTCAATGTACTGTGCAACCTTCGAGCCTCCAGTTCAATCTGTCACCTAACTTCATAAATTTCTCCATGTTTTTCCTTGCTTGTATATCCAGTTCTTATTTGAGAGAGTACCAGGAGTGTCTAGAGCCACAATTATTGATCTGGATGCCCATCAGGTGAGTAGTTTACCTGTGTTCAGTGCTGCAGATGTTGTGCTTGAAATACCAGTGTGTGATAAATACCTTTTTTTAATACAAAGTCATAGAATACAAAGTTAATCAGAGATTATGGAGACTGTGAAGAGTTGCTTCTTCAATTATTTTATGCTCCAAAAGGCTCTTAAGCCAGTTTAATAAAATTAAGCTGAGTTGCAGCTCCATCATGTGGCTGCATGTAAAAATCTTGCTGCGTTGCACTCACGGTCTCCAGGGATGAGAAGCAAGGATCTCTCCAGACACAATCCCAGCTAGTTCAGAACGCCTGGTCACTGCAGCAGCCTCTGCAGGGGAGGGATTTGACCTTCACTGGTTTAATTTTAAGCCTGGCTTCAGGCTGATGAAGTAAAGGATCCATCCCTCTTCACCTGGTGATTTACTGTAGTACTGAGATCAAATCTCAGCTTTGGTGGGATTTGCAAAATAAATCCTGGAAGGACGGAAATGGTATTTTTAGAAAAGCAGTTAATGCACCAAAGTGATGTCCACCCTGAGGCATTTCAGGTGATTTATTATGTGTAAAGAAACCATTTTTACACAGCTACAGGGCACTGAGGAAGCCTAATGGCTGCAAGTTTTTCATCTTCTCTTGTTTCTCTTATCTGTGTCCTAAAATTACCATGATAGCAGGACATAGATTATGCAGTAGAAAGATGTTTTGTGTTCATGGTTCTCTTCAGCCTCTCTGTCAGGGTGTGGATATGTTTGGTTTGGGTTTGAAAAATTCTTGGAATGTATTTTGGTTTTCAGATGTGCTGGTAGTCTCAGTGTGCACGTTAAATCACCTCTTGTTTCCTTTCTCTGGGGGATGAGAGGTGTCTGAAGTAGCTCAGCAGACCCTGTTTAAGGATGCAGATATTCTCATCTCATGACTGTTCCAATTCTTAGTGCAGTGGTGAGTTTCACCATTCATAAGGAAATGGTTCCCCCGGAGGCTTTCATATTCCTAGGCTTGTGTGCATGAACCGTTCATTTGTGGACCAAAGATGCTGAAGAAATAAATAGAGTTGCCATTTTTTAGCATAAAAACTGAATTACAGGAGACGTATCTATGGAAATGCCCGTTCCTGTAGTTTAAGTGAAATTCTGGGGATAGGGGCTGTGGTCCTGTATGATACACTGATTGAAACAAAATTATCTTAGTGATTGCTGTGGTAAAATGATTTTTATATTAGTGAGAAAAGTCTATGTGAGAGCCAAAAGAATAGTATTTACGTTCAGAAATGGGGAGGGGGAGCTATTCCGAATCTGAGTTTTCTCTTGAGCATCTCTCTTTACACCCAGTACAATTTTTGTAGGGAATTTCTGGTGTTAAACTGCTGGGTTGTTAGTGTTTAGTTTTTCCAGGGATTACTTATCTCACCAAGGCTTGAGTTATCAGGAGAGCTGTAGTCTGCTGTGTTTATTCATTAATTCTTACATAAGAATACTCAGTATCCCTGCAGCAGTTGAAAGTGACTTTTTCTTGCACAGTTGGAAGATGTGCAAGATCTTTTTGGTGGTCACAGTTACTTTGGTGGTGATGTTGAGGACAATTAGCCTCTGATTTTTGCTTATTTTCTTAAATGTGTAATGAGATCTATGCTAATTACCTTCACAGAGAGACAAGGATTTTGTTTGTGATGATACCTGTAGTCCTCAGACTGATACTGTCAAACCCCTCAAAACTCCACACCTCAGAATAACCTCCAGGACTAAATAAGAGAATGACACAGGAGTTCTGAACATTAGAACTTTTGTAGAGTCAATTACTCTAGAATTTGCAGTGTATTTAATTCTGTGTTGGCATGCTAGGAATAGCTAACTGTAAATTTCCTTCAGGGAAATGGCCATGAGAGGGACTTTATGGATGATCCTCGGGTTTATATTATGGATGCATACAATAGATATATTTATCCAGGGGATGGTTTTGCTAAACGTGAGTATAACTGAAATTCATCTTCCCAAACGTATCAGACCTACTGTGTTGTTACATAACTCCTTTATTTACTACTAAGCTTCCTTGCAACAATGTCTCCTAGATTTCTTTTTTTTTTTTTTTAATGTCACATCCTTGTCACGGCTCACTGTGATGCATCACACCAGTGTTAATGCTGTAGTGTTTTCCCTCACTTCAGGAATGACTTTCTGGAGTGCAGGGTGTGGGGAGGTGTTCAGTGGATGTTGGTAGCAGTCCATTCCAAAGCTTGTGCCAGCCTCAGAGCAGTGAGTTGAATAATCCTGGGATTTGAAGAGACTTGTTTGAACTTCATCTTTCCCTTACATTACATTTATGAGAGAACTCACTGAGGATTAGCTGATACTGTGTAAAAAGATTTCATGTTCTCTTGCAAGTGAAGTTATAACATATTTGGGTGTTGCCTTGCCACTAGAACTTGTTTGATAAGCATGTAGGAAACGAGCTGCATCTGAGTGTGACACAAGGTGGGAAGCAAAGCAAGTCCTGGAATAGAACCATAGAATTTAAAGTTGGAAAAGCCCTCTGAGGTTGAGTCCAACCATTCCTCCAGCACTGCCACCACTGACCAGTGTCCCCAAATCCACACTGTTAAATCCCTGCAGGGATGGGGACTTCCCCCTTGCCTGTCATAGCCATGCTTGATTTGGTTTGGTTGTGGTTTGTTTATTCCTGCTGTGATGTGTCTATTGTGTCTTGTGACCTGCCACAGTTAATTAGGGGGGCTTTGATAATGGTTAAATTGGAATGCAAAAGCCCCAAGTTTATTTGATCTTTGATTCTGTTACACTGTCATTTATTACAGGCTTAATTTGTTCACTGAGTCGGGGGTTGCTGGGGGAGTTGCTCTGCTCTTGGATTCTTTCAGTGATGCTGTTGTTCTGAAAAACCTACTTCATTTGGATTCTTGACAAGAATTAGGTGCAGTGCATTACACTGCTGTCTTCTGACCAGTAAAGATACTAAGAACTGTAGTATTTCAAGGTTTTAAACTAAAAAATGACCATTTAAAGCACACCATGTCTGGAGGCAGACAAATTGCAAGCAAATGTGGGGGGTTTTTCCCCCAGGAAAAGAATCCCTTTATTCATATATCACATGGCAACATTTGAACAGATGGATTAAGACCAAGACAGAGTCAGTCCTTGCTAGCAAATCTGAACCACTGAGCTGCAGTACCACACTGAACACCAGCATTCCCTTTCTGCAGATGAAGGATGAGGTGCACAGGGCTGGGCCAGAGCCATGTGAGTATGTAGTTCCTTGCAGTTTGCATAAGAATGTCTAAATAGGATTTTTGTGGGTAAATCCCTTAAGCCCTTCCTGTTAGGTGACCAGGGAGAGATGGGATCACAGAGGGAATCCCTTTGAAGAGGGGCAGAGGCTTGAACATTAGAGTTTGTATCCTTAGGGTGAACTCCAACTGATCACTGTCTCCTTGGATTTCCTGCCCATTTTTTCCATGTTTTATTGCAGGAGCCTCTTCTACACATTTTTTGCCACATGCACTTCATTAGGGAAGGGAAAAAAGGGAGCAGCTCACCTTGCCAGTGCTAAGCCACAAGCATATTGAGTCCCTAGGGGGAAGCAGTGTGGAATTACACAAGCTTAGGAGGAGGAAGGACAGGTGAGGAATAGGACCAGTTCACTGAAGGGTAAGCAGGAGAAGCTGAAACTGAGTTCAGGCCTTAAAAAGCCTCGCTCTTGGCCAGAGTGGCATTTTACAGAGCTGTAGAGGTGCTGTCACTACTTAGCAGGAGATGGACCAAAGGCCCTGAGCGCATGCAAAGGCTGTGTTCCTTCCACCCTCCAGCCCATCCCTCTGTCCCTCAGTGCTCCCAGATCTGGGTAAGGACTGATCCCTGCAGTTCCTTGTGTGTGGTGAGGCAAGAGGCCAGTGAAGGCACAGAATCCTATTCACGATCTCTCAGCCTCCTCATGGTTTCATCACAGCAATCCTTGTCTGTCCCCAGCCACTGTGTTCTCTCCTCTGCAGCTCCATCCACCCAGCAGATTCCTTACCCTCAGGAGGCTCCTGTGCTGTTCAGCACAGCTGTGCAGACTTACAGGAAGTAACAGTAGGAAAAGAATTCAGGAAGATACCATAAAGAAACAAAAATCTTTCCAACTAATGTTGATGCAATATAAAATAATGGGATGGAAAAGAAAAGCTTCACTGATGCTGAACAAGGATGGAAAGCAGAACAAAAGGCAGCAATCACAGGAGTAATTAAGTGTCATTCTGTGTTGAGTGCATTCTTGCACACTTGGTGAGGGCTGAATCCGTGTTTAAGATGTGAGACTCCACATCATTTAATTCGAGGCAGAGGGTGTGGTGAGGCAGAAGTCATCCCTTGGAACAGCTCTGACAGGGGTTTGATTAATTCAGAGGTAGAGTCACACATCCCTCCATAAAAGCACCCAAAACTCGGCTGCTTAACCTTGGGTTTCTTTCCTTTACCTTCTCAGCTTTCATTTTCTACTTCTATTGCTTTATTAGAAGCATTAGAAATAATTTGATTTAAATTAAGAATTGATATTTGCTCTTCTGGTAGGATTACAGGGTAAGAACATTAAATTGAAAATGCTTGGGGCAAAGCTGAATCTTGTTATACATTCATAAAGCAGTTCACATAAATTCCTGATCCCTTGCTGTGAAGTTTTGAGTGTTGTGATAAAAATAAAACATCTTCATAATTTCTCAGTGATATTTATCTATTTTCCCCCCCAGCTGTTTCCTCTGCAATAGCAGTTCAGTGTTTTCTTTGCCTTATGCTTTATTTAGGTTACTTTTAAGTTAATAATTTTCTTTATTATTTCTCTGCTGATTGGTAACTGGACTTGTAGATCAGCTGTTTTTCAAAAACATTTTCCATTTGCATCTCAGATTGGTTTTTTTTTCTTTGCCCTGCATCTGATTTTCTCTCTTCAATGGAATTTTTTCAAGGTCATTGTGCTTTACATTTGCTGGGAAAACAAGAATAATTTTCTTTAATTCAAGAGTCTGTGAAAATGCAGTGTATTGAGAGAGCTTCCAGAAATGTAATTTTTTCGCTTGCTTACCTAAATTGTGCATTTTCTTCCAAAGCAATGCTGTGTTTATTGAGCAGCGCTTGGTTCGTGTTCCCTCAGGTGCCATAAAACGCAGAGTGGAGCTGGAGTGGGGCACGGAGGACACCGAGTACCTGCAGAAGGTGCACACCCACGTGGAAGGAGCCTTGAACGAGTTCAAACCCGACGTGGTTGTTTACAATGCTGGCACTGACATTCTGGACGGGGATCCCTTGGGAGGCCTGGCCATTTCCCCGCAGGTGAGTGTGATCCTGGGCAGCACAGCCTCCCTGGGGCTGCAGGGAGGGACACTGCCCCCAGGGACAGCGTTTCCTGTGACACACACACACATCCATTCCCTTGCTTTTTCACCCTCCTCTTCCTTGTTTCTCCCCTGACTCTGAATATTTTTGTTCTTCTGGTGCCTGTTCCAGTATCATTCATCTTCTCTCTAAAATACACTGATTTCCAACACCCACACAGTAACCAGAGAGATATGTATATTTTCACACTTCACCTGACTTCTATTTTCCCTGCTTGGTTTATTCTTTGTTTGTTTCTTTTTTCCTCTTGCATGACCCATTTTGCAGTGTATTTCTTTTGTCACCTGCCCCCAGTGTGTCTCTTACACTTAATTTCCTCTGTAGCACTCCCAGCTGCTTTAAACTACCCTCGTAGTTCTAACAGTTTTGTGCAGCCTGGCTGTGTATTCTTAGCAAATGAACAAATATTTTCCTTTTCTTGATTCTTTTCTTTACAGATACCATTTACTTTCCCCCATTTGGTACCAGACTCAAATTTTGGTTTAATATGTAAAGCTTCATAGCACTCTTCACCTTTCTGCTTTTCTTAAGATAAACAAAAATTTAGACTCCTCTTATTTCCTTCATGGGTTTTAGTGAATCCTTCTGTGTCAGTTCCTCTGTGCTATCTCACTCCTGTTTCACATTTAGGTCTCTTTAATGGCCACCAGATCAATACCAGAAAGTGCTTGTTTGATCTGTGAGCTCTCAGATTGCCCTCATTGAGCCACCACTTGATCTGTTCAGTTTTTGTTTTGTTCAGTTCTCTTGCATGAAGGAAGAGCTGAGGGGCTTGGACTCGCTTGTTTGGGACCTTGGAGAGGAGATGGCCTGAGGTGTGGTTTGGTGAAGCAGAGCCCTCTGGAGAGCAGTGGCCACCAAGGGAAGTGGCAGCTTGGGCATAGGTGGGGGATACTTTGAGATTTGCCTTTTAAAAAAATCCAGTTTTCTGCACTTGGAGAAGGAGCAGTGTTAACTGCCAAGAAAAATGAGTTGCTGTAGCTTGCTGGGTGCTGTGCAGACAGAGAATGTAAGGATGGGTGAAGAAAGGTGAAGCAGCTTCCCTGGCCATGAGGAGAGGTGAAAGGCACAGGGTGCCATTCTCTGCACAGCTGGAGGGAGCTCAGGCCTTTGGTGTCTGCACTGAGGGCAGGGTCCTTGTCTCTGCTGTGTAGCTGTGAAGGCTTGAAACCCCAGTGCTGGAAAGGCATCGTGCCTGCAGAGTCCCTCTCTTCAAAGTTCCTTAGTCCAGTCTTCAGTCCTACACCTGAAGATGTCATTTATATTTTAAGCTCCTGCTGCAGTGTTAGTTCTGCTCAGAATTAGGCTCCTCAGAGTGCTCTGAGTGATGGTTTCCTGGTGCTTGAGCCTGCAGAAAAGCCTGTGGTGCATCAGCTGAGTCCCTCTTCCCTTTGTTTGGAAGTGGGAACTGTGCCAGGCTGTTGTTTTTCACAGAAATGTGAGAATAAGCCCATGTTTTCCTCTCAGTTCCTCCAGGCTCCCCCTGGAGCTGCTGGAGCAGTGAGGCTCCTGGGAGCAGGGTTGCTTCCAGTTCTGGTGTGGGATAATAGTGATGCATCCCCTGATGGGTCCCCAGGGCCCTACAGCTCCTTCTGTAATTCTGTTGCTTCCTTTAAGGATCTGTTTCCAATAGAATTCTTCATTTTCCTTTGTCTTACTGTTCATTTGTTATTCCTGGTTCTTTCACAGGCCTGTGTCAGACTGTGCAGTGAACAATACTCTTGTATGGTTTTACAAGATACTTTTTTCCTGCTACATTTGTATTTTATTCTTTACCATCTGTTTGTGGTCTGATTAATGGCAGGGTGTTATTTCTTGATGTACTTCCACTCTTCCTTTAACCAGCCTGAGCAGTGCATGATCATTTTGAAACACTTTTGCTGCTGCTTCCTTAATTTTTTGTATTTGATTGCATTGTGATGCCTTTTTCCTTCTCCAGCTTTGCAGTTACTTAAGTTTTGAGCTGTCCATTGTAAGCTGCTGTCAGTTGTGTTGCTAGTTTTTTGGGTTTTGGGGGTTTTTTTTGAGGAGTTGTGATGAGTTATGTGTATCTGGAACTCTCTTTTACAAAAGTAGATTTTAATTCTGTTGTCACTCATTCCTGAAGTATTTTTCACCCTCATGCTTATTTGAAACCCAGAAGACTCACACTCTGCTCTTGTCTGGGTTCAATGACAGTAGAGCACCTCCTGAGCAGCAGTCTTTGTTATTTTTTAGTTCCATGCCTTTCTCCTAGTAAGAAATTATTTAGAATTTATTTTCTTTTTATGGATTTACCATTGCTTGCATTCTGCAACTTCCCCTTCAGCCATAGATTCTTCTGACATTAACCACAGGCTCTTCTTAAAGAAACTGGGACTTAAGATTCAGTCAGTGATTGTGAATGTGTAAAATTTGATTTGAATTTTGGGTTCTTCTGTAGGATTGTGAAATTTTGATCAAGTTGCTAAACTTTTGACAGAGAGTGCTGTGCAAGTTGAGCACAAACTAAAGCACTTTGAATTCAGACAATCTTTCCTAGTCTCAATTCCTCACCTGGAATATAGGGTGAACACTTTTAAAATTTGCAGTCAGTTTAGATTTTATGGCCTTTGAGCTGGAATTCTTGTAGGAATTTGTATTAAAGACTTTTATCTGCTGTGTCCTCTAAAACAAGTCAAGGATATTTGATTTGCTGGGGGTTTTGAGGGGTGGTGTGGTTGGTTTTTTTTTAATGATTACGCATGGAAACCAAACCTAACAGGACTTCCAAATGAATTTTTAATTGCCACTGTAAACCGTAAGGCTTAAACACTTACCGAGCATCCAGCAGTCTAAATCCATAAAGCACAGGCTGGAACTGAAGTATCACGTTGCTGTCACCTACTTTTCCTGTGTAACTGTGGTGATCTTGCAGGGCATTGTGAAGAGAGACGAGGTGGTGTTCAGGGCTGCCAGGAGCCGCAGGATCCCCATCCTGATGGTGACATCCGGGGGGTACCAGAAGAGGACAGCGCGCATCATCGCCGACTCCATCCTCAACCTGCACGGCCTGGGGCTCCTGGACAAGGAGCGGGCAGCCTGTGCACTTGGGAGTTCCAGCGTGGATCAGATGATCAGAGACTCTGCTAAGGACTTCAGCAACTTGTCACTGCAATGACAGGTCATTAAATGTTAGTCAGATACCCCAGAGACAATACAGAGTAACTGTGTCTAACTCCTGAATTTATCTTGGGCTACGGCAACACATCCTTTTAAGCTAATTGAGATATGCACTCAAGGGTACTGTCTTTGTGTCTAATATTGCTGTAGAAAGCTTAATTTGCTTCTCTGGTTGGTATGGGGGGGTCTGTTATGTTGGAAGAACTATGCAGTTGATATCCAAAGACTGTCCCAGCCCTGCTTCAGATGGTGCAGCACGAGGTGAGGTGGGAGAAATACAGACTAAAGCTACTGTTTTGTGGGGTTTTTTAAATACTGCGTTTTATTTATTGCTTTTTAAATTGAAATACTGTTATAAAATGAGTTCTGTGCAGACTTCAGCTGTCAGTTTAACACTAAAGGGAAGTGCAATTCTGTAAAAGCCAGCGCAGGTTTACGGCTTTGAAGCCATAGACAGTTAGAAGGAATGTTTGTAAATTCATAGTTTATTCCTGTTGTTGATAGTGACTTAAATCTTGCTCATAAGCACCTTGTGAAAAAGAGTATGAACCACCTTTGGCTCCATATGCAAATGAGCCATAAAGGCTCACCATTACCAGTCTGGTGTTTCAGACAAGCTGTGCATGTGACAGGCAATAGTTCCTATGCATTGCAACTCACAGATAAAGAAACTACAGTCAAGTGAAAGCTGATCTTAGGGTTCTGAGCAACCTTGCAGAAAAAAAACCATGTAGAAATACAGGCTGTCTTGTTATTGCCAGCTTGCCATGTATAAAACAGTGAGGAGTACATTTAAATTATTTTTCCCCAGCTAGTGCTGTGTTTTTCACTTGCTCAGAGAGCACTGGTACTTGTAGTTGCAGTCATGGTTGGTAAGCAAAGCCTTCATTATTACTGTTCATCAAGGAATACAGTGACATTTCTACATTAAGGTAATGTGCTAACTTTATATGGAGCTTCTAGGAGGATTTGGGAACACAACAGTGTATCCAAAGCAAATTCAGCTGCACTACCTGTGAAGTTTGGCTTTGTTCAAGTTGGTGTATTTTACATTAGGTACTGTTTGTAGCAGTGGGTTGTAAATGTACTAAAACTGTATATTTTGCAAGAGCTTTTGTAACTTCCAAGCATTCACTGATTTGTACTACAAGTTTTACATCATGTTTAGGTTGGAGCCGTCCTGTGAGGGAGCACCAGGGTTTTCCTTGTAGTAGAGTTGTTGTGTAAGCTGTTTAAGGAACGTTTAATTCTAATTATAATACTTACCTCATTCAGTGTTCATGTTTAGATCATGGGGTTTGTCGGTTGTAGGAATTGCACAATTGTTATAAATACTTGCTTTAAACCAGATCTGACCTATTGCACTGAGCTTGAGTTGCTACACTGGGATTAAAGAGCACTTTTAAATTTCTTACTAGAAGGACCATCAGAGTACGACTAATGTTGAGATTTATTTTTTCTATACTGTCTGACGTTACTGAAAGATGTTGTTATTCTTTCATATAATTTTTATAAAATTCTAGATTACATTTCTATGAACTAAACCCCCATCATAGCACCATATGGTCTTTCCCCAAACATTTGCTGTTTGTGTTAACATGTTTCTATAATTTCCCCTCAGTGGAGATTAAAATGATATTGAACAATGCTGACTGACTTCTTGTCACTTCACATGGATCTTGGCTGTCAAAAAGTTTGACTGAAAAGACAAGGAGATGTATTTTCATACTTAAAATGTGGCTGAAACTACAGCGAGTCTCAAGGGTGAGTAGTACAAGGTTTGTCAGCAGCTTCTCTGAGAGTTCAGTGGTGACTCCTTAAGGAGAGCTTGCAAGTTTGTGGGTCCAAATACTTCTTAAGATGTTGTTATAAGGGGTTTAAATCACTTTTTAATTCCAAGTTCTATTTCATTACCTACATTGTAAGTCCTAATCTAAGTATTTTAGTATTACAGGTGTTAAACTGGGAACTGAGCTTCTGATAAGGCTGCAGTAGTTTTAGAGGCTTTTTATAAATCAGTGTCTTTTCAGAGAGCTGAATGTTTGCAGCAGAGCCTGCTGGCTCTCAGACTCACCTGTGAAATTTCTGATAAGCAGCAGACACACTGACTGCATTTCAGTGTTCATTGTCAAGTTACAGTCAGAAAACACACCACTCCTTCATATTTTCAAAAATTTGGTGCCTTAATACAGAAAAGGAAGAATACTGTGTGCGGAATTTTATCTTTGAAAGCTCCTCTGTCTTACCAGATACATGGTATTCTGTGCTTTAATTGGGTTCCTCTGCTGCAATAATCTCTGTTAGATTAATAAATCAGTGCACAATGCTTCCAAAAGATGCAATTATTAATCATGAGCTGTTTATAAATGCACTGTAAATATGGCTGGTCATATAAAAATTATACAGAAGAGAAACATGGCAGGAGCAGAGGACTTGGAGTCTGACAGCCGGAGAGGGTTTGAACTACCGATAAATAACTCATGGAGGGAGAGGGAGGCTGCAAATCCTAGAAAATAATATTTTTCTTTTTTTTGCCAGAGGTTTCCAGAGGAAAATTGGTTTGACCTATATAAAAAGATACACATTTCACCAAACCATTTCAGTGTTAAAAGCCATTTCATCTGTTTACATTTGCTTTGAGTATATTCTCATGAAGTGCAGAGCTGTGCAGCAGATGAGGAAGATGCACAATTCTCTGTGTGTCTTTACAAACATGAGCAGAGGTAGTGAAACTCTGGGTTTGACTGTGTGGGAGTTAAAGAGGAAACAACCACTGCTGTTGGTATCTGTATGTGTATGTCTGTTTATTCTGCACTGCCTGGTGATGGTTTAACAGGTTTCTCCTGCCACCAAGGATTGGATTAACTCCTCCTTGCCGAGGGAGGCTGGCGAGGAAACTCTTGGGCTTTTTGCCACCAAATAACGTGGACCCAGTGTTCCCAGGCCAGGTTACAGCTGGAAGTCCCTAACGTGTAAGCAGAGCACTGAATTTAGGGAATACAGGCAAGTTCCTTTTTCAGGTTTCATGAGCTTGCCTTGCTTTTTGCCAGTTCAAGGCAAACAATAGCCTTCATTGTCCTGAAGGTACAATCTGGGAGAGAGTGTGTCTGATAGGAATGAGGCTCCTAATGAAGCATGTGATGGTTGAGTTGTCAGCTAATTATCATTTCCATCTGTTACCTAATAGAGTTCTGCAACACTGGGATTTAAGATTTGTCAGATTTTGCTGTCTTTCACTCTAAACCTGGACGTGTCTGCCAAGGCCAACAATGAAATGAGCACATTAAGATAATAAATCTCCAGTGAACAACCTGAGTTATTTATATTGGATGAACAAGGCTGCAAGTAGAACTGGGGTGTCTTTTGGGTTGCTGAAGGTGGGAGTGCTTCAAGAGTTGAATACTTTCATATTCAGCTTTAGTTGTGAGAACATTTGAGCCTGAGACGTGAAAGAATGCAGACCTTTCAAAACACGGTATGTGAGAAAAATGTATGATTTAGTGTTTCCAATTCCATAGAGGAAATAGCAATGCTCTGCTTGAACCAAATGATAAATTTCCTTTAAACCCAGTTATATGATGATCAGGGAAATAAATTCCCTCTCAATCTTTGTCAAGGCAGCTGAGGGCAAAGTTGGGTGTCTTAAGGCCATCTGCTATCTACAGGACATGGTTCCATTAGTCACTGAGTGGAGGATTGCACTTTTCCTCTTTATAAAGGCTTTTTTAACAGGCTTAGAATAAAAGAAGTGTTTGTCAAATTTATAAAAAAATTACCAGAATCTGAATTGGGTTTGTGGTCACTGCACTGTCAGACCAATTGTAAACATGACTCAGTCTTGGACAAACCCACACTTTCCTTCAACAGAGAATTGAGGGGCAGTGTCATCAGTGTTTCTGCTTTTGAGCTGTTTGACACTGAATGGTTTTTGAAATCACAGAATCCCAGACTGGTTTGGGTTGGAAGGACCTCAGAGCTCATCCAGTCCCCACCCCTGCCATGGGCTGAGACACCTTCCACCATCCCAGGTTGCTCCAAGCCCTGTCCAACCTGGCCTTGAAGTGTACGAGGTTCAGCATGTAATACATCTTCCCAACCTCACCTCGTACAGAAATGTGGCAGGAAAAGGCCATTTTGGTACTTCTGTTACCATAAAATGCATCTTGAGTTCTCTGTGTAGCACTGAACATGGAAATAACCAGGAAGAGCCTTTGCTAGCTCAAGAAGAATAGTGCAGAATCATGCCTGGGTGCAAGCATTGAGGGCTTGGAATAAACACAGCTAAAGCAGTAATGGTCACTGCTGCCTTTACATCTCTTAATCCTGAGGCAGAAAGGATCTTGGGGTGCTGCTTGGCATGTTAAAAGCGTTGAAGGGGATGCAAAGGGAATTTGTGGCCAGTGAGCTGCTCAGTTGGAGCTCGTGGAGCAGTCCTGGGGCTCTGCTCAGGATCACCATCTGCAGCACTGCACACGGCTGGAGCCCGCAGGGACGAGCGCTGCTGACAGTGACTGGCACAAGTCAGCAGGACTGCTTCCAGACAGGTTTCCTGCTGGTTTGTGCAAGGGGTGGTTCGGTCCAGTTGGGTTCTGAACTAGGGGCACTCAGTGACATCGTGTTGAAGCGGATGTACAATTTCCAGTGACGCATTTAAAACCTGCTCCCACCAAAGTGTTCCGTGTTCCTCAGCTCCACGGGGTGATCTGTGTGGTGAGAGTCAGAAACGTCTTTCTATGGGCTATGGCAGGGGCAGGCAGAAGTTTCTAGGATGATCCTGTCAGGAATGTGCAGTCCTGGCTTAGCATCACCTCAAAACACAGTGCAGGTTTATTGAACAGGTACAATAATGTAAGAGATGTGGTATTAAAATGAAGTTGTTTAAAATTTTATTGCATTTACAGCAGATTAAATGCTCTGCAGTGAACAACCCACAAGTGCTCGGTCTAACAAGCCTTGAGCTACTGTGTAAATCCTTCCATGAGCCCTTTCTTGGTCCATCTCATTATGCAACATAATTGTGTGGCCGGGCTTGTTTCCAGGAAATCTCCTCTCTGACCCTGTGGCAATCTCACCATCATCAGGCTCTCCCTGCAGGGAAGAGTGAAAATACATGGCAATGGGAAAGATGACCAGTGTTTACAAGCAGCTGATGGGAATCCCAGCTGCTTTGGTGGGTTGTATAACCTTGGAGTGGGAAATGCAGTGCCCCGAGGAGAAGGCGGTGCCAGTGAGCCTCTTTGTGGGAATGCTGTCAGATGAATTGTTGGCATCTGTGTGCGTGGTCATATTTAAACCCTCCAATCTGTCTTTGCTGACTTCCTTGCTTATGCAGAAGGGCCTGGTGGGTTTATATTGTAATTGGAGTGAATATCTCTTGAATGCGTGTTGAATCTGGAAGTCTGATTTGGCTCAATTAAAATGTGATTAGGTTTTCTGTCTCCGTTGTAGAGGCTGTAAGTGCTCTGGAGAAGCGTTTAATGTTGAAGGCTGGCCGGCTGCTTTTGGCTGAAATGCAGCTCGAAATCTGCAATGCTCTGAGAAATTCCAGGACTCCCACTAGGTCAAAAAATTTTCTCTCAACTCTAGCATTTCATCAAGTTTCCTAGTAACATGTCTCCATGTGTCACAATCCTCATTGCTTGGAAAGCCACCAACTTTGCAATGAGCTGAGAGGTTTTGTTATATGTGCTGGATGACATTCTCTTAGTAGAGAGGTCTGATTAAAACAATTTACATCCCTTCTGGTTTCAGACAGCATTTCTGTTACATGCTCTTGTTTTACTGTTACACATGCTTTGGGTGAGATTAATTTAGTTACACTGAGTATTTATCTAATTTTATTAATTACAGTATTTTTCATCAACCTAACCTGGGATAATATGTCCAGGATTCAGCCAGTTAAATCTGGGCTGAAGCAGAAATGAGCTGTACTTTCAGAAGTGTACTTCTGGACAGGAGAATGTTAAAAATCTCTGAGCTAGTCATGTTGTGACCATGCTGATTGGGACTTGAATAATTGCTCACTTCAGTACAGGAAACCTTTGGAAGAACTGTGTCAAGCTGGTCTTATTATGGACTATCACTTTTGTGGGGAAAATACAGAAAGGATCACTTTATCCAAGGTAAGATCCACAGTGCACCTGTGCTCTGAAACTGGCTGACAGCACAGCTGAAGTCTCACACAGACCTTTCTTGGCTTTGGCACTTTTGATTGAGTTGTTCAGAGATAGTCCAATAAATTGTTTAATGAATCATTTTAATCTGAAAGAACAGTGTGATTTGCATGTGGAACCAGAAAACTCTTCCTTTGTTTACCAGCCCAAAGACACTGATAATACAGCAGTTGTATAGTAAAAAAGGGCACTAATGTTCCATGGAGTCTGTGTACTCAGTATTTATGACTCTAGGATGTGCTGGATCCCCTAGACCCCACTTATTCTAGATGAGCACGATTTGAGCTGATTTCAGCAGTCTTCACAGTGAGTGGCTTGATGCTCTTTTATTTCAAGAGAGCCTTGGGAAGCAGAGTTAGAACATTCCATTTTATGGGCCTCCCAGCAGCTTCTCCATGTGGCGAAGACGTGTCCATGCCTCTCCTGTCCCTGCAGCGGGGCCGTGCTGACTCTGGGAGGTGTCTCTGTGTCCTCGTGGCTTCTTAAAGAAAGAAAAGATCCTAACCTCGCACCAGAGTGGGGCATCAAAACGTGTTGGCTGGGACCCAGATTTCTGACAATATTTGGGCACTCTAGGCTTGTTTAGTGCATGTTAAGCACCTCGGTGGCTTTCTGGAGCACACCAGCCCTGAGTGGCCCCGGGCTGTGCAGGAGGTGCCTGCAGAGCCTGGGGGGCTCCTCACTGCCTGCCCAGAGCTTTGGCCACTAGAGGACACTGCCTCGTTATTACTGGGGAGATGAATCGCCTCGAGTGTAGAATGCAAATGACGGGTTGCCTTAATTTAATCTGGGGTAAGATGGATTTTTTTTCTTTATTTTGCACTGTCACTATGACAGTGCTGCCATGTGCTCGGGTTCTGCTTTGAGCTGGATTGGTGCCCGAAGGCAGCTGTGCTGCCCTGCCCCAGGTGACAGTGACACCTGAGCTCTACTCAGTGCCTCCAGGGCAGCACAGCAACACTGGAAGACCCTGCAATATTCAGAGCTGAGCTTTGGCTGGGTGGAGGGTCTGGGTGGGAAACCACACCAGGAGCAGCTGAGGGCACTTGGTTTGCTGAGCTGGAGAAGGAAAGGCTGAGGTCAGAGCTCACCGGGGGCTGCAGCTCCGATCTCTGCTCCCTGGGACAGGGACAGGACCTGGCGAACGGCTGCAGCTGGGCCAGGGCAGGATCAGGCTGCAGATGCAGGGTCTGTACCTGGAAAGTTAAACTGGCACATTTTTCACTCCTAGGAAACACTTCTGTGCTTTAGTCAGAAAATATCCCTGCAGCTTCCTATGCTGAATGCTGCCAGCAAGCACTATTTCACTGACAAATGCATGACAGCTTTATTAATTTCTGTTGCTGTAATTGTGGTGATTTCCTCTCTTGGGCACTGAACAGGTTTCCTGGTGTTTTGAAACCTGTGTTAGTGCAAAGGTCTCCTGGAATTAGATTTTGACTGAAAGACAGCCAGATGGGAAACATAGTTTTGACTGACAGATGCCTGAGATTTGTAGCTCTTAGACCTCTCGGAAAAACAGGAGGAGTTCAGAACACAATGCCACTTGGAAAAGAGGAATGTCAGGAATGGGTGACTGATAGCTGTTTGTGGATGGAAATCTAGAAAGCTTGATCAGCTTGATACAGCTGGAGGCCCAAATCAATTACAGACTCAATAAGTGATAAATGTAAATTGGTTTGTGTTTATTTTATTTGGGGAACATTTGTGTTTGTCTTTAAAACTTACTATAGGACTGCAGCAAACTCTCTTCTGTGTCAAACCAGCCAATGGTTTTTGCTGAGGCCTGCACTCACTACAGCTTCACCTCCAGCTGCACCTCTTGTGCCTGTCTGCACACAGTTACTGGTGTCTTGGAACTTGGGCTGGCTCCTCTCTCTGGGGATGTTGCTCACAGCCTGAGCTAGCACAGCTCCCCAGCTGCTAATGCAATCTCTGTGCAGTTTGAATAATATTTAGTGCTGCCTCTGCTCTCATTCAGTGCAGCTAATGCAAGGGGAGTTAACTTGAGTGCAGCAAACTTGAGTTAAATCTGTGATGAAAACAGCCTCAAATGTCTATGTTCAATAGGATCTGCATATATTCACAAAATTAGAAGAAAACCAATAAGATCACCCCACAAAAGTAAGTGGGGGAGTTGCCCAGGTGGGCTCAGTTCAGTGGCTGAGCTGTGAAGTGCTGATGTGCCACCCCGGAGCGGAGCAGAGGGGACAAGGGACACCCTCGGGGAGCTCCTGGCAGGGCTGGCTGGGGATTCCAGGCTCTTCCCTCTTCTGCTCCCTGGCAGGGCAGTTTCAGTTCTTTATGGTGAGCTCTGTCCTGTGTAACTCAACATGTTCTTGGTTTCTCTGAGTCGAGGAATTGTGTGGTTCTCTCTCTTCTCTGTGGTCCTGCCTTAATCTGTGTGTTACCAGGGGCTGCCCCTCCAGAAGCCAATGGGCACAGCCTGGGAATGAAAGCCACCTGTGCCACGTGTGCCAGAAACTTAGAAAGCAAATTTAATAACCTTGTTGGTTACAAGCAATGTTTATTATAAATGTATTCTCTACAGTTATAAAGGTAACGGTTTGATGTGTGAGCATTGTTGCTCACAAAAGTCTCATCACCCATCCCTGTTCTTTAAACAGACACCGTCACTGAGCCTCTGGCTCAGCACTGTAATGTTCCATAGAATCCCAGAATCCCAGAATGGATTGAGTTGGGAGGGACCTTAGAGCTCCTCCTGTTCCCACTCCCTTCCACCAGACCAGGTTGCTCCAAGCCCTGTCCAGCCTTGCCTTGAGCACCTTCAGGGATGGGGAGTGCACAATGCTCTGGGCAACCTGTTCCAGTTTGCTGTGTTTTCATCAAGATCTCTGCTCCTCAGTTTAACAAAAATGGTTATAGGTACATCAAAGTTCAATTGTGGATATTTTTTTAGCACAGAAATACGAGTTGGGCTGTTCTGCTTGGGATGCCACCGAGGGCTGTCTCAGCCACACCTCAATACTTGGTGATCCGTGTGTTCAGGAGCCCGCTGGAGGAGGCTCTGTTCAGGGACTTGTGAGCTGGGGCTCTTGGCAGGAGCTGTCAGAGATTTGTTCAGGACAACTTCCTACCTGCAGCCAAATTTTAACAGTGGCGTAATCTTTCATGCCAAGAATTTTTGTTCTGTCTGGTTGGGAGTGTGGGAGAAGTACAAAGGAGGTGGGGATAGAGAGAGAAAAGAGCCCAGATAAGTTTTAAGATGTTTTTCAGTGGAATTCTGCAGTGTTTGATATTGTTTGCACTCTCCTTTGAATTCGACCCTGTTGCAGGGTCAGATTATCTAGAGGATTTAAACTCTGACAATTAAATTCCATGTTAAAATGAGTAAATGGATTGGGATCCTTTAGCACTAAATCACAGTGATATTAGACACTGAAAAGATAATCCAAAAATCACTCATTTAGTAATATTTCAGAAATTATTTTAAGTGCCTGCCTTTTAATATCTTTTGACATATACTTTTTAAGTGATTTATCCATGCATTTATAAATTTCTCTTTTGCTTTAAATGAAGCAGAACCAGGTCTTTGATATTTAGAATCCTCATAATTGTTCTTGGAATTTTTGCTTTGGATGAGGGTTTTGGCATGGATGATACTTTATGAAACAGTCCCAGGTCTGGATCTCATTCATCACAGGTCTTGAAAAGAAATGTCCCTTGGCTTTCAGATAGGGCCATGGAATTTTTCAAAGGATGAACTGGAACTACAAAGTGTATGTACATTGAAATAGAGGTTCCTTTAAATATGCAGAGCTTCTGTAAGGATCAGGTTTGTATACATTCCATTAATTTTAAGTGTAAATTTAAAATCTGTTATAGGCAATGCGTTACAGAATTACAGAATCCCAGAACAGTGTGGGTTGGAAGGGACCTTAAAGCCCATCCCATCCCACCCCCTGCCATGGCAGGGACACCTTCCACTGTCCCAGGCTGCTCCAAGCCCTGTCCAGCCTGGCCTTGGACACTGCCAGGGATCCAGGGGCAGCCCCAGCTGCTCTGGGCACCCTGTGCCAGGGCCTTACCTTTACATTATGCTGGGTTTAAATATGCCAGAATTTGTCAAATAAACTGATTTCATTGAATTAATTCTGTTCAGACCAGGCATCGTGAATGGAAACCAAAGTTATTCCTATATATTTATTTTTTATAGCTGGCAGATGTTGTTTGTCCATCCAGAGTTTGCAGAGGGGTGCTCACCACCAATCCTTCCATCTGGAGCTGGGGCTTTGGGCACAAGGACGAGGGTGAGGGGGGAGCAGAGCGGGGTCCTGGGCTACCTGGTGTGAGAGGTTTTGTCTGTCTGATCTTGGGAGCTGTGCTCTGTCCTGCTGCACCTCAGAGCTCCTTCTGGTGAGTAGAGTGAAGCTCTTACCAACATCTTGTCACGTTCAGGGCTTATCACTCGGGCTGGAGCATGGTTAGTGCAGCCAGAGTTTGCCTTAGGTGCGGTGCTGGGATTATAAAGTGTGGTACTGGGTTGTATTAAAGCAACCGAGCTCATACTAGCAAAGCCTGGCAGTTCTGACATGGAGCCTTTAGATTTACACCATCTTTTGTCTTGGGCCTAACCTAAATCCCAGGCATGTAGGGACAAGAAATGAATTAAGTCTTGTCTCTGTTCAGACCAAATTCCTGGCCTGTGCTGAGTGCACCATTAATGGAGCCAGCAGTGGTCATGTCTTTGCTTGAGACTGTCATAAATTCCATTTATTAATGGCAGATTATATAAACTCCAGCCAAGTCTTTATCAGCACTTAGGCCAGATACCAGATAAACAGTTGGCTGCAATTCTGTCCTCTAATAAAATTGCACGTGAACCTTGAACTCAGTGTTGTGGTTTAAACACTTTAAGGAATGAGCTGGTTGCTCAGCAGTGTAAACTGGCCGCTCTGTGAAACGCAGGCAAGGCTGCTGTGCCACATCTGCTGAGGATCCCGCACTTGGCTCTCCGTGGGAGTGTCCTGGCTCCTGCCCTGGCCCCCAGCGTCCCTGCAGGCTGAGGATGAGCAGAGCTCGGGCTGCCCAGAGCCCACATGCATCCAGCGCTGTCTCCGGGGCTTGGCTGTGCCTCACACTTTATTTGGGATGGGTTTCCCTTCACATCTGGCCTGCCATTCCCCCTCAGAAGAGCTGGCTCTTTGCTGCCAGTCGCACTCCAGGAAATTCCTTGCTGCTGGGAAGAGGTTCCCTGCTCAGGACATACTGGAGCTCCCAGGGACCATGCTCCCAAATTAAAGCAAAGTGACAACACATGTATGTCATGTTTGCTAGGGAGCTGGAGCAGCTCTGGCAAAGATAGGGAGAGCACTGCAGTTTTCCTAAGGTTTTTTTTACCAAGTCATTGAAATCCTTTCTGATATCTGCTCTTTATTGCAGAATATAACATATATAACAATATAACTATCCTTTTAGGAAAAGAGACATTTTTCATTATCCATTTCAAAGTTAACAGACGCATTTCCAAGTGCCTACAGTAACTGCGAGGGTTTGCTTTCAGGTGCTTTGGCCGTACAGCTGAGTCCAACTCTAACACTGTTTTCTGTTCCATGTCTGCATTTACCTTGGTCACAACTGAAACCAGGTTTTTATCAGATGGCCGGGGTTTGGTTTTTATTAAAGAAATGGTTTGACTCTGTCTCAATGAGTGACATGAAACTCTGGGAGGAAATCTGAACCTCGCAACCCTTCACATCCCAAGATCATGAACAAAAGCATTTTGTTTGTTCTTTGTAGGGACAACATCATTGCTTTTCCCTTTCCCATCCCAGGTATCACATCAAGTTGTCTTCTTTTACATTCAAGTTGAAAAATATGTAAACTTTGTGGGGTTTTAAATCAAAAATAATATGTAAGGCTTTTAAGGCAGAGGGATGGAGCACAGAAAAGCTGACCTCTGTTTCCCCATTCATGCCAGACTGCATTCCCGGTATTGGTGCTTCTGGAACAGCGGCGCTGAGCGCAGGGCTTGGGCTGCTCTCTGGGAGCAGGATGCTGTGAAGGGGCAGTGGGCACCTATCCTGCCTTGAGTCTCCAGTAATTACTGCAGCACCGTCCCTGTTTGCACACCAGGAATAATGGGCTGGGCACCTACTTTTAGTTTTTACTGTGCTTGACTCCAAAGTCACGTCTGCATCAAACTGATTTTCAAGATTGTAGCACTTGTGCAGTTTCAAGGGATTAAAAACCAGTGTTGCACTCTGAGAAATGACTGCACAGTGTGAGTTGCTGATGTAATTTAACTAATTTGCAGCTCATTGTGATGATGATGATGATAACATGGAACGTTTACTTTTTTTTTCCCCAAATAAAATGGGGCCATTCAGGTTCTGGAGAAAAGAACTGTCAAACTGTGCTGTTTGGCAGTCATGGAGGGA
>VXAD01006736.1:0-76352 GCA_013399195.1 Dicrurus megarhynchus
GAGGTGGTTCTCTGCTGCCAGCTACAAGCCCCACAAGCACAGCTCTAAGCAGGAGTACCGCTTTCAAAGATCATTGTTGAGGATTCTTCTGAACCATTTTCGCAGATCTATATACTCACTCATTGCCTGGGAGTGGGCAACTGGATCCATAACCAGGTGATGAAAGAGATTGCATGTCCGGGACATTTGGACCTCTGGGGGCAAACTGATCTCCCTAGGGAGCCTCCGGTTGCCCAAAATAAAATGGTTGAGGCGTCTCACTTCCACACATAAGCGCAGGTTCTCACTGATATCCATCAGTCGCCTCACGAAATCTCTCCTGCGCCACCGTGACACGGGGATGATGGTCAGGAGGTGCATGACAACGGTCTTGATGGTATAGGTGGAAAAGCCTGAGCCCAGCTGCAGACGGGTGAAGAACTGCAGGCATTTGAGGTGCAAGCTGTCAGGGGGAACCCGCCTGGCGATGTACTTGAAGAACTTCACCTCTGCCACAGCGTAGGTCTCAGGCCACGTTGTGCTCGGGGTGCAGGCCTCTCTCGGCTGGCTGCTCACAAAGACGTCTGAATCGCCTTGCCGCACCCCGAACAGCACCTCAATCCGGAAGCTTTCTCTGCCGTTGGTCACCTTGAATTGGCAGGAGTGTCTGGAGGGCAGCAGCACTAAATGCCAGGTGTGCGACTGAGGAAGAGCTGGCCAGATGGCTCTCACCAGTTGGTAGAACCAGCGGGCAGTTTTCTGCACGTCGAGGTATGAGGCGGTGCACAGGGTGTGAAGGAGGCTGGGATCCTGATTGCTCCTCAGCTCCTCCTCGGGGTGGTGCAGGAAGCACAGCATGTCGGCACCCTGATGCTCCCCGGTGCAGGTGCACTCCAGCTGCACACGCACACGGAAGTTCCTCACGCACCTCTGCCCTGCAGTGTCCAGCTCCAAGTGGAAGGTGTGCCCTCGGGGAGGAGTCATGGGTACGAGCACACGGTACACAACATCTCGCTCGCGGGGACTCCAACCTTCGAAGGCACTGCCCACCCCGATGGCTCGTTGTAGGACCGGGTAGAAACTGGTGGACAAGATGTGGCCAAAGTAAATTGCGAAATTGGCCATCAGGTCAGTTGTCCACTTGCAGCCTTTCTGCAGGTCCTGTACAGGCCACCGTATGCGCTCCATGACAATCCTTCCCATGTTATCTTCAACATCATGGTCTCCTTCTTCAACTTCACGTGCACCATTATTGTTGTTTTCTGCAATTGCAGCCGCATTGACAACTTCATTTCCAACGTTGTCTTCTTCATTTGCAGCACCATTGCCAACTTCCTGTACATTGCCATCATCATTGTTGTCATCCTCCCGATTTGCATCATTGCCTTCTTCATTTCCAACAGCTTCTTCCTCGTTTGCATCCACATTTCTGACTTCCTCTTCATTTGCACCATCGTTTTCTTCTTCACGCTCCTCTCTCCTCAGGCTCCTTTTCCTCCAGATAAACCATATGGCCATGCGAAGGAGCAGGAGCCCAGCAAGCAGCCACACCTGCCAGTGCTGCAAGGCAGACCAGAGCAGCTCTCC
Source organism: Dicrurus megarhynchus (assembly GCA_013399195.1). Classification (NCBI taxonomy): domain Eukaryota; kingdom Metazoa; phylum Chordata; class Aves; order Passeriformes; family Dicruridae; genus Dicrurus; species Dicrurus megarhynchus. The sequence goes on from VXAD01006736.1 coordinate 1,567, forward strand.
CCGGGCCTGTCCACTCTGCTTCAGGGCGAGCTGCTCCACTTCCCACTCCAGAAGAGTCCTCTCCGCTTCCTGCTGCATCGCACGCAACTCCATGCGCAGACGCGTCGCCTTGTCCAAACCATCACCCACGGGCCGCAGGTACTGGACTAGGCCTTGCAAGAGCAAGAACCAGAATTTCAAGGAATCCATGGTCTGCGGGAGGATGGAGAGAAGGCCTTGAGTGGGGCTGGGAGGGAGGCAGCTGGCAGTGGGGGCAGCAGGGATGGNCTTGGTCTTTCTTTTGTCTTTCTTATCAGCTGCCCTCCTGTGGCAGTCTCATAGATATCCATGTTGGAAGGCACCCTTGAGGATCATGGAGTCTAAGCCTCGACTCCACACTGGTTGAGCTAGACTTAAATGTCTGAGTCGTCAAGGTTGAAAAAGACCCTGAAAATCGCACAGTCCAACTGCAAACTTAACACTGCCTACTCCACCAATCATCCAGGTCCCCAGATGCCACATCCACACGACTTTTAAAACTTTCTGATGGCGCTGACTCAGCCGTTTCCCTGGGCAGCCTGTTCGCAAGTTTGAGATCCTCTTTATTGAAGGAATATTTCCTAGACATCCAATCTAAAGCTCCCGTGGCGCAACTTGAGCTCATTTCCTCTGGTCCTATTGCTTGTTCCCTGGGCTCATATAATGACCCCCACCCAGCTACAACCTCCCATCAGGGACCATCTGCACCGTGTCAGGAGCTTGGGCTGTGAAACCAGCTCCTCACAGAAGAGAGAAAGGTGATGCTTTTGCACTGGCGTTCCCATGATCCAGTGGGACCAAATGGGTTGTCGCTGGGTAGAAGAGTTTCAGGCTTCCAGGAAGTGTTTCCATGTGAGGAGAACCTTTCTGCCAAATCCGTCAACCAAAGGAATCCACACTTTCCCAAGCAGAAGAAAAAATTGGAATTTTCCTTGTAGAAAATGGAACGGTTTGGAGTGCAAGTCAGTGCTGGAATGTGCCTGGATGTCCGTGTGGATTTTGCTAACCTGCAAGGCCAGACCGTGAAGATGGGATCCCTGCACCCAAGAAATGCCCTCTTGCTCTGGGGCCTTCCAATGGCACTGGCAGCACAAGTGAGAGCCCTTTCTTGGCCTTTGCCTTCAGCAAGGCCCCAGTCTGGGCAAACCCTGAATTCCCTAAGAAAGCAGCTCAGATTTACACTGCCTGCCCTGTGGGATGCCAGAGGACAGACAAGCTCAACAAGGTGCTAATGCAATACAGCTTAGGCTGCAACTTTCTGCCCTTGTATCTCTGGAGCCTTGGAGGGGCAGGCTGCGTGGCTTGGCGTGACCTTCACCAGCTCTCCTGCTAACAGCACTGGGCACCCCAAGGCTGTTTGGTCTCAGCCCAAGCAAGAGCAGAAAGAAACCCTCGCCTGGGATCATAGATCCCTGAGACGAGCAAAGACGAGGAATGCGCAGAGAAGAGGCCGTCAGCACTGCACAGCAGCTTCTCTCAGCCATAAATGGCAGAAAACTCAAACACTGATCTTACGGTTTGGGTGTGGGGTTCGGTTTACGTTGTTCCCCCACCTCTCCCTCGTCCCCAGCCCTGGCCACTCCCTCGGGTTCTTCCTGTTGGTTCCTGTACCCGAGCTCCGCCCATGTACTGCCCCTGCGACCTGGCAAAACCCCCCTGCACTCGGGCCACGGGGTCCTTCTGCCTGTGGGGGTCGCCGGGTTGAGATGTACCCATTAAAAGTTCTCTGAAACTCCCGTGGGGAGACCCTTCCGCCTCCTTTGCTGATCACTGAGATGCAGAGCTAGTAGCTAGCCGGAGCAAGAGTGCTGGGCCGTCCGGAATGGACTACGGGAGGGCAGAGAAAGTCTGCCTTGCCCTAAGAAGCCTCAGCTGTGCTCCCAGGGAAGGCTGCAGCTTGCTAAACTACGCCGAGCGACTGCAACATTTGGGGTTGGTGTTGTGTTTTGTTTGGAGCTTTTTCCCCCACAAGAAAACCTGTGGCATTTGCCGTGTTGCATACCTGGATTTGAGTGGTCCACTCTCGGTGCTGCCTACATCCATCTCAAAATTGTGCCTTTGCCCCTCTCTTTCCTCGATGTGTTATGATGTGTTGTTTCAAGGGGTTGATGGGTAACACCCTTTCTCTTTTCTCACCTTGTGCTCAAGAGCTGGGAGAGCCACTGACCGCCCTCCCCTGGCCTAGCTTGAGCCTAAAAGGGTTCTGCAATAGGGTAATGTGGCATTTTGCCAGTGGCTCAGCTGCCAGCACCGGTGCTAGCTGACATGGAAGGCTCATCTGTATGGCTTGAGTCAGCTCACAGCTGCCAGCATCTGTGCTGTGTCCTGCCCCACATTTGTCCTGCCTTCAAGTCAGAGGGCACAAACCTGACACTGACAGGTCCACCTCAAGACCATGTCCCCAAGTCACACATTCATACATTCCTTAAGTACCTCCAGGCATGGTAATTCCCCCAATTCCATGGGCAGCCTGTGCCAGTGCTTGACAAGCCTTTCAGATGAGAAATTTTTCCCTAATACCCAATCTAAACCACTCCTGGCACAACTCAAGGCCATTTTCTCTTGTCCTGTCCCTTGTTTCCTGGGAGCAGAGCCTGACCTGCACAAGCTCCACCCTCCTGTCTGGCAGTTGCAGGGAGTGAGAAGGTTCCTCTCGGATCCTGGTCTTCTCCAATGTCAGCCCCTCCAGCTCCCTCAACTGCTCCTCATCAGACTGCTTCTCCAGGCTCTTCCCCAGCTCCCTTCCCTTCTCTGCACACACTCTAGCCCCTCAAGGTTTTCCTTGGCATGAGGGGCCCAAAACTGAATTCAGGATTTGAGATGCAGGCTCACCGGGGCCCAGCACAGGACAATCATTTCCCTGGTCCTGCTGCCTCACTATTTTTGATAGAGGCCAGGATGCCATTGGCCTTCCTGGCCACCTCTGCACACTGCTGACTCCTGCTTGTCCCCATTTCTATTCAATAAGCAGAGCACACGCTCTTTATTCTCAGTCTTTTCCTGTAGTAACAGTGCCTGTGTTCACGGCAGCAGCCCTCAGACCACGATAACCCCTTTGGTCTGTGGAAATGAATCATTCCTAGAGGGTGTGCGTGCTCATTCTGATGATGCTGCGTTATCACAAGACCTTTGTGATGGCCCATTGCTCACACAGCAGAGCTGCCAGGGGCTCAGCGCTCTTACAGGCCTTCTGAGCACTTCAGTCCATTGCACACTCACACAAAGAGACTCGTGGGGCATCCCAGAGAGTGGTAGACGCAAAAGAAAACTGGGAAATCCGAACAAGGATGTGCATTAAGATCTATGGGAAGACATACTTTGGAAAACATATTGTGTATTATTAGCATCATTAATAGCAATACTGAAGTCATCAGAATCTTGCTGGAATCATAATCAGACATTGTATATGTCATTGTATATGTCAAAGGGGGAGCCATGAATTTGGAAAATTAATCTCCTTGGCTCATGAGGTGAGCCCGAGGTATGGGATTTGGCATTACAAACTCCATGGCTACAATCATTGCTACTGATCTGCAGTAAGCATGTCCTATCTTGAAATAAAGAAATAAAGAAATAAAGAAAATCCAGTTAGCCTGGGTATCTTCTTGACTGTGAGGCTGCTGAGGCCCTGGCACAGATTGCCCGGGGTGGTGAGGCCCTGGCACCGATTGCCCAGAGAAGCAGTGGCTGCCCCATCCCTGGCAGTGTTCCAGGCCATGTTGGATTGGGCTTGGAGCAACCTGGCCTAGTGGAAGGTGTCCCTGTCCATGGCAGTGTGTTAGAACTAGATGGTCTCTTAGGTTCCTTTCATCCCAAACCATTCTATGATTCTCAGGCAGCAGCGGGACAGAGTGAGGATAAGGGTGGCAATTCCCTGGGAAGATAACACAAATGGAAATCCTGAAGGCTACTTTTCAGGCTTTTCATCTTGTATTGTGGGCTTACCCTGGATTTCCTCCCCTCTTGCTTGGAAGAAGTGGGAACGTGTTCAGTTTTCAAATCCAAGCACAAGCTTGCTGTAGCTGGAGAGGGTCTGAAGCCTGCCTAGGGATGCTGTGACATACAGATCACAGCTGGAGATCCCCTGCTGTGCAACAGGCAAAGAGCCAGGTGAGAATGAAATCTTCTGGCTGGGGCAATTACTCTCCACTTTGTAGCTTGACCTGCCACATGACAAGAGAGAGGCCCTTCTACAAGGCAGGGAATTTGTTTCCTTGACCTGTAAGTGCCAGAACTCCGTGCAATTCAGGAATGATCCCATACCCTTAACCTGAGTCCCTCTCCTCATCTGTGAAAGGACAGCAAGGAAACTTATTCCTAGTTCACCTCATAAGTGGCACAGATTCTGTGAAAGCACAGATCCTGCCCTGTGCTTTCACCTTTGCTGTATCTCACACTGCTGCTGCTCTCACTAAAAGCAAAAATCCCAGACATTTCTCATTGCCTCGGTACACACACGATTTTTGTGAGGCAGTAAGCAAGCAAATATAATGGCACAAAAAAAAAAGAAAAAAGGAAAGAAAAAAAAAGGCACACAGACACCTGCTGTGAGTTTATTTTGACAAGTGTCATTTAGATGCAATAAGCTGCGATCATGTCTCTAGCGCGGCTGCAGACAGAGAGGAGTCAACTGGGTAAACAAACCCAGGGGCAGAGTGCGGCTTCTCTGGCCGGGTTAGGGTCTGGCGGAGAGGGGGAGGAACGGGGCGATTTTAGGGTGGGTTTGCCGAGAGCTGTCTGCCCTCTCGGCCGAGCCCGGCGGTGCGGGAGGAGCCGGCGGCTCTCCTGGCGGGCGCGCTGCCGTGCCCGGCTGCGGCGCCTGCGGGATGCTCTGGAGCGCAGGGATGCGGAGGAGGGGGGCTGCGGGAGGGGAGAGGGAGGCGTGTGCCTGCCTGCAAGGGGACATTTCTTCCCTTACCCACACAAGCCGATGCCTACCCTGCTGAAGCGGTTAAACGGGGGAGAGCGGCAGCCCGGCTGGCAGATTCCTGCCCTGTGATATGCCAGCCACAGGGTGACGCAAGGGCTGGAAGGCTCCAACTAACAAGCCATTTTCACCTGCGTAATAAGCGCTAGTGGAGATACGGCAGCGGCGGCGGCGGCGACTCCCGGTCCCCGCAGCCGGCCAGACCCCAGCGCGGCCGCAGCACCAGCCAGCCCGGCGGCCCCCGCAGCCCTTCCGGTGGCCCCCGCTGCATCCCGAGAGCCGGAGATCAGCGGCCGCCTTGCAGGCAGCATGTCAGCCCCGCCGGACCCCCAGGACCTGCTGCTGGCGGGCACCGGGGTGCACTGGGCTGCGGACGGGGCGGACCAGTACGCGACTGGGGCTCCGCTGCGGGATGGAGATGGGGCTCAGCAGCGGGAACAGCTGGGTTTCGGCTCCTCCAGGGAACACCCGCCCGTTACCATGGCGACTGCATCCCCAGGTAAAAGGCGAGGGGTACCCAGGGATGCTCAACAAAGGGGCCCTGGCAGGAGCATCTCCCGGTTGTCTCGTTCCTGACCCTTCTTCTGTTTTTCTCCCAGCCTGGCTGCTTGGAAACATCGCTAACGAGTTAGGGAGTGCACGTAGGGAAACAGAAAATAACGAGGAATTGCGGCCTTTGCAAATAGTTATTTTTTGCTGATGTGGGGGAGGGGGGACGCAGGAGCCAGCCAAGTTCCCTAAAGCTCTTTGCAGTTTGTTAGGCTTAAGACACCCAGATTTCAGGCAAATGTCGAAGGGCATTTGATTTCATCTGACTTGTGTATCTGTCCTCATTTGTCATACACCTGTTCACATCTGGAGTGACAGATCTCAGCAGAGTTACTTCAGCTATTCCCCGTGCACCTGAAATTCCTGCATGGCCCCTTATGTTATTTCAACATGCAGCTTTTAATGGAGTACCTATTCTGAAGTGTTTGTACATTTTGTGCATGCTTTTGGGACTTGTTCATTTATTTGTGGACTTCTTGCTTGCTGTGTTTTCCACCTTTTGAACATTGAGGTGTGTTTGACTTCAGGTGCATTTAGTTTAGGGTCTGTGAGTTCATTGATTTTCAGTTTATTTTTGGGATGTGTTCAATTTCCCTTGGTTTAGGGCTGCTTTCTTTAGTAGGTGTATTAGTAGCAGGTGTATATCTGTTAATGAACCCCAGAAGGCTTCACCTTCCCATAGCTCCTGGTAGAAATGTTTGGGGAAAAATTACTCTCTTGCCTTCTTGGTGACACTTCCCTACTTTCTTTCCCATTGCTGCCTGTCGGAGAACCCAGACAGCCAGAAACCCCAGCCCTGGGGGAGCTGATGTGTCCCATCTCACTGGGAAGTTGATGTTTCCATTACACAGCCTGAAGCATTAAACTTGTCTTGAGTAAGATGAGGGTCAGGGCTCGGGACAGGAATCGATCTCTGTTATGCAATAGCTGCAGGAGCATTAGGAACTGCGTTTTTGGGCTGAGTCCCTTCTAATCCCCTCCAGTCAATCAGCACAAAGAGTAGCTGGCCAGGAACAGCACAGTCTGTGTGGCTACGTGTGCTGTTCTGCTCATACCCACACGTGTGGTTTCGCAGGGTCTGAGCGTGCGTCGGTGCCTGTGTGTGCTCCCAACATGGATGTTTCCCTGGTGCCTGCCTGTCTGCTCGATGTGACCAAGTTCAGGGGTAAAATGGGATCTAACGCCCCTCGGCTGATGTGGGAAATGTTTTGCTGTTTTGTAGCTCTGGGCAGGCAGCTAATCTGCTGATGTGCTGCTCATTCGCTGAGCTGAGTGTTGGGTTGTGAAACGTGACTTTCCACTGGAGGCAGAGGCAGATGGCTGGGAATGTCAGGCTGCTTGAGTGTGTGCGAAGAGGGGCACGATTGGGGTCTCCAGGTAGGGCTGCCTCAACCATATAATGACACAAAGAAGGGGGGAAAGAGTCTTGTGAGCTTTTTCTGTTCACTGATGGATAAAAATATGGCCATGCTGAATCTTAGTGTACAGAACAAAGAGGGGTGGTCTCTTAAACTGTGTAAATCACCATTAAATGGAATCACAGTGAAACTGCTTACATTTAATGAAGGCTTCTTCAGGCTTGACATGTTCTGTAGATTTGCACTTAGAGAATTCAGAATAGACAGACAGACAGAAAGAAAAGAAAAAAAAGGAAGAAAGAAGAAAGAAAGGAGAAGCGCAAAGAAAATTTTCAGCTTTTGGAATCGCCTGCAAAGGGGTTTTAGATGTGTTTGTTTGCATGTGTCAAACTGTGACAAGGTGGAGGCAAAGTGAATAATACGGACCTTTTTTTGGTGTTTGCTGGCTGTGGACCGTCAGGCTGTCAAATCAGCAGTACCATAAGAGCAGTAACATGCTTTAAACATTTCCCATTTTGTTTTCCCTGTTCAATAAAGAACCGTTGTGTGGCTGTGTGAGTGTCTGGCCGACCATGGCAGACAGAGCAGCATCCCAAGCAGCGCAGCCCTGCGCACGCAGTCTCCCTCTGTTTGTGGCTGCAGCAGCTGTACTTCTGTTGCACACTACCTAGAGAGCCACGACTCCCACCCCCTTCACCAGGGGAAGTAAATAATTTCCTTGTTCTCTCTGTGTGAGTAAGTGTTCATAAGTTTCTGAATAAGAAGACTGTCATATTGTTGAATATCTGAAACTGTCAGGTTTTTCTGAAAACTCTATTTCTCCTGCTCGGAGAGAGATTCCTGCTTGCTCCTAAGCCACAGGAATGGACTCAGTGGGAGATACACAGCTCCAGCTTTTTTACAACACTGCCATAGTCTGCCGTAAACTCAAACACTCCTGACACAATGGGCCATCTGGGGACACTTTAGACAAGGAGCAATCCATCCAAACAAGAGTGAACTGGACAGAATAATTTTCAGGTAGCTTCTCAGCACATCCTGTATCTTCCTCCACACCTGTCAGACCGGTCTTCTTTTTTTGTGAAAACCATGGTTATGCTCTCCGAGGCAAGAGCAGTCTTTGGAGTCTGGGAGATTCTCCCAGCATGAAAATAACTGAAAACAAATGGTGGGAATTTATCACAGGTTGTGCAGATATTTTCTTATACAACCTAAAAATTTGCAAACTTTCCCTGATCTTGGCTTTTGTTTTAAGTTTGAAAACCAGCCAGGGATTGTTGAAAGGTTCAGAAATATTTTCGAGCTGGCCGTGGGCCTGGCTTTGAGCCAAGCTGGCTTTGTGTCAAAACCTGGTGAGTGGTTTCTGAATGATGAAAAGCAATGGATTTCACTCCCCATTCTTTGGATCAACCAAAATCGGCAGTGATTGGGACTGCAGAAAAAGATTCCCACGAGGAATGGAAAGCTCGGAGATTTCTCAAGCAAAGTCAGGGCAACAAGGAGCTGCAGATTCCACATCAGCCTTTCCTCCTGCAGGGCTCCAATGAAGATAAACTCCAGTAGCTTCTGGGCAGGGACAAAGCTGTTTCTCTTGCTTTTATACTTGGCCCCTGAATTTTGCTGAAAATGTCTCTCTTCCTCAAATGCAGAGATTTCCTCCTTCCAAAAAATGAATTTGGTTCAGGGTGAGAGGACCTTGCAGGCAGCTCTTGCAAGGACTGGTGAGCAAAGGGGTCCCAAAGGGCTGGTGAGCAGTTACATGCTGGTGAAGAGAGCCCCATGTCACCCAACACACCATCTGGTCACAGATTCTGTTATTTTCTTTTTATGCATCAACAGTGATTAAAATCCCTTGACAGGAATTATTTCCAAAAATATGACACAGGCTACCAGGCATTTCCCAGGATAAATACATATGGTTTCCTCCAGAGAAATGGCAAAATGTAAGAATGGACTGTACCTCCATGCTGGGTGTGTTCTTCAGGGGAAAACAGCAGGAAAAGGGCAGGAACTCATACAAATGGTGATTCCTGCATGAGGATCTGGGAAATTTCATGCAGCCTGGTGCATGGGTGGGTATCTGTAGGGTGCTGTAGGCAGTGATGTTCTGCCCCCACATCCACGCAGCTGAGACTGAGAGAGCTGCCAGCTCACACTCACTCCAGGCCTTCAGACAGGGCACAGCAGTCAGGACATCCCTGGCAATCCTGGCCTGTTTCCAGCTGCCTCCAAAGACAGGTCACATGTGGGGTCCAGCTGCCCAAAGGACAGGAGGCCGGTGCCTGCCACAGGGGATGGCATTAATAACTGGGACATGTCTACGGGGATACAATGGGATGGTGAATACATCCTGTGGAAACCCTTCTGGAACAGCATCCAGGGGTTGGTTGGGATCCCCTGGGTTGCCTCGGTGGCGTGCAAGTCCTGTGCTTATGGGAGTAACAGCACCCATTTGGTGTGTGCCAGTGAGGGAAGGAGGGACTCAAAGCTGCGTGGATGAGGCAGATGAGTAGAGGAACAGCCTCTGCCTGCTGAGGAGCAGTGGGAGATCGAATCCCAGGAGTGTTTCATGCTCTGATAGGCGAAGCTATAACACACAAGACCGGGAGGGGTGTTGGCTTCCACTGCTTCATGATGAGGACAGTCTCCAATGTCAGTGCTTTAAGTAAAGACATTCTTTAAAATCTTTTCTAATTCACATGATTTGTAGAGGTTGAGTTTGAAAATATGTGCAGTGCACCCCTGTGTTCTCACCATGAGTTAACCCACCAACCCAACCCTCTGCCTGCAAAGGACTGCAGTGAGGTGCTCCTGCCATAAGCCTGAATTGGTATTGATAATGCTGCACCAGTGAATCTCAGTTTATGGTTTCTCTCCAGTTACTGGGGAGGGTGAGTTACTGGCAGCTTTGCACCTAAGCATGAAAGAGATTTCTGATGGTTTTCAGGCAGGTTGAGAGCCTCGTGGCTCACCTGGGTGCAGAGGAGTAGGCATGAACATGAATGTCTGCACTGCTTGGGTTTGGCACTGACGGTTTTTGGGATGCCAGATCATGGACAAACGCAGCAGGTTCCCCAGGACAACTGGCTATTTGTGGCCTTCCCACCCCTTCCCAGGTCCTGCTCTAGGAAGATCTCCCTATCCCCAAGTATCCATGGCAATGTGCTGCTCATAGCCACTGCACTGGAAAGGCCAAGATCCAAACACTGATTTTTCAAGTTGCTGTAGAAAATCGTGATATGGTGGATTCACTGACCTAAGCACGACACAGGGAAGCCTCAGCAGGTGTTTGGAAATATGTCCTGAACTGCCAGGCAATCCTGTATAGATTGAACCACCTGAGGCCAGATTTAGTCTCACTTTGGAAAAGTATATATTCATACAAATTCTACTATCAACATTTTAGTCCTTTCCGATTTAGAGAACTGAATTTAGTTTTTCTCTTCTGTCTGGATTAGCCACTCAAAACTTCTGATGTGCTGCTGTGAGTGAAGGGGACAGGGATCATTTGGTGGAGGTTCTCCCCATTCCCTGGTGTTTTGTTAGTGCAAGCAGATTTTGCAGAGAGAGAACAAAGCGGATTTCTTCTTGGATCTTTCTGTTCTTGTAATCCTCATGAAGCTTGACAAAGTAGCCTAAGCCCACAGTTAGTCATCAAAAAAACCAAAATCCTGTTGAAATACTGTCCCTCATTCTCATTTGTATAAAGTAGGAGCAATGGCTCCTGTTGGGTTTCTCCAGCAACGCTCTGCATTTGGGGTGCTCTTAGAGGTGCATAAAAACTCTTGGTTTAAAATCTGTGCAGAACTGTAGTTCTCCACTCCATACAGATCAAAATGGAGCTGGTTTTGCCCTGTTCCTCACAGGGATGCAGGTAGTTCTGTCTGCTTTGACTGCCACACTGATAAATTTCCTTCAGCCTTTAGGGCTGCAATTGGGTTGAGGAAGAGGATGAGGCAGATGAAAGAGCAAAGTAGTACCAGGGAGGGTGACTCACCTGCCTTATTTTAATCTTCATCACTCAGTAATGAAATGTTTTATTTATAGGCAAGGAACTGAGAGGGAGAGTTTGGGGAGGAGGAGAACGACGAGGAGGGGAGAGGCTTTGGATGTCCCAGTTACTGCAAGCACTGGGTTTTGTGAGTTGCAGCATTTTCTGGGCTGTGAATCTCCCCTGGGCTGGGTGGTTCATTATCTCTCACTGGTGCAAGGGTCCCAGGAGGCACATCTGCCTCCTTTTTTCTTCAGCTCTGGGAATGCCACTCGATGACATGTCTTATGCTTTATTTTTACAAAGAAACCTGTATTGTGCAGGTATCAGTCTGTGTGGGGACAGTGACCCCAGAAAACGCCTGCATGTTGCCTCTATTTCAATTCTCCCAGAAAAGTTCGGGCAGATCCCACAGGTCTGTTTGTCATGTCCTCACAGACTGTCCCGTGAAGGGATCCTGGCCCAACTGCGTGGCCTGGATTTGCCCAGGATGCTCAGGACTAGAGTTAGGCTCTGCTTTCAGTCCTGAGACCTGATTTGGCCCCAAGGCCTAATTATTTTGTGCGCAAGTCTTTTAGCTTAAATTTCCTGAAACAACCAAGGAGTTGTGCTGCAGGTCCACATCATCAACAGGGAATAGAGCTTTTTAAATGGGTGACTTCTTAGGAATTTCCCTCACTTTCCCTCCTGAGTAGTTGGTACCTCTAAAATGGGCCAAGTACGCACTGAGCTTTTTCATTTTTCATGTAGCATTTATGTCCTCATGTCTGTTCTTCATGTTTTATTCTCTTACTTCTAAATCAGGACTGCCTCCAAATATCTGGGGGTTCATGTTTTCCTTGGGTTGTTTTTTGTTTGTTCTTTTCAAAAGAGGAGTTGGCCTCCACATAGCAAACCACGTTTCAAGTAGTGAAGCATTATTTGTAATTAGTTTTCTAATTTAGGAAAAGCTGGAGAGTTGGCATGATTCAGCACTCAGAAGCAAACGTCACATTTAGTGTTCTTGTTTGTTAAGACACTTCTGATTTATGGTCAGTCTATTCCTCCAAGAAACCTTGTACCTCCAAGAGCAAGAATTAATTCTTGGCACTCACCTGCAAGGCAAGACATGAAATAGAGACAATCTTAATCACCTATTTCAGTCCTCCTTGTTTCAATGAAGTATTTAAGATTCTAATTTTATGGAACATAAGTGCTTTCTTAACTGCTATTAAAATTAGGATGGTCTTAAGCATATGCATAAAGGTGAGCATGTTTTGTTTAATTTAGGGATAAATGAAGTAGAAGATACATCATGGATAAATTGGCTTTATTACCCATTAGACCACACTGCTTCAGGACACTTGCATGTAAAATGGAAGCACCAGCACTTACCCATCTCATTACAGCACTGTGAAAGTTAACCTTTAAAGAGATTGAAAATTTAGAATGAAAACCATAATAAGGTTGCTGTTGTTTATTTTGATCTATCGTGTGCATCTAGGTGAGAATAAAAATTGTTAGAAATTACTACATCCTTCATAAGCCCGTCTCTTTCAAATATTGAGGTGTTACCTCATAAGCATTGGCTTTGTACTTTAATATGCCTTAAGAGCGGGCTTTCCCATCTTTATTTAAATAACAGCCGATAAAAGAGTCATTTGCATATTTCTTTCACTGCTGTTATGAGTCACCTGCCCTTGATACAGCCTCCTGCTATCATGAGATCTTGTGTGAGAAAAGGTAGCTGGTCCTTCAGAGATTATTCCAACACAATTGCCATTAACAGCTGCAGCGTTCCCAACATCTCCTTCACGCAGCAGTGGCTCCCATCCTGGGTGCCGTGCTGCAGTGGGGTGTTTGCTTGGGCACAGGAGATGATGGAGCAGGGGAGATGCTTTCTGCACTGGGGTGACTCTGCAGACCTGCAGAGTTATGTCAGTTCGAGGCTTTTCTGTGCCATTTAGGACATGAGTTATGTCTTATTTTTCAGCAGTGCTGAATTTATTAACTGCAGCTGATTTATTGCTGGTAGCTTTAAAGACATTGAAGGGACTTATTAACTGTGGCCAGTAAAAAGCAAATGCATGGGGCAGCCTGGTCAGGCTGGAAACCTTCCTGCTCCCAGTCCCTCGGGATCTTGTGCTTCTTTTGTCTCTGAGGGTTTTTTCTGTCCAAATTATCAGTCCATATCTTGGGTGCACATGTGAGTGCCCCTGGGTGAGCCCTGTGGCTGAGAAGGAGGAAACACCAAGTCTGGCCAGTGCTTTGTATCCCAAACACAGCCCTGGGTGCCATCCCTCACCCCATCGGACCACCCATGGACATTTCAAAGCCACAGATGCTGAAGTTACAAATCCAAATGACATCCCCAGCTTTCCCTGCACTGCATTAGTCACTGGCTGCATGATCAAACAAAAATCCTCACCCTGGGCAGGCTCTGCAGCACAGCTGTGCAGAGAAGGGCTGCAGACAGTCTGAGCCATCAGAGTTTGTACTGATAATCTCCTGCTGAGCCTGGGCCCCTCCACACAGCTCCCAAAAACACTCAGGGGCACCTGTGAAAGAGCTGCTGGAGGGACAGACTGCATTTAAGGATTGTGATCAGCAAGAGAGTTCTGCCATTCACAGGCCTAATCCATCCCCTAAGCAGGGGCCTGCACCCCCCACAAACATAGGTTTTCACGTCAGGAATGCGGGGACTCCCTCACCCCACACAGGTCTCGGTGCACACATAACCAGCAGAGCAGCTCTGCTTGGAAATTGTTTTATGGGCAGGCCAGAGGGCTGGATCCTGAGCACAGCCTAAAGGTTGCTCTAAATCTGCCACCACCATTCAAGTGCTCACCCATATCCACGTCAGCTGCATCCCTCTCCCTGAGTGAGGCACCGAGGCCACGGCCGGGGTGGGAGGTGAAAACCCGCAGCCAGCAGAGCTGGGGATCAGTGTCTCATCTCTGCTCTGATCTGTGGAGTAGCATTCCATGTGCTTTGTGGGAGGGGGAATGAGGTTTCACAGTTACCAGCTCTCCGCTGGCTACTGGAGCACGGAGGGGTCTGAATTCCGATCAGTCTTAATTGGGTCTTTCCCTTGATGTCCTTAATGCAGAGGCAAACGAGATGCACTTGCTGCTCATGTGCATAGGAGATGCTTTGCATTTCATGATATTTTCTTTCCTGTTGACTTCAGCACTGAAGCACGATGCAACACGCTAGAAATTAAATGTGCACTTCAACTGAACGGGAAGCTGAGCTGCTCCGTGCAGGTGTAGCTGTGTGATATGAGCAGCAGTCATTTGTTATTAGCAGACTGATTTTGGTAAAATGTCTTCTTCTGCTCCTTATAGAAGTTACAAAAATGTGTATTGCAGTTTTTTCTTCTTCTGTTTAGTGCTCGTCTCTATCTAAGGATGTAGCATGTTTGTCAGTTTGCTGGGTTGGGTTTCTTTGGTATTTTTTCCCTTTTATTACAGAGGTTTGTAGCTTTGGTAAACATCATTGAGCAAATGCTCTAAACTGCAATATTGCTGGGCACTAAATTTTAATTGAGACAGTTGCCTTTGATGTAGGGCTAACCTAAAGCTGAGGCTGATTCTTCTCTTTTGCAGTTCTTTAAAAAAAGACATAATGCAGCATTTATGTAGCTGCTGATTTCTCTACTGCTCTAGCAAATTATTGTTGGAGTGGAATGTAGAATTGATTCCTCAGAATTTCCTGTTTTTCCTGAAAGTCTCTGTTTATAACCTGCGATTCTCAGCACGTAATTAGTTTGTAGGAAAGGTGTTGGGCCCAAAGGTGACACTCCAAGATGATGTGTGAGAGTTAAAATCCCAGAGGAGTCACCTCCTCTGAACACATTGTTTACGGGAAAAAATAAAATAAAAGTGGTTTGGAACCTGTGGGCAGTAGCTCCATTTATCACTTTAACTAAGAAATCCTTGTAGCAAATTGGCTGGTAAGTGGCATCTTTGTTGTTGGCAAGAGAGGATTTTTGTAGATCCTCGATGTTTTAGGTGGTATCTATTTTTCTAAGTAAAAAGTTCCATGAGTGTTTAATGAGGGTGCGTTGCATACAGGACTGAAAAGTCAAAAAAGCAATTAATTGATTGCATGGACAGATGTGGAGTCATTAAGTAAAACCTGGATTATTTTTACATGGATGAAATAGGAGCTCTGCCTATGAAAATGCATACCTACCTCTGCTGCCAGGACAATGGACCAAATTCCCTTAAATTTAATTTTTTTTAGAAATTTGTCATCAGACAAAAAAATCTCTCCCCAAGAGTTACATGGATTAAAATAATATTAATAAAAATAGTGAAATCTTAGAAATAAGTGTATATATTTTCAAATTATTCTCAAATCAATTCATGTTTCACCTTATTTGGCTGGCAGCACTGTTCAGAAAAGTACCTTTGCTTTTATAGTAGGACATTTATTCCAAATATACATAAAATCCATTTTAAAAGCAGTAATTCCAGCCTGCAAAGTTCTTAATTCCATTTTAGAATTGCCATGTCATGTATATTTTTTCTGTTGTGGGGATTTTTTTGGTTTTTTTTTTTTTTTTCCCCCCACTATGCTAAAAAATACCACTGGAGATTATGGAGGATTATCTGAGCAGTTATCATTGTAAAAGCCAGTTGCCATTTTGGGAATTCTTTTTTTTTCCTCAAAGTGCTTTTGACATTAGCCTTTATAATTCGGTGCTGTGTAGTAGAAGTTCAGGTCAGAGCTGAGGAGACAGGCCTGGGGATTAATGCTGTGTGAAATGTATGCAATCTCCTTCCACTTTGAACGTGCTAAGCAGACCATGTATAATCCCTGGAATATTTGGTAGATCTGCCAGGCCTTGAAGATGGCATTTGTAATATTTGTCTACCTACATGTATTTTTACATGCATGTCCCTCCCTGTGCCATCCAAACTCTATTCACAAGTGAGGAGGGGGCTGAACAAAGACTGAGAAGTAAAAGTACTGTTCCCAGGAGGAGATTTTAGAGTTTGGGCTTCTTTTTTATCCCCTCTCTCTGCTGTTGCTTTTTAATGAATCGTTCTTCTAACCTACTTTAAATTGAGCTTCTAGCATGCTGGATGTTTTGCAGATGAATCATACTGTGCAATGCACTTATGCATATCTGCTGTGCAAGTACATTGTCAGCTTGTATTTGATAACCTACCAGCAAGCAGGATCTTTTTTTTATGGAAGCTTGGGATAGTAGTGTCGTTCTCCAAGTGAGAATAATGCAACCACTGTTAATAAATCAGCCTGGGTCCGAGGATGTCTCACCACTTTCGCTGCATCCTTGATTAGCTTTATCCTCAGAGGTATAAATTAAAGAGGAAAATATATAATCTGGGAAGCTTTCCAGCATCATCTTTGAAAACGAGAGCTCAGTGCTTTGCTGGGATTTCTTTGGTGGAGGAATGCTAATAGCAATGCTGAAGATGTGCCCTGATTGCACCCTAAAGAGTAGGAAGACGAACAGAATAGCTTCATTTTTTTTCATTCTTTGTCATCAAGATAATTTCTGATGTGATCTGCACTGGGTGAGCAGTTTCTACACGGTTCTGTGAATTGATCCCAGAAGTGCAGCTCCAGACACTCCCTTTTCTACTACTTGTTCCCTTTGTCTGACATCTGCATAAAATCTGGTGCATGTTTTCCCACCTCAGCCTGCAGACAACTGCCTGCAGCTGTTAGAGAGTGGACACAGTCCCTCTGAGACACTGGCCGAAGCCTGAGCTTCAGCAATAAAGGTTTCAGGAATTTCTTCTGACTGTTCCCTCAAGGTGTCATCACAGCCGGATGGTAACTCCTGACACCTCCCTCCCCGCCAAGGGAAGAAAACTGTGCTGCAGAATGTGCTGATGTGCAAAAAAAAAAAAAAAATTCACAGGGAGGGTTTGGTTTTTTGCAATGTTCCAGCTGTGCTAAATGAGCAGAAAGGGGAGTTTTCAGCATATCAGCAACATCTTGGAAATGGAAATGCCACATCTTGCAGCACTTTCTGAGTAGTCAGTTTTCCCCTTCCCTGCCCATAATCCACTCGGGTCTTTGGCATTTACTGGAACTAGGAGTTTGGCATGACTTGTACTTGGAGTCTTCCTGTATAATGTCTGTGTGTTTCTATTTGCTTTCCCTTGGCCAGCTCTCTGCCAACATCTTCCTTTGCTTTCCAAGAGATGGTGAAAAGCACAGAATGCAAGACAAAGCTGTTGTTCCTCATGATGCCTTTTGGGGAGGCGTAAGAGACCTTTATTACTATTTTCCTGATGGGACATCTAATCCACAGGGCAGTGAAGGGTCTTACAAACAGCCCCCAGGAGCTACATTTGAACTAGATCTGGGTCTGATGAGGCCCAGGCAGTGCCAAGCTTCTCCAAAGAGGTTTTGGCTTCATCATCAGTGACTCAGTTTACAGGGCCTCTCAAGCTGAGGCTCCAAAAAGTCATTCCCTTCCCCTGAAAAAATGTAGGGCACTTATTTTTACTTAGGTTCCTGAAGACAGTTAATTTTTTTTTTCTGAATGCTATTACTTTTAAATTAATATTAAGGATCCTTAGTTATGTTTTACAAAGGCATTCACCCTTCCAGCTCAAAAAAATAGGGGGAATACCATGTGTTATTTGCCAGCTCTACTGACACTGGTAGATTTGCTGAAACAATGTGTTTCAACATTTCCAGACATTTTTCCTGTGGAGCTTTCTCTTCCATAGAATGGTTTTCTGTTTCCCCTTGATTTGAGATGAAAAGAAAATTGAAAATAATATGAAATTTTCCCACAGGACAGAATTTCTTTTGCAATAGCTCAGCTTCGAGGTAATGTCAGGAATAACACAAACCACTGCAATCAGTGAGCTTAATTTCAACTCTGTATTTATGACTTATTCCTTGACATTTCTGTCTGAAGAATAATGACATAAACACACTTTACTCTTAGCTTGAAAATGCCCATTAAAACTGAGAGCTACTGTACCAGCAATTAGGGTTTGTGAGCACCTATTTAATGCAGTTGACAGGGTTGTGACCTTGGTTCTCTTTCACTGGAAATGAAATTGCCCTCTGGTCCAGCCTATCTAATTGCTTCTGAGCTATAACACCAAGCAGGTTATTCTCTCTTTATGGCAGATGACTTTCTGTGGTGAAGAAGGCATGAAGTGTTCCCCAAGCCAGCAGCTGCCCAGACTCCTTGCATTTAAATATTTATCATAGAATCATAAATCATAGAATGGTTTGGGTTGGAATGGGTCTCAAAGATCACCCAGTTCCAACCCCCATCCATGGGCAGGGATACCTCCCACTATCCCAGGTCGCTCCAAGCCCCATCCAGCCTGGTCTTGGACACTGCCAGGGATGGGGCATCCACAGCTTCTCTGGGCAACCTGTGCCAGGGCCTCACCACCCTCAGAGGGAAGAATTTCTTAATGATACTTAACCCAAACCTACCCTCCTTCAGCTGAAGGCCATCCTCCCTTGTCCTGTCACTGCATAGCCTTGTCCAGAGTCCCTCTCCAGCTCTCTTGGAGCCCCTTTAGGCACAGGAAGGGGCTCTAAGATCTCCCTGGAGCCTTCTTTTCTCCAGTCTGAGCAGCCCCAGCTCTCTCAGCCTGTCTTTATAGATGTATTCCAGACCTGTGGTAGCTCTCTGCTGGACTCATTCCAACAGGTCAACATCATTATATAGTGCTCCTTCTTTACTCACTTAAAAATGTGACTTGCCTATTGATGCCAAGCAAGGCAAGGAAAGTGAGGGAAGACAGCAAATCAGACTCATTCTTCTTAGTCTCCATAAAAGACTTTTCTTTTTGAAAAACCCTCCCTTCTCACGCTGTTATGAGCAGGAAAGCAATGCAGCTCCCCATGAGGGGGAAGTGAAGCCTTTAGGAGCCATCAGGTTCCCTTTCCCGACCCTGAACTTGGAGGTGCAATGACAACTACACCCTCAGATTTGCTGTGCTGCTTGTTTTAGTCAGCTTTTCAGGAAAAAAACGGTCTGTTCCAGAAGATTTCAACCAATTTCAGACCCATTCATCTGTGTGGCAGCAACTGCCAGAGCAGGTAAGATCCAAATCTTGCCAGGAGTCTTCTGCTCCTGCCTGCTCCCAGCACCAGGTGTCCCAGGCTTTTGTAACTTTTAGAAATTAAAAGCTAGATGTGAGCAAAAAAAACATGTTGAGGAAATAATCTGCAGAGTTGCTCACTCAGATTCCTGGTTACATCTGCTCTGCTGTGCCAGGCACAAGCCACTTTCTGAGAAGATGAATTAGAGAAGCTGGTTTCTAACCTTGTCCAGCATAAAGCTGAGAGGTAAAGGGGTGTTTGCTCCTGGTGTTTGGTGAAGCTGCCAGGAGAAATGAGCTACACTAGAAATCAGTGTAGGCAGAAAGGTAAAATTGTATAAATTACACAGGAGTGTCAGTCCAGGGAGGAGAGGAAGTCAGCATGGAGGGGAAAATGAATAGCAAGAAAAAGAAATCCCAACTACTCTCAAGAATTTGGATTTCCCAAGCGATGGATTTCTCATCAGTTTATGAAGGGAATTAGGTAATTTGATGCTTGTAGTGGTAGGGGATTAAGTCTATAAACTCAACAGGTGCCTTTTGGTCTACATCTCCTCTGCTCATGAGATCTGGAGGCAAACTTTGCCTGCAAAACCATTTCCCTCCACTCTTTGTTCAGTTGGAGCAATTAACATAATTGCTTTTAAAAAAAAGCTTTTGAATGCATTTTTGCTTCTCAATTATTTCTTTTAGTCAATTGAAAGGGCATGAAATCCCCATTCTTCAAGGCAGAGACAGATCCGTTGAGCCTTTCACCATGTGAGTAGTACCTGGAGGAGTGCTGTGCCACAGCAGGATCTGGTGTGCTGGCTTCAGTCTCCAGACCCTTGGAGGCTGGCTGAGCTCTCCCAGCTCCTACATCTAGGACTGGGAAACTACAAGGAATAGCATGAAAAAGCAGAATGATCTTGGCCACCTGTATAAACATTCTGAATAAACAGGAGGAGGTTATGCAGGAACAGGGCAACTCAGCATGAAGAGCCAGCTTCCTAAACACAGGATGGGAGACCCCAGATGAATCCATCAGAGAAGGACTGGGGTGTTGAGGGTCACAAGCCAAACCCAAGCCACCACAGGCTGAAAATCTTGTGCTGTTTTGCTGTTGCTGAACAGCAGATGCCAGGCTGAGATGTGGTGATGTGTGTTTTGTGGGCATGATGCAATAAATGGCCTGGGGACAAGCATGGTGTCCAGTCTGGAGCACAACACCTCAGGAGAAATGAAGAAAACCCAGAGGAGAGGGGCCAGAGTGATCAGATGTCAGGGAAACATGACCTAGGAGGGAAGATTGAAAGAACCACATGACCTAGGAGGGAAGATTGAAAGAACCAGGCTTGTTTAAGCTAAAAGAGAGAACCACTGGGGTGCAGAACAAGAGCAGTCTCTAAGTGCATTGAGTTCATGAAAGCCCAAGCAAAGAGCCAGAGTCAGCCTGGTCGCCAGGAGTGGGTGCGTCTTAGCTGCAATGCTGAGATTAAACATTTGGAAAAGACTTTTGGAGAATGTGGGCCTGTGGGACAGAGAAACACAGGTTGTTGGGTGGGTGGTGGCTGCAGCTCAGGTGCTGGAGTGGGCAGTGCAGAGGGACATCACCCAGATGGCAAAGGAAGTGATGCTGCTGCCTGGGGCCAGCGATGGAACCGGGTCTCTCAGGTCTTTCTGGCTCTGGTTTTGGTGAATGTATAAGCTGGGGTGAGGGATGGCAGCAGGAAATACACTAATTTATTCTTTTCCCATCTTAGTTTGGTTCCTGCCCTGTACAAACCAGCAGCTTCTGTTACTCTTTGAAAATGTGCATCAACCACAAGTCACAGAAAAGTAGGAGTGGCTGGTATTTTTGTGTTTCAGTGTGTTTTTATGGCAATTATTTTTTAGAAGAAAAATAGCTTTATGTGTGTTTTGCAGGGAAAGCCCTGCTTTCTTTAGGGGGAGTGGTGAATAACTCCTGTAGACAAACCTCAACATAGCATTCAATGGCTTAAGTTGGGCAAACAGCAAACTTCAGCATAAAATAATAACAAGGATTTTTAATAAATGCAGGATTTGCAGAGAGAAATTATAGAAGATCAAGTGTGCAGTGATAGTTGGATATTAACAGAATCGTGCCTGCATCCAATGAAGGAGGAAATGGAAAAAGATACAGCAACTACAGTCTTATTAAACTGATTTAATTAGTATTGTTGCAAACATAAAGGGAAAATGGGAAAAGTGCATCATTGATTTATAAATGTGGAGTGTGAAGACAAATTTGATAGTTTACTTCAGTAAGACATTGATTGTTTTCTGACTGGGTTTCAGTGAAGTGTAAACCCCAGTACTGCTTGGAGCACCTCTGCTGGGGAGACAGGCTGAGAGATTTGGGGTTGTTCAGTCTGGAGAAGAGAAGGCTCCAGGGTGACCTCATTGTGACCTTCCAGTACTTAATGGGAGCTTATATAAAAGAGGGACAGTGACTTTTTATGTGGTTGGATAGTGATAGGACAAGGGGGAATGGGTTTAAACTAAAAGAGGGGAGATTCAGACTAGATATTAAGAAGAAATTCTTCACTGTTAAAGTGATGAGACCCTGGCATAGGTTGTCCGGAGAAGCTGTGGCTGCCCCATCCCTGGAAGTGTCCAAGGATGGGATGGCTGGGGCTTGGAGCAACCTGCTCTAGTGAAAGGTGTCCTGTATGTACAGAGTCACTATTGCTCTGTGATGAAACAGTGAAAGCAAAAAGAATGACATCAGAAAAAAGGAGTTGAAATGTTAAATACCTGACACTTCTTTTCAATGTTTTTGATTTGCTTTGAAAGAGTCTTAATTCAAAAAAGAGAAAAAAAAAAAAAAAAAAAAAAAAAAAAATCCAGTTTTTTAAATTAATTTTTCCAGCCAATTCTTTTAAGTAAAATTTTCCATGCTTCTCAAAGGGCAGGGAAATAATCAATGAACATTGTTTGGGGAAATGTAGCACCTCTTCCCAACTGTGCTAATATTGGTGAGAAAACATCATTTCCTCAGACCAACTTGTGAGGCAAATTTGGAAATGATTCCTTTTATACTTGGGCTCTGTGGACTGCTCATGAATATTAGAAGTGTGAGCTGTGCAGCTTAATTGTAGCTTCTTGCATGAGTCACATGATTATTTAACGAGGATCCTTGATTGGAGGCATGAGCAAACACATCTCTTATATACACTTGATTGTGCCAATTTCAGGGCTCATTTTCTCTTGATGCTGATACATAACACATTTGTCACTGGCCCTGGCAAACATTTCTTTGCCAGAAAAAAAAAGTCATTTCTCAAGTATCAACAAAAAATGATACATGGATTTAGCTAATATAAAATGTGTAATGGAACAATGGAGTCACAGAATCACGGAATCATTTAGGTTGGAAAAGGCCTTTAAGATCATTGAGTCCAACTGTTCCCCCAGCACTGCCAAGGCCACCATTAACCCGTGTGCCCAGGTGCCACATCCACATTTCTTTTAAATCCCTCCCTTCATCACTTCTGTATCATCTCCCCTGTAACAAAATTAAGAAAATAACATTAAGATTCACTTGTAAGATACACTTGGGTGGCAGCAGCGTGTGCCCAGCTGTGGGAATTTTATTAGGTGAAGTCAAAATCCTCTTCAGGAAAGGCTGATCTGTTTGCTTTCTTAGCTCTGCTGTAAATTGGGATCTTGGGGTTGTTTGCGTTTCTGGCATGTTTAGGTTTCTCCTGGGCATGAGGGTGGCTGTAATTCTCACCTCAGAACAAGAGTGGGTGTTGCAGCTCCAGTATAGCTGCTCCGGTGCCACATCTTCTGCTGATCTCTGGGTCTCATCCTGCATCCAGCATTAATGGGGAATCACAGGGTCCTCAAAAGATCTCCACAAAATCATAGAAAGGCTTGGGTTGGAAGGGACTTCAAAGGGCATCTAGTTCCAGCTAGAGGAGATGGGTACCTTTTACCATTTGTGGTACACTGCTTGTGCAACAATTTTCTCATGAAAGTTGGTTTATTATGTTTGGGGAAAAAACCCTCTATGTTTCCTGAAGACTCTATTAAAGCACACAGCTACACCAGATTTCAGAAGAGCCTCCTCTGAAGTACCTTCTCATTGGATTTAAAGCTCTGTTTCATGAATATAAAACATGACATATGAGAACTTCCCTCTGCCTAGCAGCAAAGGCTGATGCTGATCTAAGACAGAGTCAATGACCTGCCTGGATTGAAAAATAATCTTTATTTTTGCACTGTAAAGGTCAGTACAGCTGCACCAGTCCAGGATACCTGACCTACTTGATTGCTGAAGTTACAGATTTTTTTATATAGTACAAAAATGAGATTATCTATTTGGAAAGTGACTCCACAGGTACAATGCAGTCATTTTCTGTTCTAGCAATGATTCCACCATTCCAAACATTGACAATTATTTCCCAGTTCAAGTGAACGTTGTAAATTCATTGCGGTGGCATGGCTATTTCCAAAATTCCTTGGTCTATGTGTTGGTTTAAATTATGAACAAACTGTCCTTTCAAACATGCTGCCAAGCCAGCCACAACCCCCTGAACCACAAACATAATCAAAAGCAAATTCTTTCCCAAAACACAACGCTGTCTGTTGAATAGATTCACTGACCAAAGGAATGACAGATTAAGTAAGAAAAAAGGGAAAGAAATAACAGGCTTGGAAATCTGAAGCTGGGCACGAATAAACAAGAGGGGATCATGGCAGTTCTTTGAGAATGCAGAAAACACACGTTTGGGAAGAAAAAATGGAGAATGGTTATGAAAACATCTGGAAGGAGTGGTGCCAGATGGTTGCTTCCTTTTCGATCGGACCAGTATTTTTCTCATAAAACATGAAGACCCAAATTTTCATGTTTTTCAACATTTACAAATCTCAGCCTGTGTGCAAGAAGGAAAATAAGGTCTCAAACAGAACTCTGTGCATGCTTAAAATAATCTTGATATTCTCTGCTTTGCTGACTCAGCCTTAGTGGCCTGAGATTTTGAAGTGTTGTGAACACCCAAATCTTTTACCAGTTGCTAGTCTGGGAATGCTACACGCCTGTTTCAGAAAGGATTTTATTTAGAGAGGCAAACTCTGGCCACTTCATGATTAGAAGATTTTAGCTTATGTTCCCACCACAGCAAAATCTGGTTGACCTGGTAGCAGGGTAGCATTGACTAGAATAATTTTTCTTAGTTTCTGCTTGTGGCTGTTGGTGCAGTTCTTGCTTGAGAGATTTGGTAGCCTCAAAGATATTTTCAACTGCAAGCATACACTTTCCCCCATTAAGCACCGTGAAAAGCCAAGGACAAAATCAATTTTTTAAATAGATCCCTAGACTTTTGTTATATGGCTTTGAGGTAACATTGCTTTCCCCATTTGGAAGGGAACATATGCATTTTAAGTAACCTTGAGTAGCTACAACAGCAAATTATTATGTTTTCTACAAAATGGTTGTGTTTTCTTTCACAAGTCAGTGGTCTTAAACTTATAAAACATGATGTTAAAGTGGTGTTGAACTCTGAGCATTTTTTCATTTTATTGTGTGCAATGCTGAGACGAATTTCCATCCAGCCTGACATTCAAATGCTGGGACTTGAGTGGGGCTATAGTTAGCATCATTATCCCATGGGACAAAAACATGATTTCTGAGGAATTTAGAGAAGTTCTTTTGCCATTTTCCACCTGAGGATTTCTTGAGGATGTCCTGAGGATGGTCCAATTGAGCATCACCATGTGATGCTCCCATCCAGCTGGACATCACCTTTGCAATACAAGATGCTCTCACATTTTAGGGCCCCCCAGGTGCAACACCACCTGCTGAGAGCCTCATATTTCAGGCATCTGAGGACAGGACATGGCCCAGTTGTGGGTGTTGTGAACACACCTGGGAGGGCTCCAGACTCTGCTGTCCTGTTCCAGCCCTGAGTCACCCTCCTGTCACCTACCTGGTCCTGCTCTGTGCCCCCGGTGCCATGTGAATCACTGAAAGAAAGTCAGAACTCTACATTGTGGGGCACTGAAAGCAAATCACTTCTCACTCAGGCAGTCAATAGCATTAGAATTTTTTAGGGTCTTTCTTGGGCTGTAATTGGATTTCAGTAATTTAAAATCCATTAGAACTTTGCTAGCATAATCTGAATAATGCATTTATTCACTCAAACATACTTGGGTATGTTGCAAACACATGGTGCAGTTGTTTTGCCTGAATGATGTGAAGAGGTTCTGGTGGTCAGTAAGACGAGCTGGAATAAGCAGTGTGGGCTCAAACAGGGAATTGAGAGAAGAGGTTATTCCCTCTATTCAGGCAAGGGTGGATAGAAGGGAAATTGAGCTACCTGAGCTAGCTTTGAAATGCTTCTGCTTTGAGCAGGGGTTGGGCTGGAGCCTTCCAGAGGTCTCGTCCAGACAGATTTTTCCTGTGATTCTGACTTTTAAGACTCTATTATATCACATTTCTCTCTGCTGTTCTTCTACCTCCTATTCCTGACCACTTCCACCTGTTTCCCCATTATAAATGTAAAGGTAATTAGGGCTATTGTAAAAGTTGGCTGCTGGCCCTCAAGGTTCTTCTGCACCAACAAAGGGCTTGGGTTGCTTCTCAAACCCAGCTGCGTGACTGGTTGCTCTGCTGTGTCTCTTCACTCTTTCTGCTTCACAGACTGAATTAATGAAATAAAATATATGTATTTCTGACTGAGACTAGGAATTTTCACTTTCCTCAGGAAAACAAACAAACAAACCAAATAAAAAGTTGTTTTTATTAAATCCCAGGTGTTCAATTTTCTCCCTGCCGTTTCCTTTCACTTCACTTTGGAAACTACTTATTACTTTTATGAAAAGTCAGCTTGGGAAAAGACGCTGCACATAAATTGCAGTACAGTCTGCCAGAACCACTGTGCAACAAAATCTTTCTTCTTAGCTAAAATTATTGGCTGAATTTGGCAGAAACTTCCAAATGCTGGGGTCGATCAAGTGTGAGCTTTTCACCCAATGACCTATCAAGACCCCAAGTCTCACCCACCTTCAATTCTGGCACTGCAGCAGGGAATTCCTGTATCCCTTATTTGTGCTACAAACGCCATTTTCCAACAGTGTAAAGCAGAGATTTGCACTGGTGAAGCTGCTGCTGGTTTCAAGGAGGAATAATCTGGTAGTGGAGCGGGCTTTTTCTTGTTTTATAGGAGTGAGAAGCTGTGCTGAAGCTAAGGAGAAAGGTGAAGGTGCAGGGATGAATTTTCTGTGAGGTGATTTGACTGGGCAACTGGAATGGGGACAACCATCTCTTTTCCTGTCTTTGTCCCTCTTTTCCCCATCCACAGAAATGAGGAATGGTTTCCTCTTGGAGCTGGCACTCTTTGCCAGCAGCATTTTGTGCAGAGGGGTGGTGATAACAGAATAAGGGCAGGGTGGAGACAAAAGTGCTGGTGTTTGCTCATGTGCTGTGCTATCAGGTCATGGGTGGAAAACCTGATTAATGCATGAAGTCTTGATTTCTCCAGGGGAAAAAGTGTTTGGCCATGAATCTGCTGCTCCCAGTTGCACAGTGGTGGGACCCAGCTCACACCAGCTGGTTTGGACCAAGGCAAAGGGATGAGAGCAAGAGTGTCTGGCCATATCTCTCCTGCTGTGGGCTGGCTTGTTTATTTTCTGGCTTAATTTCCATGAGCAATGTGCACTTCTCCTGCTGTTCTGCTCACTCTGAGGTTGTTACAACTCTTGAGCGAGGCAGGAAAGGAGAAAAGAAGCACCATTATCTATTTCAGTCGGTAGCTGCTGGCATTGAAGGAATGCTGGACCCAAAAGTGGTACTCACTTCGCCTTCCTCAGGCCTTGACTTTCGCAGGAGAAATCCCTCTGGTGAATGCTGTGGTGTGAGGACAGAGTGTGATGTGGGGTGGGTATTCCCAGGGAGACCAGAAGAAACACCAGAGTGGGGATGCGAGTGCTGCAGATGGTATGGAGACACAAACAGGATCTCCAGGTAGAGAGAGAATAGGAAAGTGTTAAGAGAGGTGCTGTGAGCAGTTGAAAGCAGTCAGTAGCCAGCACTTCACTATGAATGAGCCATCTCTCCAACCATCCTGAGCAGTGCCATGCTCTGTGGAGGTGCCATCCTGGCCTTGTGAGCTGCAGTGCTCTGCCTGTCTGCCCAAAACAGGCCTCTCAGCAGGACTGAGCAGCTGTGCCCAAGGACAAAGGTGGACATTTGCCACCATCCACAATGTAAAAGGTGAATGGGCTTGAGAACACTCAGTCTCCAGCTTGTGGTGGTAACTGGTCTGCAGAAGGCTTGGGAAGCCAGAGGACACCCATCAGGAGGTCATGTTATGAAGGATTACATGGAGACTGTAGGTCAAGTGGAGGATGGGAATGGCACACAGAGGTTTGTAGGACAGAGGGGTGAAGGTATTGACAGAAACCTCTGCTATGCTTTGCTGTTGGTTTATAAAAGCTGTGAGGTATGCAGCCCTGCTGAATAACTTTTATTTCCTAAGTGTAGTTTTCCAGAAGTCAAACTGTGCTGCTGAGCCTTCATTCCTGAGTACTCTAATACAGTCTGCCCCAAATATAATCTGCAGTGCCATTTATCTGCACAAAATAGAGTCTTTTCTCACGGCAGAAACTCCAGCAACCCTTAACTGGGTGGAGTGGATGAAAACACGTATTTGAATCCTGAAAAAATATGAAGCCTACTGTTAAGCCCTAAATGTCTTTTGAAAGGAGGTCTAAACAAAGAAGAAATATTTACCACAGATATTTACTACCTCTTTTTGCAGAATTCTGCCTCTCTGTTGTTCCTTTGAAAAATTTCTGCGGGAGTTCCTCCAGTAAGAGCAGTGACATCCGCAACATCGCTGCTACCCCTGCATGGGCTGTGCCCTGCTGTGAGTGCCAGGGGTGACGTGGGGTGGCAGATCCAGACCCTTGGCCACTGCAAGCCAGCCAGATCTCCCTTGAGGTCTCTTCTCTGGTTCTTTGAGTTCAAGTGGGCCATGGATTTGCAAAGGCCTATTCCAAAACCTTTCTGTGCCACAGGCCTATCCTTGGGAAGGGTGAATCTAATCCCTCACAGTTTGCACTCTGCTGAATTTTCCTTGCTACAGTCCTATCTTGATTTTTCCAAGAACATATTTGGCAATTGCTTGGAGGCCTTTTGGACCCCCCTTTCTGTTTTCTTTGGATTTCAGGCATGGAAAACTGTGTGCACAAAATGCTAAATACTTTCATTAATTTTACACTGTTTACAAGTTACTCTGTCTCCTGACCCCTCACAGCAGCTGATTAAGCTGGAGTTGACCTTTCTCTAATCTGCAAATTGAGAAATTTGTCAGCTATATCCCTTAGTTATGAAACTGGGATTATTCCAGCATGGATAAAATCTGAAGGCCATCAACTGCTCTAGTTGAGCTTCTCTCTAGCTGGGAGCAGGAATACATTTCCCCCTACTATAAAACCAGCTGGGTGCATTGTTGGGGAGTGTACACCACCTCTTTTAAATGCTAAACTTAAGCCAGGATGTCCTTTGTTTATGTTCTAAGTAGGAAAACGAAGCCCTTGGCACTACGCTCTGTTACAGTAGGAGTTAATATGTGGTCTGGTATCCAGGCCATTTCCAAGGAGATGTGATGTTTGCAGGTCATCCCGAGCATCCAGGCTTGTCCTACTTGCAAGCAACCCAGCAGTTCTGCTCCTGCTGGGGAATGTAACCTCATCCAGCTTGGCTTTTCCTCCCTTTCTCTCCTGAGCACCAGCTGGACATCCCTTTGTTTGCTCCTGTAACTCGCCACACAGGAGCCGAGTGGCAGGGTCTCTGTCAGTCCCTGTTGGTGCCCTGCTGGCTGGCACAGCCCTGCTGTCAGACAGGCCCCTCTCCACCAGCCCATCCCAGCCGGCCCCTGCCGACACCGCGACAGCGCGTCTGAGATGCCTCCCGCTTCCCTCCTTCCCATCTGTCTCGTGAGGAAAAGCACAAAGAGCAGCCTTATCTGCTCTGACAGGCAGGGTTACGCAGAGGAGAGCTCCTCCTAGAAAGCAGATGGGGCCAATTGAGAGTGGGCAGGGAGATGTGCTAAATAAATCTGGACCAGCCAGTGCTTTGGGCAGGGGGCGGAGAGAACACGAGTGCCAGGCATGGAAAGGTAACCACCATCCACAAGCTTGGCTTCTGGCTGTTATAATCTGGTAAAACTCCCGTGCAGGAGCCCAGGGACATTGTTGTATGCATAATATTTACTGCTGTCTCTAATGGGTGGTGAAAAACCCTCCAGATCGTCCTGTACAATGGTGTTTCCCTTATGGGAGTGGCTCCAGCTGAATACATGTGCTGCTGGGTGGGATGTGAGGATTTGCTCTGCAGCTGTGAACATGGTTTGTGTGGCCTCTCTGGCCCATCCAGGCAGACACCTGGGGCTCAAGAAACAGTTAACTGCGTCTTCAGGGTAAACTAGGAAAAAATAAATGGCTCTCAAGGGCTATGAGCAAGTTTAAGAAATATTTCTGCTGCTTCCTTTGATCTGTTCAAAAGAGGAGTTAGCTGCTGTTTCTGTGTTTGGAAGGAAACTGTGGGAAGGGGCATCCTTCAGAAGATACTGACATGTGCAAGGTGGGCTCATGCTGGGATGCTGAAATTGAGGGTGAAACCCCAGCAGGGCAAAATTCCCACAGGTAGACCCAAAGTCCTGGAGAAGGGTAATTTTTCCTGACCTTCTCCCCTGTCCCTGCTCTTATGTGAAACCAGGGAGAGTCCCAGGATGGTACCTGGCAGTACCTTGCAACATGCACAGGGTCACTGACCTGGCAATCTTTGAGGGCATCAAAAAACATCCCAGTAAATAGAGCAAGGGAATGTTTTCCCTGTCCATAATAGGGAAAGCTCCTGGACGTGTTTGAAGAACATGGTATATTTGCTATAACTTTGTTTTGACATTTTCCAGAACATTTTTCATGTTGTTTGCAAACAGAAGCCAAAACCTCCAGGTAGCTGTTGCTACTGGGAAATTGAAATTCTTTGATCCAGGGCTGTTCAAAGCAGCAGAGACACAGTGCAGGACAGGGAGAAGGAGGGGGTTTAGAAACCTCTGTCAGGAAGGGGTCAGTCTTCCTGGAACAATTTCCATGTCATCAGATAGCAACATTTTCATGCTTGGAATGAAAAACAAAAGGCTTTGACCCAAGAAAAACTCAAAGTCCAGCCTGGAATGGTTTCTTTTATTTTCTGTGTTATTAGGTTCTTATCTCCGTTTGTGTGTCCAGAGAAGGGCAAGGAGCAGGGAACCAGTCTGGAGCACAAGTCTGATGAGCAGCAGCTGAGGGAGCTGGAGGGGCTGAGATTGGAAAAAAGGAGGCTCAAGGGGGACTTTCTACAACTCCCTGACAGGAGGGTGGAGCCAGGTGGGGGTCAGGCTCTGCTCCCAAGGAACAAGCAACAGGATGAGAAGAAATGGCCTCAACTTGTACCAGGGAGAGTTTGGATTGGGTAATAGGAAAAAATGACCACCCAATGCCTAGGGGTGGTCAGGCACTGGAATAGGTTGGCCAGGGAATTGTAAATGTAAGTGTTGTAAAAGTGTTGTCCCTGTAAGTGCTCCAAAAAGGTGTGGATGTTCACTTGGGGATGTGGTTTAGTGGTGATCATGGTGGTGCTGGGTGAACAGTGTGACTTGATGTTCTTAGAAGTCTTTCCCAACCTTAGCAATTCTGTGACTCTATGACTCTGTTCCTGCTAGACTGTGAGCACCTGAGAACAGCCATTGCATGTCTGTCTGCCCATCCCATGTCCAACTGCTCCTCCATCACTGGGATGCACAAGTAGGAAACTGCAACCTCAAAGGTCTGCTGGGGTTCAGCTCTTATTGCCCCATCCTGCTCTGGAGTCAAATGGTTCTAGCAGCCTGTGGAAGCCCCTTGGCCTTCTGCTTGTGTCTCTTCATAAATAGCCAGGCACCTTAAGGCAGACAGGAAAACCCTTCTGGGATGCTGCTGTTTTCCCAGTCCTCTGGATTTGCAGCATTTGCTCTGCAGTTCACCTTTAAAAGGACAAAAATGCTGATGAGCCTGAGATCAGGCTGGCCCCTGGTTGCGCTCAGGAGCCTTGACTCATGTTGATAATGAAAATCTTGCAGGAAGGACTAACATAGTCCAGGGCTGCAGCTCTCTGGGAGAATGGACCTCTCGGAGCACAGACAGGGATGGGCATTGGTATCTGCCAGTGTAGATGAACCTGCAGTGTTGGCCACTGGCATTTATTCCTTGTGCACTGCTCCTGATAAGGTTAATGGGAACCTCTAAAGGAAATTTTTAAACATCTTTTAAAAAGAGTCAGTTTTAGATCAGTTGTTTTTCATTTGTCTTTTGAGCTGTTTTCTTGACACTCAATGTCAAGAGGTGCAATAGGAGGGGATTTGTCCCCATGGGGTTATAATCCTGCTGACTTTAAAACATGCCCATGGTGAGGTTTGCCAGGAATGGGGGGAGTTATGTGAAAATCCATCAATCACAAAATCAGAACAGCTGATCATGAAGCACAGGGAGGAGTTTTTCCCTACTCTTTTCAATAAGGAAAGGTGCCTTTTCCAGCAGCAGTTCTGCCAGATCCCGTGCAACCTGCAAGGAGCTGAACAGATGTAATAAAAAAGAGAACAGTGGAAGTACATCCTATACTTTTGTTGTGGTTTTGCCCTCACGCTGCCTTTGGACCTCCACTCTTGTTGAGGAGTGTTCCACTGTTGAGGGAGTTCCACTGCAGCTCAGGGACTGCCCAGTAGGGCTGGGCTTTATGGTGCCAGTGCTGCTTCCCTCCTCCGTCCTCCCCTCACGCTGTGTCTGTGCAGGAGGCAGACCCTGGCTGCTGACTCTGTGTGGGCTGGGGGTTCCCAGAGATGTCTGACATTCCCAACTAGCAGCTTTTCCTCAGCAGCTGAGCATGCCAGGCTCTTTAATCACCTTCCTAGTGGCAAACACCCTCAACTGCTCTCCCGTGGAATGGGAAGAAAAGGCTCAGGGGGTCAAATCTGACCCACCACCACCCTAGCCCAGGTCTGAGGGGACAGGAAAATTGCTGAACTGTTCAGAGCTGGTGAGTGGGCAGCGGCAGGCATGGGCACAAAGGTTTTTTGGGCTGTCCCACACAGGGGAGTGTCTCCTGTTGGGAGAGCATCTTCCGTCGGCAGTGGTGCAGGGAAGTGAAGCCTCCCTTTACCCTTCAGGAAAGATCAGCCCAGCAGGCTTGCCTGCCTCTGTGATATCCAGGGATGGCCTCTGCATCTCCAGCTTGTGCAATATTAATGCACCTGATCTGGTAAATGGTGTGGATTTTGCTCTTTGTTAGGTGGATGGGTGACCCTGCAGCTGCCCCAGCCACCATGGCCCTCCAGAGAGCTCTGTGGCTGCATAAAGAGAGGTTTTGGAGCATAATTTCCACAGCCTTGTGCAGATGAATTAGGTTGCAGAGAGCTCACACAAGAATTAATGCAGTTTTGGGAACACACAGGTTAGCAATGTTGAGGTTTAGTAACACCTGTGGGGGCAAAGGCACGAATGTTTGCTGAAACTGTGCAGTGAGTCTGTTTAAGCACCAAGGAAGGAGGGATCCATGGTGAAAAGTGACAGACCTTCCCTAAAGCCTGGAAAATAGCTGAAGGAAAGAGGAAAGTATAGCAAGCAGGACAAAGCCTTGCCTCCAAGCCATGATCTGCTGCAGGATTGGGGTGTCCCCTGAGAGCCCAGGCCACTGCAGCCCTGCAGGGAGGAGGATGAGGAGGAAGAGGAGAAAAAGAAGGTGGAGGAGGAAGAAATCTCCAGGGACTTCCTTGCAATGTAGTGGGAGGTGTGGGGAGGCCCTTCTCCAAGGGATGTCCCCAGATTGCCAATGTGCCTCTGGCACTTCACTGTGCCACACTGACACCCCAGTTACACACCACAGCTCAGTCCCAGGCTGCTCCCTGCATCAGCAGCAGCAGGAAATTCATCTTTGCCCCCTGCCAAATGTGGATGTGGGAGACCCCCTGCCTGCGCTCGCTGGGCAGGGACTGAACTGCTAATTAGGAGCCCAGGCTGAGGCTGTCAGGACCACCCCAAAGAGGGATTTGGAAATATGCCCTGCAGTCATTCTGGTCTGTTAAAAGCAGTAAGGACCTGAGCCTAACACAAGATTTCTGTCTGCATCCTAATCTTGGAACTGGGTGTCTCAGGGTTGCCTCCCCCTCTTCACAGATTTCTGTCTCTAGCATCTTGCAGGCTGCACCAAGCACCTTCAAATCCAGCTTTCACTCCTGGAGAAGTTCTTGGGGTTATTTGGTGGTGAGACAAGTGACACACAGAGACCATGGCCCTCCAAACATCACCTTTAATGGTTCACTCTTAAAGGGAAGGCAAGGAAGCGTGCTGGATTTTCACTTGTATTTATTACTGTTCACCCGTAAAAAACCACAGGCCGTGAACCAGTTTTGTGCATAGGCATTTTCACATTTTTTGCAGCCTGGTTTCATGTGACAGCTATAGCACAGATAATGCTGCTGCAATAACAATTTGTTGGAATGTGTTGGACTCCAAACCTGTTTGGTGGTGACTTCCCTGGCAGAGGGAAGAGCCCCTTTTTAGCAGCTCATGGAGAAATGATGTCGGAGAGTTTCTCTCCAGCAAGTAGAGCCCTCTGAACCAGAACCCTTATGCAATTATGTGTGTTTTTTTGACTCCAGATCCTAAGAATGTCTCTCTTGAATAGCATGATTCTTGCTGGTTCGTTCATCTGTGAATTTCCCTGGCAGGTAGTGTATAAATAGCTCTGAGACACAGGCGATCCACGAGTTCTTTTCAAAATACAGCATTGAGTCATTTAAAGCCTCCTACTGAGCTCTTTTAAAGATTAACTCATTATTTTGAGTGTAAGATTTATGCCTGAGAAAGAAGGATAAAACCCTGGCTTAAGTTGTTCTTCCAACAAAGTACCTTGCTTAAAAACCCCTAAATAAAATGTTTTGGGAGCTGGCCTGTGAAGTGAGCAGGGGACATCTGCCCATCCCCACCAGGGGCTGTCTGTTCATCACCCAGAGGCTACACTGCTTTCTAGAGCCAGGAATAGAAACCAGGGTTCCTTACTCCCAGGAGCCCTTTGCCATGTAGGGCAGAGCAATCCAGCTGGTTCCCCCCAGCCTTTTCTCTCTGCCCAATCCCAGGCACTGCTCAGCTTTCAGTAATTAGGGCAGAATTAGGGCAAGATCCCAGGGGATGGAGGCTGCTGGAGCAGGCCTTGCACAGAGAGCAGAGCTCTTCTATGTATTGAGCTGAGCCTCCTTTACCACCTGGAAACGTTGTCTGAAGAGAATTAGGGGATTTGACACACTTGTACAGGTCTGGCATCCCAGCAGGTTATAGCAACAGCTCTGCCCCTGGCTATCCAGAAATACCAGATGTGTCTGCAGTGCTTATTCAGATATACACCTGCTGTCGGTGCACTGGGCATCCAGAGCTTCTGCTGGCACAGGCTGGAACACCAAAGCAAGCAGGAAAACAGAAAAGACTTCATTTTTCTCGTGCCATTGCTCATGGTGTGCAGTGTTAGCAGCCTGAGGAACAATACAGAGTGGCTGGTGCTGACTGCACACATCAGATGAATAACATGTTTTATTCAAGCAGTAGGAGAGCTCCCAAACAGACCAAAATGTAGTGTCCTGCTATGGAAACAGGCCAAGACTCTTCTTCTCATGTGCAAAATACCACTGCACTGCTCGTGCTTAATTAGTTAAGGGCTGTTTTGTTTTTCATATGGATGTAACCCAGCACAATTTTAAAGGGCTTGGTCAGGATTTGCTTCCCCATTTAGACCAACATTTTTCTTTTTTCTTTTTTTCTTTTTTTCTTTTTTTCTTTTTTTCTTTTTTTCTTTTTTTCTTTTTTTCTTTTAATGGAGGGAGTTTTGGGAGGAGGGGACAGCTCTGGGACTGTCAGAAAATCTGAAGTGGGATATGCGACCCGATGAAACCTGCAAAGAGAGTTGCAGTAGGATACCTGGGTGGAATTTTCCTT
Source organism: Dicrurus megarhynchus (assembly GCA_013399195.1). Lineage (NCBI taxonomy): Eukaryota > Metazoa > Chordata > Aves > Passeriformes > Dicruridae > Dicrurus > Dicrurus megarhynchus. The sequence goes on from VXAD01006736.1 coordinate 36,463, forward strand.
TCCTTGATGATCAAAACATGCCTGACTGCCCTGCCCAGAGCTGCTGTCTCCTTTGCTAGATGCACTGTGCACATGTATATTGGAATTAGTCCTGTGCTTTCAGTCCATCTTCCTACAATGTGGCATCGGGATTCTGCCCTCGGCGTGAAGTGCGGTAGTGACTTGTCCCTCCTGCAGGGTCAGAGGAACACAGGCAAATTCTGTAAACCATGAACATCTCTGACGTCTCCAAAAGTTCAAGGTGAAAATCAAAAATAGCCATTTGATGCCCGAGACTTTTGATGCATCTTTAGCTTGTGGTTCTGTGGACAGCAGCTCTGTGAGTCACACAAGCCATCAGCACCCTGCTGTTTCCCAGAGCACTTTTAGGGGTCCTTCTTGGGACACTCCTGCCACATCTGCTGTCAGCTAGGAGCCACAGAGCAGAAAGATGCAAAGGTGATGCCCACAGGGACACAGTTTACCTGGGGCACTTGGGCTGGGACTGACATTGTGAGTGGGAATAATCTGCTGAAGGTCAGATCCCCTGTGCTGTGTTACAGGTGGACAATGACACGCTGAAGTTTGCAGCCTTAATGGCTGCTGATGTTATGATAAAGTAATATATCAGAGTAAAAAGTGTTCCTTCTTAAAAACCAAGTGAATAGATTTGAATCCATCTATTATTGAAAAGGCAATGAGCAATGTGCTCTGCTGGGGCTCTCACAGAGGCTCCCTAATGCATTAGTGCATTGCTCCTTGGCTTGGGAGGTTGCACAACTTGAAATTGTAGTTACCTTCCTGGAGAGTTCAAGTATCTATAATGGCTAAAAATACATTGGGAATTGTGGTGTATGAGCGTGGGCACTTGGGATACAGCAGAGTTGAGATGGAAGTGCAGGAGGAGGAGCACGTGGCCTTCTCCATTCACTGGAACAGTTTAATGTGAAGAGAGGAAAAAAAAAAGAAAGCAAAGCTAAAGATCAGTTGCATTTCATGGATGGAGGGTTACTGGTGGAAGGAAATGGTCCTCCTCTGATTTGAATCAGAATTAAAAATTGCATCATTTAATCTGACATCCTCCAGAACTCATGCTTAAAGATTTCATCTTACAGTGCTATGGCAAGGTCAAACTCACTCTGTCAGTAATTACCTTGGAAGTCAGAGTGTGTTTCTGTGCACGTCCATGTTTGAAAAGGATGGGAAAAAGAAGAAGCCTTTTAATTTCTTCCTAGCTTTTGTTATATTTGAAATAAGTGCCTTTCTTTGTTTTGTGTGGTTCTTCAACACTTTTGAGGGATTCTGATTCACATGTGCTGCCTCTTCCCATAGCAGGTGTGGAAATATCAAGGCCAACAGAGTAAACAGATGGGAAAATTAAGTAGGGTGCCCAAAGGCACACACCTCTCCCCAAACCAGGCACAGCATGAGAGTTTGCAGCCCTGTGTTGTGTGCAGGCTGCCTGACCCCATCTCTCTCTTCTGTACCATTCACAAGCGTGAAAACACATAGAGACTTTTCTTTATCAAGTCCTCTTCTGCTCTGTGGCTCAAAACTGGAAATGATTTCACAGCACTTCTTTTAATCTTCTTTGACAGTTTTTTTGTTTAAAAATAAAGCGGTTTTGACAGTGGGATAAAGCAGCACTCACAAGTGTTTGCTCGAGTTCTGATCAAGTGCTAGGTGGCTCATCCAGCAGTGCTCCTCTTCATTTCTGAGGGGCTGTTCCTTGATAATGTGGGTATTTGTTATTCATAATCTGCTGCTGGTTACTCTCATCATCAGCTGGAGGAGACAACATAATGTGAGTTAATTGTTTAGTTCCACAGCGTCTAATGAGCAGTGTATATATTCCAATATAACAATTTGCCATAGCTCCATGGGAGAGAGTATTAAGTGTTCAGTGACAACGTGCAAATAATGAACATATTTATAGAAAGCAGAACTGAGGGACAATAAAAGGGCCCAGGTTTATGGATAATTTATTTGGAACTAACAATATGATAGTAAAGGAGATCCAGATTAAAAACCTAGATATGCCATTTGGGAACTCAGATAGAATTCCTAGCTTTTTAAAAGTTCAAGTCTTTTACGGATCTTATTGAAAGCAGTGGGAGGACATCTGTGAAAGATGTGGCTGTTCAGTGCTTGGTTAAAAGCAATCCAGCCTTTTTGTCTGGCACTGGTGATACAGTTCCCTCATAAGCAAATTTCTTGCCAACATGTTTTCAGCAAGGCAGTGCTTGATTCTTACTTCCAGCCCTCAGAAAACCATGGATCTCAGGTGAGCACACTCAGAAAATGTCTGTCTTATTATCACATCCATCTTATGACATCAATCAAGGTCAAGGCACTACTGAGATTGGTACTCTACGGATATGTAATAAGAGAGCTCCTCCCTCAGAGGTGCACAGAACCAAAATAGTAAATGGTCCCAGTTCCACTGACATGACTTCTTTGTGTTCCCCATTTCTCCTTCACTTTCTGCCTCTGGCTTTTCAGGCTGTAGCCATTTGGGGCAACACTATCTTCTTTTCTCAGCTTTCAGCATATAGGAGTATAAATCACTACTGTGGCTCCTATTTCAATTTATTGAAATTCAAATAATTGACAATAACAGTACGTCCACTACAGTAATGGATTGTGTTCTTCTGTGCAAGAGCACAGGTTTTTACAGCCCTAAGGTACCAGATGTGCACCAGAGACACAGATGACTTCTTTAAGAGCATTTCTCTTTGGAAAGTATGGCTTGAGAGTCAGGTTTGAACCTGTTTTGAACCTATTTTGAGCACCCTGCATTTATGTATTCTAAGAACAGTGTGCTGTGGAGACACTGTAGGAGACAATAAACCCACCTGCAGTGCACAGTGACTGAGCATGAGTGGGGAGCAGTTGTATCTCCTCATACAAATCAGCACCAGCAGTTGTTACTGCTCCACCTCTGCTTTCAGCGAGCTCAACAGAGCCTTTGAAGAGCTCTTGAAATTCCCATGTTGCTTCTTAAGAGAGAGGCAAGGCTTTCCAGGCTGGCTTTTTTAAAGGGTGTTGCATTGTAATTGTCTGTTAAACCTACATTATTAGAGGTTTCATTGACCCCTCGACACAGGGATCAAAGGACATTCGCCACACTTGATGGCAATGACAGCCACAGACTTCAAGTAGAAGGATAAATGAATTAGTTGGGTGATAGGTTTCTTTCTTTCTTTTAAACACCCAAGCCAGAAATCAATCCTTATAGTGACAAGGTTTATTGTGCTAAATTCCCTTGGCATTACAAACTCTCTCTTTCTTTCCCTACCCTTAAAAAAACAACCCAGGCAGATCTAGCTGATGCTGTGTCGCATCCCACGCGCTCGTGTTGCTCCTGCAGTCTGTTGCTTTTTGGGATTCACACACACATTTGCATTTGCAAGCGCCACTATTGCTTTGCAGTAAACACTGCTCACAGCTCTCTCCTCAGAGAATCCAGATGTCTTCCTCTCAGGAGTCTGCATTTATCTTTAGGTTTCTCAGCCTATCGCTGCATGCACTGGATGTTCTTTGCTTTTGCATAGAAACCCCGATCCTCATCACAGAAATTGCATTTTGTGGTGAGGACACTGATTGGGAGTGAAAGGTACTTATCTTCCAAAAAACAAGTTTCAATTTCATTCTCCTGATGCCATCAGGTCCACATGGGTAGGTCTGTGCTCAGAGCACTTTTCCCATGCAGCCAACTCTGCCTCCATCAGCCGTGTGCTCTTTGATTGCACATGGTGTGTGCAGGTATTTGCTGGCTTTTGGGAGATGAGTAAGAGAAGGATTTTAGTTTTTCAGTAGTTTAAATGAGGGGGGGAAAAAAGGGTAGAAGACATTCAGCTCATTTTTTTAGCAAGCTGAATGAAGAAAGGGGTCAAACCACTCTTGTTGGCGAAGAAACGAGGAGTGAATCGCCATCACCCTGCAGGCTGGTGGAGTTTCCAGTGAGCACAAGGATCAGGATATCATCCTGTGAAGGGCTGCAGCAAGTTCAGTGAGATCTGCAGAAGGGTGCATGGATTGGTTCATGTGTTCGCTCTCCCTCCCCCTTCAGCCCAATCTTTGTGTTGTTCTAACACCTCAGACGTGGCTGCCAGAGTCAGAGCAGCGCTGCAGCCGTGATGGCCTGGGGACACGAGGCACAACTGGTAAGGAGAGATAACAACTTCTAATGGACCAGCTAATATTGGTAGGGAGAACAGACAGCTCCCAGGCACAAGTGCTCCCTCATGTCTCCTCCTGTTTGCCAGGGGCCGTCTCCAGCATTGTGGACATTCAGAATGAGGATTTGCATCTCCAGGGCACCAAGTTCCTGCTGACCAGGATAAAGGACCAGCTCCTCAAGCTCAGCACAGGCAGAGGGTGATTGTTTTAAGTGAGCAATTCTGTTTGCATCCCTGGGTGGAATCCTTTCCTTTTTTTTTCCACATGATTTCCCAAATCAGGACACTAATCAGGTTCAGATGGCTGTTGGAAGCAGAGTCACCAGCTGCCTCTTTCCCCTGTTTTGCTACAGCAAAGGAAAGGAGAGGGGTTTTTTAGCAATCAGTAGGGTTTTACTAATCCTTCTAGGCGAGGTGTGTGGGAACTGTATTTTCCCTAACCCCACTGGTGTGTCATCCTGGAGGACTGAAGTTATCACAGAACTGTGGAAAGTCTAGCAAAACAGTAAAAACAACAGCATTATGAAAGGAAGCCAGCTGAGTGCTGGCATTGTGTGTAGTCTGATGTATACTTGAAGAGGGTTACAAACACATGTTTATGAGTGGACCAGCATAATGTCTGCTAAACGAGAGACATGAGTAAGGAGAAGATCAAGCCAAGAGATGGTTGCACTCAAGGACATGGTTTTCCTACAGGAGACATCTGCAGAGAGGGGGAGAGAGAGAGAAAAATATGTCCCTATTACAAAATTTTTGGCTGCATGCAACCACAGGCAGCCTCCAGGGAAAGCTCTGTGGAGCCATCAGGGTGGTCCAGTCATGGAATGGGAAAAGGCTTTTTAGCAGCCTACCCTGTGGATGGGAACACTCCATGACACACCCTGCTCTGCCCTGTGTACTCTCTGATTCCAGCAGTGCCAGAGGGGCATCTCTGACCCCTCCTGTGCTGCTTCTCCTGGCCCTGGTCCCCACACAGCTCAGTACTAGCCACAGGGTTGGCCATGGCACCAGCATGTCCCCTGCCTCACTTGGACCCTCTGTCTCCTCTCCCCGTCTCTCTGTAACTTCTTGTAGGAGGGAATTCATCTACTGGAGTGTGGGATTTTGCTGTCTTTTTTCCAGAGGTGGGTGGAGAGGGGAAAATAGAAGTAATTTGATTTTTGATGCTCTTTCACCTTTTTGTCTACTTTATAACCTCAATCTGCAGGAGAGGAGTTCCTGTAGGAGGAAATGAGGATGACTGCAATGTCCAGGACCAGGACTGTAGCAAGGGGAGTTAGTTTGACCTGTAACGCAGTGAGATTTCATTTGTAGAATACTTACTGTCAGCACCAGAGGCCAGTGTTTTCCTCCCTGCACAGGCAGTGACTCAGCTGGTCTCATGCATGTAGAAGATCAGGGGCTCAAAGGGGATTTGATTTAGCATGACCTGCTGTTTCAGCTGGTACACATGGCTTGCATAAGCTCACAACTTATCAAAACATGTGCCTGCAACAGAGCAGGGAATTCACATCTCATCTGTCACTGGATTGCTGATTTGCAGATGGGGGATGCTCTTGAGGCAGCCTGGGTTTGGGTGAAGATTTATTACAGGACAAATGCTGAAACCATCAAAAAAATGGGGAGGTGATGTTTTCAGTTTTCAGTGCATTACTTGTGAATGGAGCTGCTGACAGCCAAATACTTTAGCAGATATAATGATCCACTTCAGTGCTTGTTGAGCCAAGGCAGAGTGAGTTCACCTGCCTCGAGTGGCCCCCTCCTGCATACCCCCCTTACTGCAAAAGGTACCTTAGTGATATCTTTAGCGTAGACTAACATCTTTATGTCTTAAAACAGGGAAGCTTTATCCAGTGCATTTGAAATTTGAAATTAGCATTAGCATTCCCACTCGTGCTGCATTTGGAGGGTGGATTCCACGCCCAATAGCAAGGATGGGGGTCTGGGCTGATCCAAGCCCTCCAAAGCCATTCTGCCTTCTGCACTTACCCAGAGAAGCAGATTATTTACTGCCTGAAATGGCTGTCTACAAATCTCACTACTTCCCCCTAACAATTGCAGAGCACAGGTGTTTCAAAGCTAAAATCTAGAAACTAAAAAAGCATCTTAGATCTTTTACCCCCCCCCTCCCCTTTCCTAAGTGGTATTGAGGATTACCACATGTGGTTACATAATAATTTCCCTCACCCTGAGCTTTTTAGCAATTAATTAGTCAGGGATTTGAGGGAAAATATGTCTAAAATGGTTGAATATTTGCTTACTGGTCCACAAGTGTGCCCTATTTTGTTGAAGCTGATGTTCTAAAAGCCTAAAAAAAAAATCTTTAAAAATTGGAAGAATCCATGACAAATTTTTTTGGCTTTCATTTTATGTATCTTTATTCAGTGACCACAGGTAAGGAGGATATGGAAAGCTAACACACAGCAGGGAGAACACCACTCTAGTGCCAATAGGTTATGCAGAGCCTCTTCCACCCAGCCAAAGGTGATTCAGGTACTTCTCTTTCTCAAACTGCAGTTTCCTCACTGTGTCTCTCAGACAAAACACTTCTGTAACCCCCAGCATGGCTCTAAAATTGCTCAGAGCTGAGGAGTGTGAGATCTGCTTCATTCAGTGGCCAAGATCAAAGCCTTCCAGGTTGTTAACACCATCCTCTGAGCCATGTAACACCCTGCTGGGTCAGCCAGAGCCTTTCAAAGCTGCAGGTTCCTAACAAGCTTTGTAAAACCTTTGACTGCTTCGAGGTCTGTGGGTGAATCGTGCAATGTAGGGGCTCGTTTATTTACTACTGTCTCCCACCAAAATCCTTATGACAAGGAGAGGAAAAGTCACTGGGATTCCTTGGCTCAGAGAGGAAACTTTCCTGTGAGCTGAAAATAGAGGACGTGCCCTGGTACAGGTATCTACAGGCACAGCTTTCAAAGCAGAGCTGTGGTTTTTTTCAGCCCCTATATAAGCTTTGTTGAGGTGCTCCTTATCCTTCAGAAGATACCACCTCTTCTTCCTCCATCCCTCTCCTTTCTCTGTGCTAAAAAGGGCTGTAGAACATCTTTGTCCCTGATAAAGATCCCACTGAAGGAGTGTTTCCAGCTTTATGGGCTTCCCTTCTTATTTCTGCCTGCAGACACCAGCTCACAGCAGTGCAACGAGTGGGTGCTAATTATGGAGAACCACATTCGACAACAGAGCCTTGCTGCTGGTGAATACAGAAAAATTGCTCATTAGAGCAGCATGGTATTTAGTCAGATTGGCTTCCCTAGATATTAACATTCTGGCATTAATGCAGACTGGCAGCGTGATACTTGAATAAAACTATCTCAGGATAAGATGTGCAGAAGGGCTTGTAAAATGTTTGTCCCACCTGTGGGGTTTGCAGGGCATTTCTGCTGGGGGCTCCCACGTGCTGCTTTAGGGAAAAAAAAACCCACCCTTGGATTTCAATAACTTGCACATACAATTTCTTGGTGGTTTTTTCTTGCCTCACAAGGCATGGTACATCAAGCATATGCTTTATTTCTCTGGAATTAAACACGCTGTGCTTGATTATCTTTCTGGCCATCCAACTTTTCACTGTCCTGTTTGGTGTGACGGTGCTGTACCCGTGGTGCAGGTGGCAGGGCTCTCTGCTTGATGGCTTTCTGTGCACAGCAAGGCGTGTGTGACAGTGAGGCCCCCCTGGAAAATGTATTGTTTGTAGCTGTTGCACAGAATGACTTCATAAAGAGGGCTCAGCCAAAGCTGGTTTGAACACAAAAAGCTTCAGGTGCCTAGTTTTAATGCAGGAAGGGCTTACCATGCAGGTTTCCCCCGTGCTGTTGTACAAACAGCAAGAACCAAAGCTGGGGTTTGTGTGCTGCAAGCAGAGGTGCCTTTTCTTGGGCGTAGCTCCTCGTTCCCCTCTCTGCAGCATCGGGACACCTCCAGCCGAGCTTCTGGGCTGGCTTTGCAGAGCTGCCCACACCTGTGAAGCTGCGTGGGGAGAGCCAGAGCTTTGCTGGCGGCACGGACTGGTGTTCACCTGTGCAGCTGGGTGAGCTGGAGCCACAGCCACAGGGAATTCCTCGATCCCGTGCCCTGCCCTCTCCCAGCTCTGGGCTTACATCAGCGGCAGCCGCTCCAGTGGGCTAATGCCAGTGCGATAAACACACACGGAGGGCAGAGCTGCTCAGCGGCCAGCAGAGCTCACCCAGCCACGCACACGCCAGAACTTCCTCTCCTACAGCCCTCTGGTCTCCCCTTTGACTTGAACACCAGCGTTTGCTAATTAGCTTTGCTTTATCTAATTAGCACCCAAACGGGAGTGCCTCCCTCAGCTGCCTCTGTGCTTGCAAAGAGCCCAGAGCTGAGGATTTATGTGGGGGAGAGATTTTTCCCTGGGGTTTGTGTGGTGTGTCCTCACCTCTGTGCCCTGGCAAGGTGTGTGAGTGTGTCCGTGTGCTGCTGTTGCCCTGTTGGTCGCTCCAGGAGCTGGATGCAGCTGCACTAAATTGTCACTGCCTCAGCCAACCTGTTTCTTGCCTGTGAGTTTGCTGTCTGGGTTTTTTCCTTCTTTTTTATGATGGTCATGGTATTTTGCCTGCAGTTTGCCTTGGGAAATAGAGTGTGTCCTACATCCGTATCTATTTTGAGATTCTGCTCTATTGCCTGCTACCAGCTGGGGACATGGCTGGAAGGAGCAGTGGTTTCATGTTATAAGGGGAAACACTGGATATTTCTAGGAGCCTAGAACTATGAAATGCTAAATACGTTTCTAAGCCAGGATATTGCAATCTTAGTGATAGTACTCATTTCACCTGGCTTTAGTATTTTAAAAGCTGGCTTTCTGGCTTATCTGGATGTAGTAAGATCTACTTGCAGATGATGGAGAATGAGGCACACATAGAAAGCAAATTATTCTGTTTCTAATATTTGTATTTTATTAAAGAAGAAATTTTTTTTCCTTTTGTGTTAGTCCTGCTCTGACTTGTTTGGGTTTAGGGAGGCCAGTAGAGATTTTGTTATGGAAACCTGTTAATTTTTGTGGGGTGTCCAGATTAAAGTATCTGGGGGCTACAGCAATTTCTTCCAAAGTTAAAACAGACAGACAGAACCCCTACTTGTCAGAAAAGCATGAGAATGTTTCCACACAGCTGAAATTCAAAGATTTGGAAGCAGGTGCCTTTCCTAATGTTGCACATCTTGTGTTTGTGCCTGTGAAGGTCTCCTGGTCCACAACTTTCCAGCTCAAACAGTGGCTCATTTTCATCCTGACTGCTTTGTTGTGTCCCACGTGTGTTTTATTTAGTGAGTTGATTAGCATGGTTTTAGCTAAATCCCACTTTAGGGCGGTAACGTGGCTCAGAACCGGTTCCATATGGGAGTCCAGAGGTCTGACTCCATCCTCTGTGTGCATTGGCCCCATCCTGGAATGTTTTATGCCCTCAGAAGCCCCTGGGTGCTCTCCTGCCACAGCTCTGGATGTGCAGTCTTGGGTGATGCTGCACAAATACCACTGTGCTGCATGGCATGGTGTTTGTGTTCACAGACTTAAAAAAACCCCAAACCAACAGAACACAAAACAAATTCCAAACCAACCAACCAAAACAAAAAAAACCTTCCAATAATCCCAAAAAAACAGAGATGGCCAAGAGGAATCCTAGGGCAAGTGTTTTGTGGTCTTTCTGGAATACTTTTTTTTAGTATTTTGGCCTGGGTGACAAGAGGGACAAGGATACATAAATGTGACCTTTTAACTCACAGGTGAGGAGCTCCTTGGTAAACCTGGCATAAACTGTTCCGTGGTTTAGGATGGCTTTCTCTGAAGTGCTTCTGTTTTGGTTAGACAGCTCTTTGCTTCAGAGAGCTGGATAGTTGGTGGGTTTATGTGCTTTTCATGAAGTACCAGGTAACACTGTTCTCTGAAGGATCTTTCACTGCATTCAGTGATTTTCCAGATTTTCTTCTCCAGGGAGGTCCAAAACCACTTGTAAACCTGCAGCTCTCCTCCTGAGATTGAAGAGGAGCAGAACTTTCTCAGAGTTTTCCAGCCACTTCCATCTAATATTTAAGACACAGCATAAAAGTTACAGTTTATGCAGTAGTGCCGGGGAGTGAATTGTGTATTGATTTTGAAATTAGTCATTTTTAGCTTACTGTTTTATGCACCAGAAAATGGCCTCGGCTTCATTAAGAATGTTGTATATTATTAATATACTTCATTAATTTATTCTTGGCACTGGGCTAGTAAAAGCACTTAAATCATTGCCTTGTCCTTGAAGTTGGACAAGTGAGATAGTAATAAATGCGGTGGGGAGCAAAGCCATTTCAGAACAGAGATGTTGGTCCCACCCCTGCTTTCCTCACACCTCTCTTTTTTTTGGGGGGGTCACTTGCATCTCCAGCTGGGTCTGCACAAGAGTGGTGAGTCTGGAGGTGCTGAACTCACCATCTGGCACCCAGGCCATTGGCAGAGAGGTTGGGAAGCCCAAATAGTTGATAAAGCAGCTGATTCGGGTTGAGGAATAGGGATGGGGAGGGAATCTGCCCTTGCCTGGGACATTAGTGCCCTGTCCTTGTTTTCAGGAGGGCTGGGCACAACCTCCACCCCAGCAGGGTAAGTGCAGGACCCTCCATGCAGCCAGCTGGAGATGGAAACTACCTCCAAGGCAAAGGACCCAATTTCAGTCCCTCTTCTTGTGCTGGTTTATTTATAAGCTATTAAAGATATATAAAGTGATTTTTGGAGCAGGCAGTGGAGCCTGTACCTCTCTGCTTCCAAGTGCATGGTCTGATTGACTGGTTACAGGCTCCTGCTTGCTTTCCCATGTTCTTTTTTTGGTGGTAGATTATCCCATCCTGGACACTGCTGTTTCTCAACAGGCATAAAAATTGAACTTTTGCAGCGTATGGACCCATCCTGGTAAATCAGCAGCCTTTCTGTGCAGGGTGTTTCATGTGACACTTCCCACCCGAATTGCTGGTAGCTGTATTCCTGCTGACTGGACATGGTTCCGTCTTCTCTGCCAGTTTTGTGGGCAAGTGGCACTCACTAATTTAAAAATACTTTTGGTTGGACTCTTATTTGGAAAAGAGCAATAATTTCAGCATTAGATGTACGTTGATAGAATGGTTTGGGTTAAAAAGGACATTAAAAATTTCTAGTTCCACCTCCCTGCAAAGGGCAGGGACACCTTCCACCAGACCAGGTTTTGCAGAGCCCCATCCAGCCTGGCCTGGAACACTCCCAGGGATGGGTCATCCACAGCTTCTGTGAGTAACCTGTTCCCCATCACCCTCACAGACAAGAATTTTTTTTCTAATATCTATTCCCCTTTTCTAAAAATATTTTGCTGCTCACAACCTGCTTGCTTTTATGGCATCCTGAAAATGAAGTCCTTTATCATCGTTCTGCCAATGCAATTAAAAGAAAAATGTAGAAAAAGACCCTGCTGCATCTGAAGAGTGCACTCGTTCTTCTCTGGCAGGAATCTATTTTACACAAATGCATGATTTTGTAGCAAGGCCACCTAAAACAAACAAAAAAAAAGCCCCTCAAAGCACTTTGTGGGCATCATGATTCACCCAAGCTATTTTCTGAGGTCTGTTGTTGCACAGATATTGAGGTGTGACATCTGAGTTGGACTGATGGTGCTTTCAACCATCCCATCCTTCTCGGTGTTAGTTCAAGAAATACATCATGACAGATGGCATTGTTTTAAAGCACTGAGAAGCCCTCAACCTTAGAAAAAGCACTTTGTAAACTGGCATTCCAGAGTCTCTTCAGTCTCCTTAGCATCACTTACAGCTGGACACATGACACATAGAAGCACTGTGGATGTGCCTTTAGGAACAGACAAAGATCATTTTAAGCTCTTGGATATTTGAGGATGTACAAGGCAGAAGGTACTGTCATCGTGTGGTTTTGTTGTTGTAAAAGCAATTGTAGTAAAAGTTATAGTAATCCCTGGTGTTCTGCTTCAAAGCCCCTTGAAGTCTGCAATAATGGCTCCACTGAGTCCTGGCAGCCTTTGAGTTGATTTTCCCATTGTAGGGTGGTACTGATCAAACCTGGGGCTCCAAAGCTCTCCTCAGAAATGCCTCTCACTGTGCTTTCCCTATTCTCCAGGCACTTACAAACGCCGACACAACCAGCATTTAGAAAGTTTTCTTAGATCTGTTGATGAAAAGGACTCTCTAAGAGCTTGATATTATTCTGCCATCACATGTCAGGTTAGTGGGTTACAAAGTCTGTGCTACAGTGAGGAGCTTGCTGCCTTGGATGTCTGCATGAACCCATTTACCTCCCCTTTTATGCTCTGATGTTGGAGATTTCCTTTTGGGACGAAAAATCTGTTATGATTGGTCTTTGACCAAGCTCAATCAATGCCTCTCCATTGCTGCTGCTTTGTTTGAATGCAAGTGTAATGCCCTAAAAGAGGTTTTTAAATTTGAAAATGTGCTTTTTTGAACACTTTGGGTCTGTTCTACCCATGGTGCTGCAGTAGGGCTGCGTGAGCCCCCAGTGGTGTTTGCTATGGCTGTAAGGAATCGCCTGCCAAGCGCACACGAGTGAGGGGACACATGGCAGGCACCCATTTCGTGGGGTGAGCAGTGACCTGAGGTGGCCATTCGCTTCCTTGACCTCCCAGTGTGGCTTTGGGCATGTTATTTAAATTTTCCATCTCATGCTTTCTCACCTGTGAAATGGGAAGGGAAGCTGCTCTCCTGGACTGGCCCTGTGCAGGGTCGCTCTCTCCAGCAGGGATGTTCTGCCCAGTGACTGCAGCACTGGCGAGGAAGCAGGCTGGAGACTGTCCCTGCTCTGCCATGCCTGCAGTGCTCCATGGCTTAGGAGAATGGGATACAAAGCTGCAGCACTGCCTTGCAGAGCTGTGAAATTCCACTCTCTGTTCTGTGCAGTGCCTGAGCTGTTTGTGAGCAGCCTGATGGAGAGCTTTGCTGTCTGTAGCTTCCTCACTGAGCAGCAGGTTGTTGGGTTTATTCTTTTTTTAAATTGTTTTTCTTTCTAGTGTTTCCAGTCACTTGGTGATACCTAAAAATGCATTTTCCAGTTTAATTGTTCTGACAAACCCCATTACTGGCTGATAGGGGAGCTCCCACTCCACACTTAGATTTGCAGTATCAATTCAGTGCAGGTCTTCCTGAGGGCGAATTTAAAAAGCAGTGAGCCTCTGCTCTCAAGGAGCAGTTCCTCTCCTTGTTTAATAATGTCTATAGGAAAATTCCCAGCACTTGGCAAAGTCTTCCTGTCTGCCTGTGTGCTGTTCAGATCATCCCAAAGGGTCCTGTAGCTGGAATGTGTCTTTTTACCAGTTCTGGGCTAAGTTCTGTAGAAACTTATTAATTCCTCCCTTGGTTTGTTCCTATAGGGGATGGAGGTGACCTGACTGAAAGCTTTATGTAAGTAGAAACAATTCAGACTGGCTTTACTGGGTTTTCTGTGAGGTCTCAAATATGTGAATAGCTGCAAAACTGGGATATCCATCCCTAAGAAACACTACAGGTAAAAATACACTTTGTAGCAGACCTGGCCTCAGTTTGCTGTGATCATGCAGCTGGATGTGGAGAGCAGTTTTGGCACATGGGGAATCATCCATTATCAGCTAAATATTGTGCTGAGCCCCTACACACACACACAAGCCCATGGCATTTGCCTTTCCATGTTAGAGACTTGCTGGTCAGGTAGTTCTGCACAAAATACATCCCCAGCCTGTCTGCACTGAGAGCAGAGGCCATGGGGACTTGTGGGCTGCTCTGCAGGACGGGATGGATTCAGGTGATACTGTGAGCAGCTTTTTATTTACAGCTGCTCCCAGCACAGCAGACAGCATGTAATGAGAGCAATTAAGGGAAGAGGGAACAACCTTGTTGATCAGCATGTCAGAAAGGTGAGAAAGTACATGTCTGATGGGCTCTGGAAAGAGGAGATGAGGCTCTGGGAGAGGGCAGCAGGATGTATTTGCATCCTGCCTTCATTATGCATGGAAGAGAAAATACTGCATTAATGGGAAGGTACTGAACTGCTGTTAACTGAAGCTTTTTAAACTGAGTTAGGAGGAGAATTGGCCAAAGAGGTTTTTGGGAATGGGGAAAGCTGAAATTGAATCCACTCTGGAATGCAGAAGGCAGAAGAGACTGGGGAATTAAGCAAACAGAGTGGTGGTACTTGTAAATAAGGTAAATGGAAAAGGATTAGCTTACAGAGCTGAATGGGGAGTGAGTTCTCTGAAAATCCACAGGGAGAGATCACAGATTTGCCCTGAATTTTTGCAGGTGATTCCTATCTCTGTCTTGTCCATTATCCTGTGAAGAAAGAAAAGCTGTTTATGTTCTGGAGGCAGCTCTCCTGGGTCCACATCCCAGTGACTGTGTTGGCTGTGTTTGGCTGGTTTGCAGCTACTGCATTGGGCAGGTCAGTATTTGGCTGGCTGCCTTTGCAGGCCTCTTGTTTAGGACTGCAGCTCCAGAGGTGGTTTCCAACACAAGGACCCATGGATACCTTGGAGCATGAGGTTGGTGGAAAACATGTCAATGAGCCTGGGGACCTCTGGAGCAAGAGGGCAGTGAAAATGGCAAAAAATGTTTTTATTGAGGCTTGCTAGGGGAAGAAAGAAAGAACTTAAGAGCAAGAAAATTCTCTGGGTGGGCTGGGAGCTGGAGAAGGAAGAGCCTGAGTAGGATTGAATTATAGACAGTGAAGATGTCTTTACAGCTCATGAGTTGGAGCTTTTTTGTATTTGCTATGATTTAGCAGAGGATGGGCTTGTATTCTGTCTGTTCCTCTGTTTTGTGTTAAACATGTAATTAAGAGGTCTGAGTAAGAACCTGTGGGCTCTGCAGAAGGAAGCAAGTTGGTGCAAATCAAGTCAACAGAGGGGGAAACTCCAGCAGAAAGATTGGAAGCAAGACCAGGGCAGCACAGGCTGAGAACTGCAGCACACTGCATCCTCTTCCAGCCAGGGGTGCCACAAAACTCTGAAAGCTTTCTGGGATCTGAGCTTAACATTTAACCTGTCTAGAGTTAAATAATCATGATAGGGAAAATGGGCTTCTATTCCATGAAGTGCTGAAATCCAGGGATGGTGATAAAATAGTGCCCAGAAGATGAGGGTAGTGGGACAGGGAGCTTGTGGTGCCCAGCAGAGCTGAGGGCCTGATTTCTGATCTGTGCCCTGGCTCTCATCAGGGTGCTGAAGTGACTCTCCTGGATATGGACCAGGCTGCTTTGGCACCTCCTGAAGTTTGGGATGTGAGAGATGGTGAGAAACACAGTCCAGAGCTTCCTGGTCGTGGTTCTGTGCTCCCTGGCCAGCTGCTGCTGGCTCGGAGCTGGATACGGGCTGGGGTGAATGACTTGGTGTGGGTGCTGGTGAAATAACTGCCTAACAGGATAGCTTGTCCTGAGATGTATTTAACAAAATATGGCTGTGAATGTTGCACTGTTCCCCTCTGTCCTCTGGAAGTGGATAAAAGGGAGCAGGGGTGTGGGAGTGTGCAGCAGTGGATGGGCTCCAGGGATCTCCAGGGATGCAGTGGGGGTGACAGGAGGCTGTGTCCCCTTGGGGTGAATGTCCCCCCCCAACCCCTGAGGAGGTGTGTGGGGGTATGAAGCTTGTGCAAGTGGGTGTGAGGGGCAGGGCAAGGCAGGCAGCCCCCCACTGCTGCCTTCCCTCCATGTGCTGCGTTCTTGGGAGCCAGAAAAGAAAACTCCTCCACGTGCCTGGGGAGGTGACGCTGGGGTCGCTGGGCCCTTCCCTGCAAATTAGCTCGTGACTTTGCCAGAAATGACATCACTTGTTAGGCAGATTTCTTCATTAGGAAGCTTTCTAATCTCAGACATGAGCGGCACAGAAACCCTCCCTGCTCCCCAGGCGAGGAAGCCGAGCTGCATTGCCAGTCTCTGCAGCACGCTCTGCTTATTTATCATTCATGGCATCATGTTTGTTTTATGACAAATGAACTTAATCACGATTTTCACAGTGGAATACACAGGAAAATACGCAGGATAACCATAGCTGCAGGTATAGAAAACCAAACTTAATTTAGAGAGGATATACAGGAGCAGTCTAAGCAGCCAAAGAATCGAATTAATCTAGTAAAAAGACTCAGCTATACATAATTCTTCATGCTGAAACAAAAGCCCCGTGAGATAGGATGGTGCTCAGGTTCTGCATTAAACTTTTTTCTTTTGTGCTTAACGCTCAGCCAAATCATTATTTGTTGCTGAAAAGTGCATTTGGGTGTTGGGAATATTTTTTTCCCCGCTATGTCTTAAAGTGGAGGAGAGCAGGAATTGCAGATCATTTATTAATGCTCTGCTCCATTGTGGTCTTAATCTCCAGCAGATGGGCCAGGATGCTCTGGCTAACATTCAGTGTGAGCCTGCTGACTTGCACAGAGCTTCCCAGTCCAAGCACAGTGATGCAGGCACTGAGTGTGATGGTCATCCTGAAATGTGATTCCAGCAATTCCAGAGGCTGAGAGTTAATCCCTGTGCTTGGGAGAGAAGGGGATATGCACGTAGGTGTGTGTGTGTGTACACATGGGTGTGCCTTCCTATGGATGTGTTTTGGAGTAGTTTGGGTTTGATTCTTTGATGTGGCATTTACTGTGTGACCATGCTTGCCAAGGAAACTCTGATAGCTTCCTGAAAGGGCTCTATGCTTCCTATTTCAGCACCATTTCTGATCCTTATCAGTGTTTCTCTTCCTCACCTGATACCAGAGCAGAAATTATGATGGTTGAACCAGGAAGAATAATGCTTCAGAAACCACCCTACTGCTCTCAGTGGATTTTCATGCTGCTCCAGCCAGCTGAAATAATGATGTGAGCTGCCTGCACTGCACTAAAATGCATTCCCGTGTGTAGAAACATCATTAAAGAGTGGCTTAAAGTACACAGCATCAAAGAGGAGTTTAGGACAAAAAATAAAAGAAACTTTCTAGAGTGTAGCACCAGGCATCGTAGAGTCTCCAGGAGATTTAGTGTCCAAGGGTGGAGAGCTTTCCTTAGGAGACTGGTGACAGTAATTTGTTCAGTCTAGCAAAATGAGAGCTCCAAGGGAGTGATTGCTTCCTATAAATATTTTCAAGGGGCAAGAGCTGATGCTGACAGAATAACTTATGGACGTATGTTGGTGATGAATAAATTCGGACTGGAAATTTAGGAGACTCCTAAATATCAGACAGGTCATGTAACAATTTTCTAATGAGTGTAAGGAATCAAAAGCCAAATTTGCTTTTTAAGACAGAGGTTGATGTCCTGAAGAGGGCCCTGTGACAGTGGTTGTCATTGGGCAAGGGGATGGCTTTGCCTAGTAATCCCAATGTTCCCCACTTCTAGCTTTGAATTTTGTGGAAAGCTGGTTCCTTTGCCCATGGAGTGTCCTTAAAATGTGTTGGAAAGCAGCAGGGGTCTGTGTGAGGGAGCAGCTTGGTTACAAAAGTCTGACTCCTTGGTTTAAAGGTGTGGTAGCTGGAGATAAACAGGATGGTCTTATCTCATCTGAAGACCCCAGAAAATGCAGTCGAGGAGGAAGTCATGGAGATGCCAGACACTGAGGGGATGGGAAGGGCAGGAACTCGGAGTGTATCACCTTGTAGTGTGCCAGCCCTTGCCTTGCACATCTGGGAGGCATTTCCCTGCTTCCATTAGCCCCTTTGAACAGGCTGCCAGTCCCTCCCTGCAGCATCTCCTGCCAAGGACTGATAGGAAATAGGTTTGTTTTTGAGGGCTGAAGTGCTGATGAGCAGAAGGGACTTTCAGCCATTTCCAAGGCTGGCAGCAAGCCTCAGATCTGAGATATCCATCTCCTTCTTTAAGTGTGGCCTCAAGGCAGGCTGTGTTTGAACCTCTGCAACCTCTCCCATTTTCTCGAACCCTCCTGGGGCTTTGTTCCTGCACTGCCCATGCTCTGCATGGCTTTGGATGGGGTGACAGAGGAGTATCACAGGAGAGACTGGTTCTCATCTGGACACTTGTGCATTCTCCACCTTCTGCATGTGCATTAGCAATTTAATTCACCAGGAAAACGTGCTTCCAACCATCGAGCAGCACTTCTGCATCTTCACAGCCTCTGCTGCTGAGACACCGCCCTGCCAGGGGTTCAGCACTGCTGCTGTATTTCCACCCAGCTTTACCTTCCTGCCATCTCCCTGCATCTCTTATTCCTCTGGCCACAGGACACAGCCCAACCAGATAAAATTCATTAAAGCCACCTCTGCTGCAGCTAGGCCTTCTGGAGCTCCAATCCCACAGACTTTGGGAATGGACCAGAATTGGGAAACATACCAATTTTTTAAGCAAGGATCTGTATCTTCAAATTGCACATTAATTTAATGAGGATAAATTGTGCAGGCACTCAGACTCTGATGCACAGTACTGATATTTTTAGTGCCTAGACTCTCAAGAATATGCATCTCTGTCAGCCCAGCTGCTCTAAGAGGCAGTTAAGTCAAATTGCAGATGGACCAAAGTCTTTTGTTTTTACCTCTCATAAAAGTGATGCCTCCACTGCCATCTTATAAAATTCACCAATATCCTATTTCATAAACTTCCAGGTGAATAAGGCTGCACAATTTAGCCTGTAAAATCTAGCAGCCAAAGAGAAGGAACATTAAAAAAAAAAAAAAAAAAAAGAGGATAGTTGGAAGATTGTTGCATGAGTCCTGTCAAACGGTGTTTAGCTCCTGCATCTCTGCTCATGGGTGTCCCCAGCCACCCCCCAGGGAGAGGGACAGATGCTTTTCAAAGCAGGCTAAGTGTACCTGATGGTCAAATGGCATGGGGCTGGGGGAGAGGGTCCTGTGGGGAAAGGGGGGTAGAAATGGCTTTGTGCATCTCCATGTGCTACCACTTCATGTGGAGTCACGACAGTGGCTCCAGCTGGAGTTAGAGCAGCCTTCAGGCAGGGTTAAATCAGCCTCCAGCAGCCCTAAGGGGAAGAAACAGGAAGTGATGCTTCCTCAGACTCAATCCCTGCCTTCCTTGTTCTCCTACCCAAGAAGGGATGGGTGGTTTTTACAAATTCTGGGTTCTTCCTCCTCTAACTGGTTAAATTGTTCCCAGCTGATGCTTACAGTGAGGGGCAGAGCAGCTGCAATGTGCAGGGAACAGGACACAGCAGCTCATTTTACTGATTCAGGCACATAGATGACCCTGGGAGAAGGTTCAGCCATAAATCAGCACATTTCTGCCTTAAGCTAATCCCCTCCCTGCCCAGTGTTTCCCACTGCAGCAATATCCAGCCCTGCTGATGAGGATGCACAGAGCATCCCTCCTGCCTCCCTTCTTCCAGCAGCACGTCTGCTCCAGCCAAGGTCCCCACACCTGATGTGGAACAGAAATAGCATCAGGCTGGTGCTCCTGAACCTGTTCCATGCCATCATCCAGCAGACTGGCACGGCCACGGTGCAAGGAGCCGCGGCCTTGGTGCGGGCAGCAGGGCCTGCACAGCAGCTCGTGCGTTCACCACGCTCCTCTGCGTTTGTGCACATGTTGTTCCTCACGCTCTTTGCTGCTCCAGACTGGGAAAGCTCCTTCCCCGCAGGAAGACAGGTAAAATTCCATACAGGGAGGCCACCACCTCCTCATTCACTCCCAAACATCCCCCTCTTCGGGGCTGTGCGCGCGTCTGAGAATAGCTCCTTGCCACAGCTTCCTCCGCGGGAACAGCGTTATTTATTCATAGGCGTTGGGTTTGCTCTGATAGTCTTTCTGAATTTATTCTAAAAAGAGATCTGCCTTGTGCCTGGGAACCGCCTGGCCCTTCCTCCAAAATGGAAGTGAGAAAAGCTCCTTGTGTGTTTTTTGTGCTTGGTTAAAAATAGCGTCCCAGAACTGTATGTTGGATAAATATGAATGAGGGAAGAACAAATGTAGTAACCCTCAGAGTCTACAAATGGACAGGTATGTGTGTCTGTCCTAGAGCTTCTAAAATTTCTTTTCTCACCCATTTCATACTCCAGTCTCTGCTTTCTTCTCTACCTTTCTTTGTCCTTTGTTCCCATGGCTTTGTTTTAATTCTCCTGCATCATTCTTTTTTCATTTGACTCTTAACTCTGCTCTGCCTCTCTCCCTTCCCATCAGTGTCCTTCCCCACCTCTGCTTTCCATCCTGCTCCTCCACACCTCATCTTTTTCTTCTTTCCCAATGCTTCTCCCTGTTCTTAGCCAATGCTCCCTGTTCTCCCTCTTGTCTCCTCATCCTTTTCACTCTGGGGACTCTCGATCCCCAAAGACAACCCTGACCTGGGTCACCAGCACAGCCTTTGGCTCAGGAACGGGGATGGCAGCCAAAGGGAGGTGTTTCATTGCATCCTGGATGTGCAGACAGAAGTACCTCACTGAAATGGCTGTTTACACTTGTCTTCTCGGTCAGAACCAGACATAAAATCCTTAAGCCTGTATCTGATGGTGTTTAAATGGATGAAAACGTTAGAAATGAAGAGTCTGCCCATATGTTGTGAGTGTCTTACAGTGACAGACCTGAATGTTTATCCACATGAAAGCCCTTTCACACTACGAAACAGTGTTAAATGGCTTCAGGGTAAGTGGATTCGAGCCAGAGAGGGTATAAATAGCCTGCTGGAAATGCTCTTCATGCTCTCCCCCATCCTCAACTTCCCTCATCTCTTCCATTTCCAGTTTTTAAAGGAGAAAAATGTTGGTTGTTGTCTTTGAGATATTTCAGGTCAGTCTGGGAGCTGTGTGGGCCTCAGCAGTTCTTTTTGAGTTACAACCCCATGGCTGATGGGAGCGTCTGCCAGCCTCGTGGGCTCTAAGGAAAGAGCCTGAGCCATGTGGCATTTGGATAAGAAAGCATCAGATGCTATTTAAAACTTCTTGAAATCCCTAACTTATTGTGGAAAGCCATTGCCTAATAAATTAGTTGTCTTTAACCTCTAAAAACCAGTTTTCCTCTTGGAAGAGGAATTTAATGGAAGGATGTAGTTACTTCTGGTTTAGAGCATGGGCAGCCTTGTTCTTCCTCCCTTCAGTGCCCTCTGTCCATCCTCAGCTCTGTACTAACTTAATCTCATGTGTGCTAAGGAATGTGCCCTGTTCTAACATTCAGCATCAGAAAAAAAGTGTTTATTGTTCTTCTTAGTGAAAAGGAAGTGTTCAGAAAGCTCTACTGAAAAATGAAACCTCTGCAGGGTCATACTCTAAATTCTTATGAAAAAAGGAGGGGAAAAGGTCTGAGTTTTAACATGTCTGCTTGGCCTACCAAAAATACTCATTGCCTGCATTTAAATTAAAGCACATTTTGTTCACTTCTGGAAACTTTGCTGTGAAGAGGCAGCTTTGGACAAGCTGGGCCTTTGGAAGTGGGATTCCTTTTGCTTTTCACCCTCCAGAGCTCGGTGCCACGATGGATAGCACTGAGGGAAGACAGGACGTGGTTAATCCACTGCCTGGATCAACTGGTGTTGGGAGAGATGGAGAATGGAAAGCCATTCAGGCAAAGATGTCTCTTGCCCCTGCTGCACAGCTCCTTCCAACAGATGGGATTTGGGAACTGCAATTTATATTAATTCTCAATAGGATGTTGCTATAGCAACTATACGATGTGGTGAATGGTTTCATGGGCTTAAATCCAAAATGCTGGGAGCTAAGATGGGTCTGAACATGATTTAGGACTTTGATCACATGGGTTCTGTGCTGGAATGATTGGACTTGGGGGAAAGTTAGGGTAGAAGATAAAAGATGCTTCTCTGAAGGGCGCTGGACCCTGTTAGGTGCAGCTGGGGTGGGATAGCGAAAATTAAGGACGCCCTCCAGAGTCCCCCTTATGCACCAATTTGCACATGCTGCCATGAGGGACCCTGGTGCACAGCAGTTCCCTTTTGGTATCAGGAGTTTGCTGTAAACCAGATCTGACATTTAGCTTCAGGTTAAATTAAATTGATTTGACCTAGAATGATTTTTATCGGTTTGTTTTTGTTTCACGTTAAAAAAATCGTTAAAAAAAAAAAAATCTGTTACAGCTCAGTTCCAAGCAGAATTACTTCCCTTTAATTTTCTCTCCTGCCAAACTGAAGAGTCTCTTCTTTGCCCAGTTTTCATCTGCAGTGCTAATTTACAAGAGGTAAAATTGCGCTGTTCATGGTGGTGCCAGAAAAAGACATCTGGAACCCTGTCAAAGGGCAGAACTGGAATTCATTCCCTCACCCAGATGTGCTGTGATGGGGAGATGGTGGCACCCCTGTGCTCCCTGTTACACTCCTCTGCCCTTTTCCCTCAAGAAATACACCTTGACACGTAGCCTAATTTTGTATCTTAACCTCAAGCCACTTTTTCTCCCATCCTCTAGGACTGGGACTAATTCCCTCCCTTCTCTTATACCTTGAGAGTATTTATAGACTATGATCCTGTTCTCCCCCTCCCTTCTCCCTACTGTACAATATAAATTTATCTGTTATTGCCTCCTCCAAACTGGCCCCAGGTGTCCTGCCCTACAGTGCTTGTGCCATCAGCATCTTCTGTAGCTTCTCTGCATCTTTCTGTTCTTGTCCTAAGCAGGGAAAACAAACCACAGAAATGCCCAGCTCCTGGATTTTCTGTGCTAAAGGACAAGGTACAAACAAATAACAGGGGTCTCTTCTCCCTGCCCCATGCATCCCTGTCAGGGACTTTCTGTTTTACATTGCAGGGTTAGTCCATGAGCTCTTATTTATTTTATTTCTCTCCATGGGCTGGCTCTGGCCTCCTTTAGTGCCCTGCTGGGCCTGGTTCAGTCGTGCTCGGGCTGCAGCACTGCACACACACTCTCACTCCCGAGGGGAATGTGCTGCATCCCTGAGCACAGAGTTACCACTGATGCATTCACACCACCCCGGCTGAGGTTTTTAATGCAGTGAATGAGTACCAATATCTGATACTGCGTGTAAAGACCTCACTCCAGCACATCTTCATGTCCTAATTCCCCTGTTATCACTTTATCCATCTGACTGATATCCTGTATGTACATTATGAGTTGATTACCAGAGAGAACCAAATGTCAAAATTACAGGGGAAAATGAAGTTTCCCACACTCTGTATTTTTCCTTTGCTTCCTAAAGCCAATATTATAGCCAAGAAGGCTATTAGACGTAATTTTTTAATATTTTTTTTTTTTAAGCACAAGCCAGAGACTGGACATGACTGAGCAATATGTGCTGGCAGCACAAAAAGTCAGCTGTGTCCTGGGCTGCATCGAAACCAGTGTGGGCACCGGGTTGAGGGAGGGGATTCTGCCCCTCTGCTCTGCTCTGGTGAGACCCCACCTGGAAAGCTGCATCCAGTCCTCAGCACAAGAAGGACATTGAACTGTTGGAGTGAGTCCAGAGGAGGCCACCAAGATGCTCCAAGGGTTGGAATTGCTCTGCTCTGGAGAGCTGAGAGAGCTGGGGGTGTTCAGCCTGGAGAAGAGAAGGCTCTGAGGTGACCTAATTGAAGGTCTTCAGGACCTAAAAGGGCTACAGGGGAGCAAGAGAGGGGCTGTTTATAAGGGCATGGAGGGACAGGACCTGGGGGAAATGACTTCAAGCTGACAGAAGGTGAAGTTAGATTGGAGATTAGGGAGAAATTCTGGGTTCTGAGGCTGGTAAAGCCCTGGCCCACGCTGCCCACAGAAGCTGTGGCTGCCCCATCCCTGGCAGTGTTCCAGGCCAGCTTGGATGGGCCTTGGAGCAACCTGGCCTAGTGGAAGGTGTCCCTGCCCTTGGCAGGGTGTTGGAACTGGATGATCTATAAGGTCTTTTCCAACCCAACCCATTCTATGATTCTGATGCTTAAGCTTAGCTAGTAGTGATGCTCTTCCAAATGCCCTCTGGCTGACTGACCATGGTAGACTCTAAAAATGGGCTTTTCCCAGAAGACAAACTGCTTCACTTACCCTGAAGTTTTCTGGATTTCCTATCTCTTTGAAAACAGTTCAGAAAAAAAACCTGCTTGCCATATTTTCATATTCTCTTTGGACATTTTTATCATTGTGGCACAAACCTGTGGGTGAATCAGCAATATCTGCAGAGATGTCCTGTCCAGAACTTGTTCTAGAAACTGCTCTCTCCTCAGCTGAAGTGCTGTATCTGGTGTATCTGCTGGGATGGAAAAGTTCTTGTTGGTCATCACAGATGCAATTCTGACTGTAATGTAGTTGTTTTCCAAAAGTAGCTTGTGCTAGAGCCTGGAGCAGGAGAGCTGCTCTGGAGGTCATGTATTTATCCTGTCTCTTCAAGCAGGAGCACCTCCACTGATTGCATCTGAGAGTTACTTCTGTAATTACCCTCAAAATTTTTCAGTTGTTCAGCATCTGAAACCTTCCTGGGCTGAATAGGAAACCCTTTCAGTACCTTCTGCCTCCTCTAAGGCCAGGGTGACATCAGGTTGGGAGTCTTGGGTGTTCCACTAGGGGAAGGGACATTCTTTGGAGGAAAACAGATCTCCCTGTGATTGAAAATCCAAGTTTTCATTGCAGCTTTTCCTAGAAATCCTGCAGCAGGTGTGGGTGAGGCAGCAGCGCTGTCGGCACTCGGATGGGAGGACAGACAGAGCAACAGGAGAGCTCTCTGCTCCTGCCTTTCCCTGCAGCTTCCACCTGCACCTGACCCTTCTCATGCACTCTGGGAAAGCTGCACGAGGTACCAGGGCCCGTGTAATCATCCCCAGCCTTTCCCTCGTGGAGCCAAACCCCAGCTGTGCCGCTGAGCGCCGGGAGAAGCTCCCGACAGGGAGGATGGACCTGGAGCTGCTGTGGAGCTGCTGCCCCCCTCCTGCTTTAATAACACACAGCAATTCCAGCAAATGGTTGGTTTGAATAGAGGTTGCTGTGCCACAACCTCGAAAGCTTTCAGGACTGCAGAGTCTGCTGTCATTAACTCTGCAGAAGGCTGTGATTTAGCCACCAGCCTTGGCTGTGGGGAGCTGGGCCCCCTGCAAGGAAGGAAGGAAGGAGCAGGAGCATCTCCTGGGCTCTCAGGGAGGGGAGCAGTCAAACTAACCTGTGTTCCTTGAAATTTTAATTGTGCCTCCACTCAGAGCACAGACATGAAACTTTCTGGCTGCTCTCCTGGGTGGGTGAATAGTTTTGGTGTCGTGTGTACACAGTAAAGAGAGGAAAGGGCTTGTGATTGTATTGGCTTCTCACTAGCACAGAGGGAAGGGTGGGATAGGTCTAAAAAACATCCTCCAGGGGAGTGAGACGTCTGGGGAGGATTTTCCTGTCTCTGCTTGGAGTGAACTCATCTGTCACAGGAGAAGAGACGCAGTGGCAGGTAAGGAAAGGAGAGACCTTGAAGGCAAGGACATTTATAACATTAGTTATAGCACACATGGCCCAATCCTCCTCAAGCAGAAGCTGGAGCCAGCAGGTCGATGCTGATTTATGACTGCAGTGGCTCTGCCCCAAATTCTGCACTACTTTGAGAGGCTTAACTTTTAATATACTTTTGGAAACTTCCTGATTGACTTTCAGATGCATCCTTGGTGGCACCACCTTCTAGAAACAGAGGGAAGTCACTTAATGTGTGAGGAAACCCCATTAGCACTTGGATGAGTCTGCTGCCTTGCCTGCCTCTGCAGAACCTCCCCATTTCTCTTTTTTTCTTTAAATATTTTCTGATATTATGTGTTCTGGATCCTACTCAATGCTCTACAGGGTCTTTTGTCCTAATGTTTCTGTTGCTGCCTGTAAAGGTAGATACCAGGACTCAGCACACCTGGTCCTCTGGCCTTTCTGGAGCAGGTCATGTTGAGGTGGGAAAACCTTGGGTGGAAAGAGAGCTTGATGGTGATTTTTGACATTTTTCTGTGTCTGCCTGCATCAGCCTGGCACTGCTGTGTCCCTCGCTGACCTAGATTTCCCTGCTGCCCCCTGGGCATTAGATTTGATCCTGATTTATGGCCAGTAATGCCTTGTCTTCAGACTCTATTTGTTGGCTCCCAGGGCCTCGTACTTCCTTGCCTGGTGACAGTTTTATGCAGGTGTAACTCTTGTGCCTTTGGTGGAGTCACTCCTGATTTAGCCCAGCCCGCAGTGCCTGACAGCTGGTTTTCCCCCTGAATTACTGTGCCTGACACATCACTGTAGGTGTTAGGCATTGTCACAAAATTAATTTTCCTCTCGAGAGCCCTCAGTGATTTCAGCTGAACTTCGTGGCAATTGTCGCTCTGTCTCCCTGGAAGATTCATGCTGCTGGAGTGGCTTCAGCCTTGGGGGATGGGGAGCCAAGCCCAAGTGCAAGACAACCCTTTTTGCTTTTGCTCTCATTTTTTAATATCTGGATTTCTATGAGATGTTGTGGTCAAGTATGAGCGGCGTAGAGACAACTCAGCAGTCCCTCCAGATGTGTATCAGATTCTTACTAAAAAACTTGTATTTCAGCAAAGCTCTTCTCCAACACTGGGTTTTCCCTCCCTGTGGAAGAGCCTGAAGCTGCAGGGCAGTGATTTCTGCCCCGGGTTTATCTCAGCATCAAAAGCAGCTGGCGTTGGCATTTCTCCCTTTTCCAGGCTGGGTTGGAATCTGAAGCTCTGTGGCTGGGGATTGACTTGGAGCAAACATGAAAAGCTGAATTTACAAGGAACTGGGACCCAGCAAAGGTGGGGCTGGATGGGCTGAAGGTGCCTGGGACTGGGCATTCCAGGGATGGAATCTGGCCAGGAGAGAAGGTGGTTCTGCAGGGGAGATTGGAGAACAGCCTGGTCTGAATTTGAAGCATGACTGACTGCTTTGGAGCAGTCTGCGGGTAAAAACAGTGAGCAGCTGAATTTCCTGAATCATGCTGGAAATTGGATTTAGGTGTTTTAAAACTTAAAAGACAAACGAGACTTAAACAAACACATCCAGATTTTGTGAGATATTTTGGAGTCTATTGCTCTAAAGGGAGTTGGGTCCCATTTCAGGTAATGGAAAAGCATGATTTAGGTGCTAATTCACTTAGTGCTTGGAGTATTTTTGTTGTGGGGCTTAGTGAAGTTTTATCATTCCAGGGAAAATGTGACTACCGTGAAATAAGAAAGAAATAATCTTATAAGTGGGCTTTAACTATCCTTAGGAAATTGCATTTGATGGTATTTTAGGTAGTATCTTGGTGTCATTGAAACCTATCAACCAGTCATGTTACTATCACCAGAGTGAAAAACCTTTTACCTGAACCAGATTTTTGCTAACTCACTAAATGATACTTATATATATGTCTGTGTGTGTACATATATATATATATGGGGGTTTTTTTAATAATAATGCTGCACATCTAGCAGCATTTGCAAATTTGTGCACATTTCAAATCATTCTTGTGCTTTCTCAGGCCTTTTTTTAAAATGCTCTGGATTTTTCATGCTGTCCAGAGTACTGTGGAGGGCTGTCACAGACCTTATGCCAGGGTTTTCCTGCCAGGTCAAATTGGAGCTGTCTGAGACCATTTATTGAAACAGAAAGCCCTGAGGTCACATGGGGGTGGGAAGTGCTGAATCATTTACCATGGGTTCACTTTGCACGCTGATGGTTGGCTTTGGGGCACCTGCTCAGCATCCCCTGCCAGGTGCTGTGAGCTCTGTGGATGTCCATGGGAGCTGAGGATATTCAACATCACCAAACCAAGCTCTGCTCCCCTGTTTGACTTGGCTTGGTCTGGTCTGACACCCACAGTGGCTACTCAGCAGCAGCAAAAAGATGGACCCTGGTATCTTTTTGACAGGGAGACAGTAGCTGCTATGGTGCGGAATCTGTGGCCAAAAACAAGATGCTGTTAATATCCTGCTGGGACAGAGTGGACCTGTCTTAATCTTATTAAAATTCAGCAGCGTTTCCTACGCATCCGCCCCACAAATGGGGCTGTAGCACTCCACAGCAGAGCCAGGACCTGATCCATGCCTGCCCAGGTGTTGGAAGAAACCAGAAGCTGGTTGGGGCAACAGGAAAAGCCCCCAGGCAGGGCCTTGGGGAGAACCATAACGTGATGGTGACCTGCCACCAGCTGCTGAGGGGAATTTCTCAACCAGGCAAACTGAGGCTCCCAAAAGTGTGAGGGCCTCCAAGGGCTGGATCCTGAAAGGGATTTGTCCCCTGCTCCAAGCCTCTGTGCTTACAAGAAGGTGGGGAGTTGATAAAGGTTGCTGATCCTCAGCAGCCAAGGTTTTTGGGAGCTGGGATCCCAGCTGACCCCCATTCCCCCCTATATTTATCATGTGGAGGACTGAGATTAGGTATCCCTGGATCTGGAAGCTGCAATGCCTGTTTACAGTAGACAGCTAAAGCTGTGGAAAAGTGATGAAACTTCAACTGGAAGGCTGTGGTAACTCATATCCTCTGCAAAATGACCTGGAGGAGGGGTTTTACATGCACCAAAGCTTATCATTAACTTGTTTGAATTTAGAACTCTCTTCCATCGTGGGGCAGGGGGTGGTGAATCAGAAGCCATTCCAGTGAAATCAATGGAGTACTCAGAGTGTCACTAGGATTAAGCCTGTTTTCTCCACGCTGTCCTTTTGCCCTCCTACCTGTGCAGGAGGCAGCACCTGCCGTGGCAATGTTTCCTCTCGTTGCTGCGGGATCTCCAGGGGAAGGATGAATAACTTGCACAGCTGGGGCACTGATTCACTCCTGTCCCCGGGAGCTGAGGCACAGACTGTCGGCTGCTGGAGACAGCGGGAAGCAGCCTTCTTGCTGCTCTGTGTTTCACCAACACAGTCAGGACCATGCGGAGAACCAGGGGGAAGGAATAATAGAATAGGATCGTGTATCCTCCCGATACATCCGCTTTTCTCGTAGCATCTATTGTGCAAATGAATCCCCAGACGACTCTCGGGGTGTGGCCGTTCGTGTCTGCCAATGCGATCTGTGGAGATGTATCTTCGTTGCCGACAGGATTATCAGAGTTCTGGAGGAAAGGAAGTTGCTAACCTGTGAAGTAGTTCTGGGAATCCTGAGCTAAAACGAAGAGCACCATCTCCTGGCAGCTGGGAATAGCTGGCACTGCTTCCAGGGATGCACGCCCCGTTGCAGCTCTCCTGCAGGCAGCTTGCCGCTTTCTCTGTCTCGCCTAGAGCATCTGGAGGTGGGATAGCTCAGGGCTGACAGCTGGCTCTGGCCACTGAGCAAGGCTAATCCAGGGCACACTGGGAGCTGGTCCGGGGGTGTTATCCACAGCACAGTGATGCCTCTGCTTGGCACGAGAGTTCTCAGCCGTTTGGGTTTCGAGCTCTACTCGAGTTGATGCCCAACTGCTAAAGTACTCTTGAGTTTTGTTTGGATATTGAAGTGTTTGGGGTTAGAAAATTCAGGCTGAAGGGTCTTGCAGAATTGAAAGCATGACTCCCAGGTGGTACACTCAAATATCCCTGAGGGTGGCCAGACTATTTCGAAGCATCCTGTGATTTGGGAAGGGGTTGAGAGATGTCTCTGCCACTTGTGCGAGCTGCCCTTGTCACTGCCAGGGAGGTACTGCTCAAGGACATTTGGAAATCCAGAGCTTTCCTGAGGTTTGGGTTGAATTTGAAATCAACCAGAGAGGAAAAAACAGCTTGGTCTGGATCCAAGAAAACGGTGTGCTTTGAATTTGGAGACAGACTTGGGACTGCTGGTCTGTCTGGGCAGGGTACAGAGGTGTGGAAAAGTGATGTAACACTGAACATCTGTATAAAGATGTGTATGGATACAGATGAGAATACAGCAAGATATTCTGAGTTTTAAAGAGGAAGGAAACTGAGTTGGGGAACTAAAAAAGGAAAAAATGAGACATCATGTATCAGGGTCAAAAAATAGGAAATTTTTTTTCCCTTTTTTTTTCCCCTCATTTTAAAGTGTAAGTGAGGAATAAAAAGAAGCCAAGGTCAAGCAAAGGCTGTTTACTAGTGGCTGATGACAAAATTGTAATTTTTTGTAAAAAAAAAAAAAAACAAACAGAAAAAAAGGCAGGACTGTTTAATGGCTACTTCTGTTGTGCATTTGGAAGAAAGCAGGAAGATGCATTTTCCTAATGGTCGTGGCTGAGTGATAGAAATGAAGGAGAGGCTGGAATGTAAACTGCTTATGTGGGACTGGGAAACAGAGGGGGCCCCCAGCTGGGGTTTGATCTCCAGATACAGATGTTTAGGTGATGGCAACTCCTGGGCAATGGGACTCTCCTGCACCACTGTCAGGTGCCATGGAATGCCATGGTGGCTCCCACAGCCTTGCTATGAAATCAGCCTTTCAAGGCGAGAGAGTAATTACAAAATAAAAAGCTTGGCAAAGTGCCACACTACCTCCTTGAGCCTTTAAGAGAATATAGGATATGATTTTAAGAGCCAGGCTTTAGTCTCAGTGCTGAAAGTAAGCTGCTGCATATCCCTGAGCTCTGAGGTGGCTTCGAGGGTCTTGGATCAGAGTGGAGTTGCTGTTCTGGAAAACACTCATCGCTTAGCTTTGGCCTCTTTATCTAAAATCTCTGGGTGACACTTGAAGGGCTGAGGTACTGGGAGTGACCTGTGGCCTGAGAGAGACCCTCTAGCATCATTTGAGGCCAGTCAAACAAGAGTACTCCCCTTGTTATCATCTCTAATTGGTGAATTACCGCAGGTCAGTGAGTGTCCAAATGGGACAAGCTGGACCTTGTTGCCGTGGGAAAGAGCTGGGAAGACCCTGCTTCAGGGAGGTCACAGCTCTGCAGCCCTGGGACAGCCAGTAATGACTCCTGAAGCTCAATATCCAAAGCAAAAAGCCAGAGCCAACTATTTAAAAGACTTACAGGAATTTGCTGGAAGCTGCTTGCTCCCACTGTTCTGCTTTTGTCTGAAAAGGTCGCTGAAACCTTGATTCCTCCAGTTGCAACCAAAGAGATTTTCTCTTCTCTGCACAGCTTCAGGCTGTAAAAACTGCATCACCTAATTAAAGATTAGTTCTCCCCTCTCTTCTTCTGAAAAATTAATAGTTTTGACCAAATCAGTGACACAAAATAAATACAGAACCTCACACTGAGGGGTTGCCACGTGTTCTGGGGAATTGAAATTTCGTGTCACAGAATCATGGAACGGTTTGAGTTGAAAGGGATCTTAAAGATCATCTTGTTCCAAACCTCCTGCTGTGGTCAGGGACACCTTCCACTAGACCAGGTCTCTCAAATATTTGTCTGTGCCAGTGAGGATCACCAGAGCTGCATGTGAAGCTTGACAGGTTAATATGAAATAAGGTTATTTTATTGGAAGTCAAACGCAATATTCTGAAGTGATCAATTTTAATAAGGATGAGAATACTCTTGTTGGGGGGAAAAAAAAATCAGTTTTATTTAAATCAGCTCTTTTTCTTGTCCGTGATCCTCAGCTAACTTTTTGTTCCCTCTTCCAGTATGCTGCAGCAGTGCAGCTTGCCTTGATCCAAATTGGTCTTCAGCTGCCTTTCTTAAATTAAGAGCTACTCTGCATGGAACCAATGATTTCTTAATTATTTCCTGTCTCAATTGCTAAATAGCTCTAAACCCAGTTCTGTAGGAGAGGGTTTCTGGAGCATTCACTTATTCTGAGCAAACAAAACAGTCATTTTCCAATATTTTTTTCCCTTTGCAGTTGATGAAAACACATGTAACTTGCTGAGCATCTCAGCTGTGCTGGAGTGATTGAATCAGAGCCATTACTTCTTAGCTGGTCGCAGGAAGTGAAATTATTTCCCGAGGGCTCGTGTTACAAGAGAGCACAACTGCTGCTCTCAGGAACTGAATAGCTTTCCTTCACCTGAATTGGCAGGCAGGTTTTTGGGTAGTTTTGAGTGAAATCCAGATTAAAAAAAAACCCCAACCTTTGTAACAAGGGTAAATTCAGACCTGATACTGTCATCTGTTACCAGTGCTATTCAAGGCTTCTCCTTCCCACGGATATTGAACCAAATAAACTTAAAGTCAGAGGGGGCATTGCTTAATCACCAAGCCCTGAATACACCATTCTTCAGCAAAAATCTGCTCAGCTATTATCAGTTTCCATGTCTTTAATAGCCAGCCTAATAACTGATAGATTCACACTTCCCAAATGAGAGGCAGTTTTAGCAATGGCTTTAAATCATTCCCAGTGGAAATAGGGAGTTACATTAAATCCTATTAATTAGGCAATTTCAGCTGCCTTCAGTGCTTTTGACTCTGCTGTCGCCTTGAGAGTTGAGATCCCCATATGTCCTGCTAATGTGAACCCTCCCCTTGCTCAAATATGCTCACATACCCTGTAACCCTCTCTCTTCCTCAACCC
The DNA here is from genome assembly GCA_013399195.1 of Dicrurus megarhynchus. Classification (NCBI taxonomy): domain Eukaryota; kingdom Metazoa; phylum Chordata; class Aves; order Passeriformes; family Dicruridae; genus Dicrurus; species Dicrurus megarhynchus. Next base: position 68,813 of record VXAD01006736.1, read on the forward strand.
CAGTAGGAAATGCATTTTCTGTTTTCATTTTTATTTGTAAAAGTGCTGCAGGGAAAAAAAAAGGTTTTATGATTGACAGTAATTCCATTCCAAATCAGCTCTTGGGTTAACATCTGCCACAGTACCAGGTTTGTACTATTTGAAAATGTGATGTTTGTCTCGATGACTGTTTCAGGGTTATTTTTCTTTCTGCTGAGGAATAACCTAAAGAACAGGGTGGTATTTTCCCAGCATCTCTTTATCACCGTGGCTCTCCCATGAGCTGCCCTGGCTCGCTGTGACTCCTGCAATGAAGCACCTGACACAAATGCATTAGAAACCCTTTCACTGCTCTATTGATCAGCATTGCTAAGAGCTGCAAATGCTTGTGCATCTGGCTCCCATGTACTGTGGACAAAGCACAAATGAAAGCCATGAACAGCATCTGTGAATATTGGTTTGGCGGCGGCTTCAATCTCCTTTGACTCTGTTTGTGCTCCCTCTCTCCTAGCAGTAGTGGGATGTTTGTAGGAATGGATTTTTGCCCACTGATGGTGTCGTGACTGTGTATTCCTCATGAGCAGAAAGCATTCCACAGCCATCTTGAGCTGGTCCACAGCCACTCAGAATCAGTGGGACTTTTCTAGTGGATTCAGTGGGCTTTGGATCAGGTCCAGGAGGCACTGAGGAAGCATTTAATGAAAGAGCAGCCCTGAAACCCCGTGATTTAGACAGCCAGTCACCCAGCACAAATAGTAAATTACAAACAGCAGATACTGGCAGCAACAGGCATGAATAGTCTGTAGTCAGCAATTCACAGCCTGAAATATGTTGGCGTAAACAATGCATCAGATAATTCCAGCTAACCGACACATTTGTGAAAATCCAAGCCTGTTTATGGATAATTTTCAAAAAGGCGAGTTCAGCAAGAAGAGCATTTGCAAGGAATAGAACCTTTCCCTTTTTGCTTACTGCTCATTTAGAAATGTGTTCTGGGTATCAGCTGTCCTTTCAAGGAACTGGATGACCTCAGGTAGAACCTGGGTGCTGGGCAGCCCAGATTATCCCTCATTCTGCTTTGGTTTCGCTGTGGTTTTCCACTTAGCCTTCATTCTCACGTAGCTTTGCTGTTGGGACTGAATTATTTGGAAGATGGGAGCTGCCTGCAGCAAGTTACAAAAGCATCTTGCAGCCCTGAGTGAGCTGACAGGAAAATAGTGAAATTTAGAGTAGGTAAATGTAAATTTGCACAGAGAGGGGGAAATAAGCCCCAAGTTCACATGTGTAGGAAAAATCTCCGCAGTGGCCCTCACCACTCTTAGGCAAGAGCTTGCCTTGATGATAAATGTTTCTGTGAAAAGTTCTGTGCAGCACTACACAGCAGTGAGAACACCCAGCTGAAGGCTGGGAAGGACTGGGAATGGATGATTTTCCACCCGCTGGCTGCAGCACCCCTTGCTCTGTGCTCTCCCGTGGCGAAGGCTGCTACAAATCCCTGGCTGAGGGGATGGAGCTGCTGCCTTCGTGGTGTGTGGAGGAGCAGATTGGTAGGGAGGACTGGTGGGGAGCTGCAGCACCCAAAGCCAGGGAGGATGGGGACACAGGAGCAGGTAGCACAGGTAGGCTGAAAAGCAAGGAGAGGCACTTTTGGGTTGCTTTTCCCCTAAGCTAACAGGTTTGCCCTTGTAATAGGAGGGGTATATTCCCACCCTAGAGGCAATCCAGGGATAAGAAGTTGCTTGCAAGACATCACAACACAGAACAGTGCAAAAATACAATGAGGGAAATGATCACTCTGCCTTTGTGCAGGGCTTGGGGGGTGTGTGTGTGTCAAATCCAGTGAGGTTGTGCAGTAAAATAAAGCCTTCAGCTACAGCACTGAAGTATTAGAGGGGGGAAATTACTGCTTCAGGGCTCACTAAATAGGCTGCACATGTCTGATGCATGGAGGGCTGTGGGGAAAAGCATTTGTGATGGTGTTTAGAGGTGATATCATTCTCTGTGTGCAAGGAGAAAGGAAATACTCGAATGCAAGTAGCTCAGGAGCTTTTGCACTGACATTTCCCAGCTTCTGGCGTTGCAGCTGCAGCAACATCCCTTTAGTATTACAGTGAAGTCTGCTCTGTGTGTGGTAGCCCGGGCACGTGTGGAGCCGGTCGGGAGCCCCACGTCCCTTGCAGGTGATGAACAGAGGTCGGAGAAAGCCAGCCAGACCCTGAGATGCTTCAGCACACGAGGGGTTAACAGGCTACGCCCTCCCACGGGCACCAGCTCCTACAGACATTTGCTTTGTTCCTCCTCATCCCGTTCCCTCGGCCCCTATAGAAATCCGTCTCTCCCACCTCCCTCATGGGGGATCTCGCTGCTGCCGTCGTTGAGCTGCGCTTTGTATTAATGCTGCAGAGAGAGAGCGGCCGCTGTTTCTAATTTAATTAGCGTCATCCCCAGGAACCGAGAGCGTGGCAGGGGGAATCAGAGGCAGCGTATGGAAATGATGCATGGGTTTAACCACCTTCGTGCCAGCGTGATTTCTAGATGATGCACATGGGCTTACAGCTTTCTGAATGTGCAAGGAATCACTGCATGAGGATGTTTAGTTTCTGCCTTGGTGTTTCACAAATTTAGAGTGGCTGCTCTTAAGAGAAAATGTGATCTAAACCTGCCTGCCAACTTTCCCTCTCAATTTCTGTCCAGCAGAATTTTTTACTTGATGAAAATATCCTTTGTATGAAATGTCTCTAATTCTATGTATTAAAAAAAAAAAAAATTGGTTTTCTATTGGACATTAGATTTCTTTTAAGGATATTGAATGCTGAGCCCCTGGGTTGGATTGTGAGGGATGTTGTGAGGTTGCAATCACAGGAAGTTTTTATTCACAGGCTGGGCAAACATTAGCCAGGAATGCTTAGTTGCTATCAGGATCCTTATAGCTATTTAGAGATAGAACAGCAGCTGGAAGCCTTGTGTGACAGATGTGCCACTTCGTTGCCCAAAGGTATAGAAAGAGAGTCCCCAAGAGCTTGCAAGCAAGGTCAAGTCTGGTTCACAAACCAAATCTAAAATCAGCAGGGAGGTGAGTGTGGCTTTGGAGAAAGCTTGATGCTTACAGGCATTTGTCTCTTACTGTGCCTCGTTCTTCTGTGTTTGCTTCAGGTGTCACAGGCTCGTCACATCTCTTTGACTACGGCTCCACTGCCAACGGAGGGGACAACTCCTTCTACACCTCCCTGATCTCCGACGTCCACTACACCACCCCGCGGGACTCCACCTATTTCACGGGCATCTATCAGCAGGAAAATACCCCCATTCCCTGCTCAGGCAGCACAGAGGGGTTTAACACTCTGGGGCATCCTGTTCAAGATGTGACTGGGTTTGAGTCCCGTGGCTTGTTTAGCTCAGACTCGGGAATAGAGATGACTCCCGCAGAGTCTGCTGAAGTTGACAAAACCTTAGCAGATCCCATGAAAGTAGAAGCTTATAAATACATGGACATAAGTAGATCAGAAGAAATAAAGTACCAAGAGAAACATGACTCTGACTCAGAAGCCGAGAGCCCAGGCCTTAGTGATAAGTACCGGGGAACACCCGCAGGCTCCAGCCACGCCGCTGAACCTCCGCGGACGCCTTCCGAGAGCACGAAGGCAGCCAAGGAGCAAGATCTGCTGGAAGACAGAAAGTTTGGGGGTCAGCACAGTCCCTCTGTGGCTACAACCCCTGTCAAGATCACACTCACTGAGGCAGAAAGCACCAAGGAAGCTGCCAACAAAGAGCCGAGCCCGACTCAGCCGGACACTGGTCTGAAGCCGAGCCATGAGGTGGTGCCCACGGTGACGGTGTCGGAGCCGGAGGATGACAGCCCAGGGTCTGTCACACCACCCTCCTCTGGCACAGGTAATGCTGGTGTTGGTGCAGGGCACTGGGGGTTTTGCTATTCAGAAAGTGGCTGCAATTGTAGCCCTGCACATTAGAGAATTACCATGGATTTTCGGGGTGAGTGTAACGGGGTGTGAGAGGACACTGACAAGTCTCCACGGCCGGAGGTGTTTGTGCTCTGCTCTGGCACCAGTTTGTGTAGCCAAAGTGAAGGGGGATGCAAACTGTGCTCCCCATCACGACACACTCCTCAGGATGGGCTGCCCTTGCTGTATGGAAAGGGATCCAGGCCTGCTGAGCCTCAGGGATCTCTCCTTGAGGGGAAGCACTGAGCCCGTGGGCATCACTGGGGGTATCTTCATCTAGGCCATGGTTGGAGCTGGATCCTGGTGGTTTGGGGGCCTCTTGGTCACCCTGGCTGTCCAGATTCCCTGAGGGAAATGAGGTGTGTGGGATCAGGGCAATACAAGTGACTGGGTTCATACTTCAAAAATTTTAATGGCTGGCTTAACACCTCTTTGCCCCTATAGAAATATGATCAAATTGTTAAAAATCAGTGCTGTTTTCACGTGAAAATGCCACTTTTATAAAGTGCTGAGGAGGGAAATGCTGTCACCTCATTTGCAAAGGGGCCTGGAGGGACAAAGGGCCAGTCTCTTTAAAAGATTCCTGATTTCTATTGGAGGGCACCAAAATCCCGTGTTTATACATTTTCTTACTGTCTGATTACTGCAGTAGTGCATAATGTTTATTCCTCATTTTCCCTATCTTACACTGCTAAAATATGAAAGTAGCATAGTGCTTCAAAGAGAAATAAAGTTCTGTGACAAGAAACAGAATTTTAAGTCTGAAAATTAAATTTCAGTGTCCTGTATCAAAACCCTTTAACAATGAACATTTGACAATGAACATCCCCAAGCTGAAATTTCCACTGCTTTAAAGTCATTTAGAAATATTTAAAAAAAAAAAATCTAGAATTTCCTTAAAATGACAGTCAGACACCAACACTAATACCTGCCCTTAGAGAAATATTTGGTTCCTACTGAAAAGTGAAGGAGCATTTGTACACTTCCACACAGAAGAAGGAGATTGAGTTCACCACAGCTTTGAATTTATTCTGCCCGCATCAGCCAGAAACTTTAGATAATGAATAGACTTTAGAACCACATTTTTCTTCTTTTGTTTGACTGAGTGAAATCACACGCTACTCCTGAGGCATGCCACTGTTCATCGATTTACGCTTTTTGCTACAAGGTAATTAAGGACTTCAAGCACTGTTACTTATTCAGTCCTGGTAACTGTTCAAGGCTGCCTTGGGGACACTTGGTATCTGTATCCCATCAAAACTGCTTATCCATCGTGTTAAGGAGAGAAGAAGGCATCTTCTTCTAGAGGCTGGCTCCCAAGGGGTGTTTCCCCTGGATTTTCCCCCCTTTCCCGCAGCTGGGGATGTTCCATGCCCAGACGCTGCATTCATAAGTGAGGAAGAAATTTAAAACCTGCCCTTGCTATTCCCACCCAGTGACCCAGCAAAGTTGTGGCTCCTAGGTGCCCCTCAAACATTCTGGCAAAGCCTGCTTGGATCAAGACTTTTGAAAACGTTTTGCTTTTAATTTCTGGCCCTCATCTTTCTGGGGAAGGAAGACATGGTCTGTCTCTGAGCTGTGCTGGCGCTGAAAGGCCGTGGGTATTTATCCCCTTCCCAGTGCCAGCAGTAAATGTGACACCCTGCTGCTGGCCACAAAGGACTGTTTTATTCACAAGGTGAATGCCAGGGCCGAGAGTTACACACTGCCAGCACAGGGAGGAGCGGGTGAAGCCCAGGGACGGCGCGTTGCTGCGCTACGAGGGCTGGAAGTCACATGCCTGTTTGGACTCATGCCCGATTCAGTCATGGCTCAGGGAGAAAATGCTCTCATGGGGTGATGCAGGAGAGCAGCGTGGCTCACTCAGCTTCCTGCAGCCAGAGGAGAAAGATGCACAAGCTCCCAATGCACCAGAAACTTCCCAGCGTCCAGACAGGAGTGCTTTGTAACAGTGCCAGCACATTAATCCTGTCTGTGGCCACAATCTGGGGCGCAGAAGGACTTTCTTGTGTGAAGGGGATGTGTTACACGAGCTGTTTTGTCAGAGGAGCTGCAGATATTCCAGCAAAACACGCTCAATATCACTGATGATGTGTATTGGCACGTGCGGAAACCAGAATTGCTTGGAGGGGTTGTTTTTCTTGCCCATCTCCCAACAGGATGGGATGGCACAGGTGTGCTATTGTTGAAACATCCCCCTTCACCTGAATCATCTTGAGGAAGGCACATGATCAGGAAGAAATTGCCTGGGCTGCTGCCATGAAAAATTAAACCAGGAAATATCCAGAAATGGTAGTTACCATAGAATATTCTGAGTTAGAAGGGAACCTCAAGGATCATGAAGTTCAACTCCTGGCCCTGCACGGGACACCCCAGGAATCCCACCATGTGCCTGAGAGTGTTGTCCAAAAGCTGCTGGAACTCTGGCACTCTTGGTGCTGTTTTATCCCAGGTCCCATCTGATACAGTCTCTTCCCCACCCTCCGTTGCAAAGGAGCTTCCAGGTGTGGCCAGCACAGCTGGGTGGACTCAGGGGCTGATGCCAGGGGCTGCAAAGTCAGGCTGGGCAGGTCACCTCGGGGCACCATCTGCAACCACAGGGCTGGAAACTCTCCTCCCCTTGGCTGTGGTACCCAGCCCTGTGGATGCAGGCAGTGTCCTGTCATGGACCTCTTCACCAGCATCTGTGTGAGGAAACTTGGGGATCTGTTTTCCTGGTGGACTTTCTTGACTCCTCACAACATCCGATGCCACTTAGTGACCCCATCACATCAACACTGACTTCAAATTAGGGGATGAACACTCAGGATTCCAGAGGACAGATTTCCATGTGCACCTGATGGCTGTATCAATGTGACTGGGGAATTGCAGTCAGAAAATGCAGACTAGGTTGTTGATTTTTTTGTTTTGTTTTGTTTCAAATTTTGGGTGACAAGCTAGTCATTATTTTGGTTAATATAGTTCATGATGATATTAAGAATTACAGTAGAAAAAATTGGTTTTATTCTTGGACCCAACTGAGCTAAAAGCAAGCTGAGAATTCACCACCCACACCCTGAAAAAAACCCAACACCCAAATTAATAAAAAAATGAACTAGTCAACCAAAAAAAAAAAAAGAGGAAAGTTTCTGATCTTAAATTTTGTACACCTGAAAGTTTGGCAAAACTACAGGCAACTACATATGGGTTGTTAGGGTCAGCTTAACCCACCAGCCCTGTGTGTATTTGTCCCCAGAACAGATGAGGATCTATTGGTGACAGTCTGATGCTGTCATGTGTGTCCTGAGCCCATGTTCCTCTTGACTGGTGATTTTCCTGGTAAAAACCATGTTCTTGAGCCACTGGTCAAGCAGTGACCAGCATTGCCTTGTAGTTCAGCTTTTTCCTCAGTACATGATACTTCTTTTTTAAGGAGTACACACATGGGAAATGCTGTATAAGGTCAAGCTGTTATTATTGTTAGTCACCCCTGACAGGGAGACTTTGTGCCTGTGCTCCCAGCCCTGCTAGAGGGATACGTGCTGGTGTGAAATCCACTGTGTTTGTTCCCTAAGCAGCCAGAAAATAAGATTCTCAAATTTTTCTTTGCTTTTTTTTTTTTT
>VXAD01006736.1:76378-157214 GCA_013399195.1 Dicrurus megarhynchus
TTTTTCCTTCCCGTGTGGCAGAACCGTCGGGCTCAGAGTCGCAGGGCAAAGGCAGCCTGTCGGAGGACGAACTCATCAGTGCCATCAAGGAAGCAAAGAGCTTTTCCTTCGAGCCCTCGGAGGCGCAGCGGCCGCCAGCCCCGGCCGCCGAGAAGAAGGAGCAGCGAGCCAAGCCCGGCCGCCCTCCCGCCTCCTCGCACGCCGATAACGAAGCCAGCAGCGCCGAGTCCGGCGACTCGGAGATCGAGCTGGTCTCAGAGGACCCCCTGGCTGCCGAGGAGGTGCTGCACTCCAACTACATGACCTTCAGCCACATCGGGGGCCCCCCTCCGTCGCCCGCCTCCCCCTCCATCCAGTACAGCATCCTGCGGGAGGAGCGGGAGGCGGAGCTCGACAGCGAGCTCATCATCGAGTCCTGCGATGCCTCGTCGGCCTCTGAGGAGAGCCCGAAGAGGGAGCAGGACTCCCCTCTGATGAAGCCCAAGGTCATGGACATTATCAAGGAAGAGAACAACTCGCGCACTGACGCCTCAGACTACGAGGCCAGTAAAATGACAGAGAGCAGGATGAACAGGGAAAACCTGGCAGAGTCCTCGTCCTACCTGAAAAGCTCCTTTGTTGCACCAAAAATAGGCGCTGAGCCCCCGACCTCTGCCGTCAGCACCGAGGAGCTGAAGGAAAGAGTAATCCTGAAGAAACCCATTGAAGAAACTGTTGTTAACCAAAGTAAAGTGTCTTCCAAGGACTTTGGCAAAAAAAGTCCGTTGGCTTCATTCCTACTGCCGTTTTTAAATAAGCAGAAAGGTAAATGCAGATGTTATGTTGGTTTTCACAGTGCTGCTGAGAGGAGGGGGAGGGAGAAGCGCCTGTTCCTTGCAGGGGAGGTGTTTGCAGTGAGGAGAAGGGCGAGCTGCTGGCACAGGATACCCTCAGGTGGGAGCTGGGCACGCCTGTGACAACGTACACATCATCACTGACCTGCCCATCCTCTTAGGGAAAAAAAAAATACCAGCAACAATAATTTTTAGGCTTAAACGTAGATATAGGATGGTGCAGTAACCCCAGTACAGTAAGGCTGATTTGTACATCAGGCATCTGGAGGACAAAGAGGAACAAATGATCAACATTCCTTTGAAATACTACTTGCCTGGTCCCAGGAAAGGGGTGCAATCAGGGGTGTGGTCGTGCACCTCTCAGAAGTGTGAGGATAAATATTTTCAGGATGCATTTATGAAAAAAAAGAAGAAAGATTTGATGGAGAGGAGTTTGGTTTGGTGAGTCTGGGCATTTCTGGAAGTGTTCCAGGCCAGGTTGGATGGGGCTTTGAGCAACCTGGTCCAGTGGAAGGTGTCCCTGTCTGGGGATGTGGGGTTGGAACTGAATAATACTTAAGGTCACTTCCAACCCAAACCATTCAGTGAATCTACAATACTGGAGTTGGTGCAGTTTAAACAGATCTTTCTCATGGTGGCTGACACTCTCCATCCTTAATAATGAGGATGCTTCCAGTGCAGGGAAGTGGGTAGCTCATCCCAGCTCTGCAGGACTTAGGGGACATCCTGTGCGCTCCTCCGAGATCCCCTTCCTGAATCCAGTGGTGTGAAGGGGAAGGGCAGGACACTTCCAGGTGAGCTAAAGGTTTCTCCCTGTAGAATCCCTTCAAAGCCATTGCAGAGCCAGCCAGGTCCAGGTTTGCTGTGCCAGGCACTGTGGTCTAACAGGACCCACCAAACCTCTAGAGACACCACCAGGTTTTAATGTGAGCTGAATCCTGAGGACCAAGGGGCAGCACGTGGTCGCTGCACCGCTGACACTGCCGGGGTCCCTGCAGCCTGTAAGGGGCTTGGTTCACAAACCACACGAGAGAAAAAGGCACTTTATTCTTTGCAAGATGCCAGCTTTAAGAAGCACTTTGTGTGCCCTGGCTTTGTAGGCTGGTGTGGGAGGGAGGGACACAGGGACTGCCCCACACCTGCCCTGCCTCCCCTCTGCCATGCCCCGGCTGAGCTGGAGGGCAGTGACTGCCCATGTCTCTTGGGAGATGTGTTGTTTTTGCAACACAGAGAGCTGCTGCTTGCTTGCAAACAGCTGGAAAGAGATTGGAGGAGGGGAAGAATCCCCCCCACACTGCTCAAGAGCATCTTTTTCCTCTGTCCATGTTTGTGCAGGCGTGTCCCACATGATGCCCCGGAGATGTGGCAGGCATGTGTGAGTGGCACACTTAAAACCCATTTCCTGCATGCTGGGAACCCAAGCGTGCAAGTCTGCTCGGGAAACAGCCTGAACTTGCATGATGTGCTGAGGGCTGCAAGATCTGCAGCACAAACAAAATATGTTAATACTGATTCTGAGTGGTAATGAACTAATGACATTAATAGTCTGAATAAGAAACATATGATTATTGCTTGTAAGGGTGTTTTCCTGCCACACACTCAGAGCTCTCAGTGTCACACTGTGCTTCTCATCTCCCTCACAAACAGTCTAAGCTCAAACCATTTCTTTCCCACTTACCAAATGCCCATTTTTCAGGACTAGACAAGCCTCTGTCCAAACCCTCCAAGCTGTAGGGATGATTAAATTAACTTTAAATATTGCTCCTTCAGTCTAGCATCGGGTCTCTGCAATCCCAGTGTGTGTGTATTGTTCTGGACAGATCATTAAAAATTTGGTCTTGGATTTGGGAAAGTAGTTGGGGACTATGATGTGGACAGCTAGTGGCCTATCCCTTAATTTTGAGATTTCAGGGTCTGTTACAGTTTTTAGTACCCCTCAATCATATGCAGGTTTTTTTGGCCTAAGTTTCGTGACTCTCTTTTATTTCTGTCATTGCCTAAAGTGATGCTAACACAGACTTGTTCTCATATGGTGGTCAGAGAAAATCCCTCTGTGCATGAGCAGACTTTGTCCCCTGTGTCTGTGTTTCCTATCTTTATTCCCCTAGGACAGTAGAGGCAGGAACTTTTCCTCACAGGACAGCTAATTACTTCTTAGTGGTGCACAGAGGACTATTTCAGTATGTGCTTTTTTGCCCTCAAGACACCCTGGTGCTAAGGCAAGGAAAACAAAAACATAGAGCCTCTTGAGAGTATTGTTGCTAAAACTTGTGTGTCTTTTTTCAAAGGTGATTTCTAGATATGGGGAGGTGGGCTCAAGATAAGAAGGTTTGGGTGATGGTAGGGTTCAGTTTACACTGCCTTCCAGTCATGGGTGTTTGCTGTTTGGGTCGCTATGTCTGGGCAATACTTAAATTTTTATGCTAAAGGTTGTGTATGGGGCTGTCCTTCTCTCCTGGGAAAGGAGAGCTGGTCCCTCACTCGGAGAATCCACAAGAAATCCACATGAAAGTCAGCACTTTATCAGTTATCAGAGGTGAGCTGAGGGATGTGTTAAATGGCTTGGTGGAACCAGAGCATCCCCATGGGTCCTCCCAAGATATATTGTCTGGCAGGGAAATGATGTGGCAGAGCACATCCACTGGGACAGGAACTGCTTTCACGGCATCAACTTGAGGTCTTGGCAGAGTTTTACATCACAGCATCACATTTGTACCATGGGCCAACTCAGAGGCACCTGGCAGGCCTTTGGCATGGGCCACACTCAACCAAAGTGACAAGAACAGGGGCAGAAGTGGCAGGGACACACAAGAGAGGTGGAGCAGAGTGATGTCACCCAGAGCAGGAACGGTGTCACCAATCATTAATTAGGAGAATTATCTTAGTTATAATTATCTATCATTAAGAGAATACTAAAAAGATGCAAGTATGTACTTGTAAAAGATAGAAAAGCATTGGTTGTTTCCTATCACTTCGTTGTTACACAGACCAAATGAAGCTGTTCAACAGACCTGACTGTGTTTTTGACACCCTGCTGTAGATCTTTCTGTGGCCCTTGGCCAGCTCATAGCCAGGTATATGTAATTTAAAAACAGTCGCCCACGAGTTTCACATGCAAGCCTGAACTATTTCACAGTGCGGTACTGTAATCTTACCAGGTGTTTTTTCACCCCTATCCATAGCATTTAATGTATTTTGCACAGCTCATCAGAAGAGTTTGCTCTGAGCTGGCAAGACAAAAATTGTTTTTGAGTGCAGGAAAGACATGGAAAGGCTGTGCAAAGGAAAAGCCCAGCGTTCAACCCGACCCCAGGAACAGTCTTGCTGGTTGTGTTGTTGCCAGCCTGTGGCTTCTGGACCTCTCTGGTGTGTCTGCTGGGCGTGCTGAAACCACGGCCATCCCCCTGAATGGCAAGGTGGAGCACAGCAAGTGCGTGTGTGGTTTGCACAGTGGTCTCTGCTTAACGTCTATTGCCATCCAGTGGCAAGAACAAAAACGGGCAGTGACTTCCTACCTCCATTTTGCTGGAGCTATCAGGATGTGATGGAGTGGAGCCATTCCCACGCCGTTCATCACCAAGCAGCCTCTCCTCCTGCTTTTCCACATGGTCAGAACAATGGCTTTGCTTGATGCAGCCCAGGCTCGGCTTTGGCTGGAGCTGAGCAGAGCTACCTGTGTTAGTGCTGCCAACTCCTCCTGCAGAGCACAGAGGGGAAGGCAGAGCTGCAGCCAAGCATCTGCTGTTTGGCTGTTGCTGCCCTCACATCACTCCTAGCATCTCCTCCCAGGGGTGGGCACAGCCCTTACACCACAGGGCTTGGAGCACATCTGGCTGTGGCACTGCAGGAAGGGACGGTGCCAGCTCAGTTTCTTCTTTCTTTTTATTCTTTTTTTAAAAATATTATGTGCTGGACTTGCATGTGGCTTGGGCATACGGAAATTTTCAGGAAATACCTGCTGTCCTGGAAACATAAATCTTTGGCCTGGGGCATTTTGCAAGAAGCCCAGAAGAAGCCTGGATCAAGGCAAGCTGAGAAGGAGCTCTTTGGCTGAGTCCTTTCCTGTCTTCTCTTGTGGTGCCTGTCGGTCACTCTCTGCCAGGGTGGCCTGGCTTACCTTGTGCTGGTGTCCCACAGCGTGAGGACCTGGTCCTGGGAGGGGATCTCCCTTGTGCTGGAGCATCATGTCTCTCCCCAGCCCCTCCTTCAGTGGCAGTGTTAGGAGATTCCTTCTTCTTGATCCATTTAATGAAATATGTAGCAGCTTGTTACCTTTCAGATCAGATGCCTGATCTCAGGATATAAAAAAGAAAGATGTGGACATTCATAGTAATGTTTATTTTAATATTCTTTTTGCTTTATGGCAGAATTTCACTTAGGAAAAGGAAAGCCCAGGCATGGGGCTGTGGGGTTGGCTGTCACTCACAGGTTAGATGACACAATTGGCAGAATCCTGCTAGAAACACAGTCAAATAAAATAATAATTTCAAGTGCATTATTCTGAAGCTGTGCTGTGCCAACCTGCCATGAAGCATCTTGATTTTGATGCCTTATGAAAGGCTTTCACAGGACTACTCTGGTCAGTCCCCTACCGGTGTGTGTCCTTACCATACACCCTTGATGGCTGCTGTGGCTCTGAGCACCCATGAGGGACACCAAAGTTCAGGGCCACCTCTCTCTGTGTGGTGTCCTGGTGTCTCTTGGGTAGTGTCACAAGCTGCAGTCAGGATCACTTCTGGTTTTGGGGTGACCGTGCCAAATGGCCTGAGTTGAAGAAGATGTTTTCCCTCCTTCCTGGTGCCTCTCGTGCTGTCCCATGGTGTCCAGGGCTATCCCACAGGGGACAAGCACCAAGCAGTGTGGGCTTTTCCCCCATTTGGTGTCACAGACAAACTGATTTTACACAATTACTCGAGGAAATGGTTTTCCAGAAGAGATCTGGGAAAGACCTGAAGTTGTTGGGAATGCTTTTTTATTCAGCTAAACATCGTCTGCATTGAGTTAGCACATCCCTGCTGTTGGAAGAGCTGCTAGTGAGGCATTTTTCCATGGGAAGGGGATGTTTGGTTGGGTGCTTTAGCAATCTGAGGCTCATTTCTCATCTGCATGCTCTCACCAGGCTGGCTCTGCAATCAGCAGCAAGCCAGGCCAAGGCTTAAGCATACGGTAATGTTAGTTTAATATTTTAGTGCCATCTGCTGTAAGTGCCTCCACACTCTGGCCCATCTGTTTTCTGTGCTTCACTTTGCTTTTTATGGGGCTCCAGTAGCTTTGCATCCTTTGGAAAGCCCCTGCTTGGAAAAGGTGTAGGGGAGAGGGATGTCCTGCCCGGGGGTGGAGTGTCTGCACCTTGTGATGCTGTAGGAGGAGTGGGATAAAACCTGTCCAGAGAAGTAAACATGTGAACCTAGTCCTGGCCTTGCCATGAAATCTTGGAGTAGGTTGGAGAACCTCTGTGGACTTTCCTCCCACAGGGAACGATTCAGCTGGGAAGGGGCCTGTGGAGGCTGCTGGTCCAACCCCTTGATCTCAAAGCAGTTTGATCAGGTGGCTCAGGGCCTCCTCTGCCTGTCCATCCTCTCAGGAAAGGCAGAGGTTTGGGGGCAGCTGAGAGTTGGAGCCTGCAAGTCTGGGTCAGCCCCACACTGACACCTCAGCGCCATTGTCGGCGGGCAGAGCGAGGTGAAGGAGAGATGCCACTCGATGCAGCTCAGAGAGGGATGGCAGGAGCTCCACAAGGTCCCAAGAGCCCATCTCCTGGCCCACAGCCACGATTCCTGGTAGAACACTCTTGACAGATGCTTGTGACTCATTTGGAAAGGCCTCTGTTGGCAGATCCTCTGCCAGTTCCCAGGTGTCGCTCAAAAACTGTTGCCGCTCTTCCGTCCTTCTTTACTTAAGGCTAAGCAATTCTGGTTTCTTAATTTTTTTTTCTCCGTGGTTATGTTTTTGAGCTTCCTGAACTCTCTTGTTCCCTCTGTTCTTTCCTACTGTTGGGCCCCTGACATCATCTCCAGCCATTATGACTTGAGGAGTTTCCCCATCCCAGCACTGACTTGTCCTCTGCCCCTGGAGGAGGAGAGGGAACTTCACAGCTACACATCTCTGCCTTTGCACCAGGCTTCTGGCCATTTCATGCAGTTCAGCTGCCACCTGACAGCTTGTTACACCCATCAAGCTGTGATAACTCAGCCAGAGCTGAGCTGGAGAAAGCTGGAGATGTGCAGGTCATGGTGGTGGAAAGGAGCAGCATGCACCCCAGCGGGTCTGTGTTGTACAGGATTTCTCCTTCACTCCTTTTTCAGGAAGCAAGGAGTGAGTTTGGCCCCTTCTGGCCTCAGCAGTGGTTGCAGTGTCACTTATCCCCTCTGCAGAGGGGACAAGGAGAGCTGATACACAGTCAGGTGCTGACTCTGCAGTTGTTCCTGGAGTCCTGCTTTGATGGGAGCATGGCAGGGTCTCCTAAGTGAGGACCGGTCACTTAGAGGAGATGCCTGAACCCTGGAAGGGATCAGAACAAAGCAAAGAACAGGGGATTTTTTTTCCCCCAGATAACGGTTTGCTTGGGCAGTGGCTGGGATCAGTGGTGATTACTGCAATAATCCCTCTCACAGTGAGCACCGTGTACATACACCAGAGCATGACCTTGATATGACCTTCAGAAATGTCTCAGTAAATCTCACCCCTTCATTCCACCACCTGTGTTATCCATAGCCTGAGTATTTGGCCTGCTTCACCTCTAGCATCTCTTTCCTTCCCTGGTTTTTGTCTCTGTAGGTGAAAATTACTCCCCATCTATTGGGTAAGGTCAAACTTTTAATGCATGTGTGTCAAGGCATCTTAAACACGGCAACTGGATGCTCAGAGGGGCTTTTAAAATTGGGCATAGCTCTAACGTGGGAGGATCACATGTCTTCTCCTGGGACTGCTGTCTACTCTACTGCCTGTGAGTGTTAAGTACTGAGCTATAAAAAATTATAGGCTTTATCCTTCCATTTTTATATATCTTCCCTTTCAGAGCAAGGGACAGCCTCTGAAGAGCTGTCATCAGTCACAGCACTCAGACAGAAGTGTGCCTTTCTGACAGATAGGACACAAGATGGTATTTATGAAATCTTTCTGCCAGATCAAAATTACAGAGTGACCAGCAGAAAAACAAACAAACAAACCCCAGAAAGCGACTTGTTTAACTTGTATGCAGGGACCTGATGGTTGTGTCAAGTGTTTAAGTATTGAGGCCATGAATAGCCAAGTCCAGGCCAAGCACAGCAAGTTGGGGAGGATCTGAATACAAATAGGAACCTGCTGACAAGATGAATGGAGAGGAAAGATGTACTATGTGCGAAGACTTGTCTCTGTGAGTCCACAGCTTGCTATACCATATCCATATCCATATCCATATCCATATCCATGTGTATGTCCCTGCCCCACCAAGCTGAGCACCCAAAGCTGGCTCAGTTCTGCTCCTGGGAAAGGCTGCAAGGAGACAACTGCTCTTTTCACGAGTGCTTTTTTTCTGTTAATTCAGGTGCACCTCAAGTGCAGAATCACTCATAGCTTAAACACATTTTAAAAGTCAAAATCTTGACACAGAGTCCCTTTCGGTGTCTGCTGGTGTCAGGGACCAGTGACTCAGCTTTCAGACAGGGCTGTGACACTGACAAGCTGATGATGGCCAGATTTTGGAGATGCCTGGATGTAGGGATGCTTTGCCTAGATATTCCAGCAGATCTGAGATTTGTCATGGACAGAGAAATCTCACTCCTATGGGATAGCAATGATAGCTTTTCTGTGGCTGACACAATATATAGTAAGGGGGGTGTTTACTCTGGGCCTACAGAAACAGGGAAAAAACCAAAACCCAAGTCATAAATAATGAAGGGGAAAAGTTATGCAACCTGCAAGGGTTTTTTTGTAAATTATATTAAAAGATCTTTCATAGAATCACAGAACGGTTTGGATTGGAAGGGATCTTAAAGATCATCTTGTTCCAACCCCCTACCATGGGCAGGGACACCTTCCACTAGACCAGCTGGCCTTGAACGCTTCCAGGGATGAGGCATCCATACCAATTCAAGGTTTTAGCTCAGAAACTGCTTAGGGAAGTTTATAGAGTGGAATACAGATTAGGTGAAGGAAAAGTCAAAATATGTTTCTTTTGTTAACACAGGGTATTTTTCTTATTAATGCAGTTTTCTCATATATTTAGTGTTTTGCAGGAAACTTGTGGAATGTTTTGTTTTCTGATCTAGGAATGCTACTTCTGAAATTCTCTGTGAGCTGGGAATTATGTTTTTTCACCAGTTTCATTGATTAATTCATTTGAAGAGTTTGGACTCATTTCAGGTCAGATTTAAATTTAAGATTAAGCTCTGGTGATACAAAATACACTTCTAGGCCTCAATGAGAAGTGGAATACAAATTCCTGAACCTGTTGGCTCTAATTCCTCAGGTGTTCAGCAGAATAAGGACTTCCTTGGGTATTGCTATTTGTGTCTGGTAGATATCATGAGGTTAAAATTAATGTATTTGACTGTAGTGAAGGGTGGGCGTGTGGTAGATTTCCACTGGGAATAAAACCTGGAGGTGGGTATTGATTTTCCTGGTGTTTTTCCTTAGCTTCCAAGAGTGCACTGCTGATTGGGACATAATAGCTATACTGACTGAAAAGGGGATTTATTTTTTTTTGTTTTCCTTGGGGAGCTGCTGAGTTCATGTCAGTTCTGAACAATATAGAAATTAAGGGAGATAAAATCCAAAGGGCTTGAATTCCTGCCTGAAGGAAGCATCTCGTGTTCTTGTCACTTTAGCTCTTAATCTTACCTTGGTTACCACTTTCATTTGTTGTATTCCTCTGCAGTATATTGTTTTTCTAACTCTCTTGACCTTTACCCAACCTGGGCAATTTAGTCTGCTATATTCTTCCACAGAGATATCACAAATACCCTCTTCCCCCTCTGGCTCTGAGAGCAGCTTGGTGGTTTCATGGGAACTGTAGCAGTGAGAGGTCATTCTGGTGTTCTGGTCCTGCTGTGTTTCATTTGTGTGTGAGGAATACAAACAAATGTGGAAAAAAACCCTAATGCCACAAGAGGACAGGTTGGTTTGGATGGCAACAATCTTCTGCCCCCACCATAGGTCTGCCAGATGCAAACCTGCCTGTGGTGGGGATGTTTGAGGATGTCAGGGTTGCTTAAAACAGCTGTAGAAATGAAGGTGAAGGTTTGGTGATGACCAATTTCACAAGTGCTCTGGGGCTGGGAGGCTCCAACTGAGCCTCATTTGTGAAAACTTGGCATACAAAGCTCCTTGTGCTTCTGAAATAAGCGTTGCTCCACTCAAGATGACTGAGTGATTGTTTCCTGCACATTCAGGGCTTAGAAGACAAAAAACATGACTGACTTGCAGCTACCTTACACAGCAGTAAGGTAAGAACCTTTTGTGGGGAAAAAACTCCTGCCAGTTGTGTTGCTTTGGTGCCAGAGCCTTTGTTTTTGGGGTTTATCTTCCTTGCAGAATTTACTTGACTCACTCTTTCAGTCTATGCACTGAAAACCCTTGGATATCCCTTGCTCAGAGAAACCCTTTCCCAGCTGGTGCCACGCGATTTTATATGGAATCAGTGATCTCTTCCAAAGGTTTTGGCTGGTGTTGGAGTTTGCTTCATGAGTGCAGCTCCCTGACTCTGCAGAGCCTCCTGGAACGTGGGAACTGATTACGTCCATCTGGAGGGACACCTTCCACTTGACCTTTCCTGCAACTCTCCGACATCACTGGAAAAGATGTACAAGATTTCTCCCCAGTTCATATCAAAATAATCCACAACTCAGTTTATGAAAGTGCAAACTACAGTGAGAGATGACCTCAGGACTCCTCTGAGCTGGGGTAACTTGAGAGGCAATAAAAGGACACAGATAATCAGTATTGCCTTTGCAAAAAAGCCATGTCTTAGAAAGGGAGATGTAAGGCTTCCAAGGCAGCAAATGGAGCTTGCCTTAAGGATTTGTCATTCAACCACCCAGATTTCCAGGTACAGTAGGAATCTCAGTAGAGACTGTCCTTTTTCAAACTGGATCCTAAGGAATAATTTGCCAGGGAAACAGCTTTTGATGTCACTACATCATCTATCTGGGATGAGAGCAGCACATTTCATACAAATGAGCAAAATGTAATTTTTTTTAATAGCTTCTTATCTTTTGAATAAAAGGTGCAATGAGACTGCGAAATTCAAGGCATGAAAGAAATTCAGATTTCCAGGGCCTGGTACCACCACAGCCTGGCTGGTACAAGCTTTCTACCTTGCTTGGTGCTACTTGGGATCCACAGTGGTGAAAGACCAAAATCCAGCCTCTGACAATCCCAGAGACACTATTTTCTGAGCAACTCACATAAAAGCAGCCCAGGATCTCTGCTCACTCAGTGTGTGCTGCTGGCAGAGGCAGGCATTGCACAGACAGGTTTTTCTGCTCTCTTTTAGGAATAGAGACAGTTCCTTACAGAGGATTGTGGGGGGGGTGGTCCTTGCATACATCCATCATGAAATGCTGATAGCATCAACAAAACAAGGTCTGTATCTGAGCAACGAAAAAGGTAGGGGAGCCTGCAGAAAAGCCAGCAGAGATTAATAGTCAGGATTTCTGAAGGTTACTTTGTTGGCTAAGGTCGCATTGAAACACTGAAACACCAGCAGCTGTGCTTACTTGCTTAGGTTAAGTGCAAGAGTTGTTCCAAAGAATTGGAAGTTACTTCCCAAAGAGGGAGAACAGGCTGTATTCCCTGTTTGTCTAGGATTCCTGCACTGGAGCTTTGCTGCTGGGAAAATGGGGCCATGTTTCACTCTTAGCTGAAAGTGAAAGGCTGATTGCTCCAACCAGGGAGTGATAAAACGAGTGGGATTTAATAAAAGCTGTAGTAGCAATTGTGCCTTCTGAAATGAGCACTCACCTTACCCTTCACGTGCACAGACAATCACTGCAGCTGGATATCACACACTGACCCCACTACACGTGCACACCCTTTTGTCTAGAAAAGCTGCTGAAAAAGGATTGCTATTGGCTAATTTATTGTATGAGTAATTGATTCGTTGGGTGTGATGAATTGCTTTCGCTGCAATAACACCAGGAACACACAACAAAACTGGGAAATGACCTCAGGTTTTTCCTGAATTCTGGTTTGTGAGATCATCCTTATTGCGTGGTTGTTGAACCCTACATCCAATAGATGTCTGTAAAAAAATAGCAGGTTTTTCCATCATTAACAGAAGCAGTGAGCAGGAGCAGCAAGGCACCCAGCAGAATGATTAGCAGCACACCATTCCTATCAAAGAGAGAATTTCCGTATATATAGTTATATTTCCATATAGCTATGGCAGTGTGCTTTCTACTTGTAGATCTTGCTCCTCCAGCGGCAATGAAGGGGAGATTATGTTGGAATGCAGTTTAAATGGAGAAGTAGACCAAAGAACTGATCCTACTAAGAGCTGAAACAGCTTTGGCACGTGCTTAATGTTGCTGAATTATTCATTGAGCTGGCTGGGTAAACTGACATTGCAAAAGGAAATAAATGAGCAAATGAGCGTGCTGGAGGAAAAATGCTAAAGGATGTGTTAGCCAAATGTCCCGGTGTCACAGAGCTCACAGGGAATCGGGGCAGTGATCCCACCCCCGAGGTGCCAGCGGCTGTCAGGTGCAAGCCTTTTGCAAAGGAGAGAGTGGATGTTTTGGCTGTGCACGCAGGGGTGACTTTGGTGATGTTTGTGGGCCCAGGTTAGCTCAGTTTGGGACGTGAGACCTTCCCTTTGAGGGGAGGCATTGCAAAGAGCAGGGAATGGCCAGCAAGCCACTGCTTAGGGTCAGAGGCATTGATGGGGCAACACATAGAGCACGTAGAGCCATGCAGACTGAAAGATGAACCTTTGTCAGACACATCTGTCTGGGGAGCTCTTATCCCTTTTAAAGGAGTCTTGCTTCCTTCTGTTCCTGCGCTCCTTATTAAGTTAAATCAGTGCCTTCCCTCAGTGCTTCTTCTCCAGGTGAGAGCCCCTTTTCCTGACCAATCTGGGCAGCTGTCTGCAGCTATTCCCCCTCTTCCCTCCACTTCAAGTCCCACAGAAGGAGGCCAACAATGGCTCATCAAACTATTCTGCATTACACCACTACCTGTGAAGGAAGGGAGGGAACTGAAGCCTATTCCTTAGCATGGTTGGGACCTGGCACTTCTCAGGGACAGGCTGAGCAGGGGCATTGCCTTTGCAGTGTTCACTGCACTACAACCCCACAGCAGCGGTTAAGAGGAGTGTCTGGATGAGCAGTGGTCACTTAGCTCATGCTGATGCTACATGGAAGGGGGTTGAAAAGATCAATGTGATAATCATGGCCTCACAGGCCTGGCTGTGCTGTGGTTTGAATCCTGCCTGGGGAGTAGAATCATTTCCTGGCACCTCTGTGTCTGCTAAGAGTAGAAATGTTGCCTCAAACATTGTGTAAATATCTCTGTTACATATAGCTCTGCTCTCCTGGGTATTCTGCAAGGAAGTATTCAGAGCACTTGGCTTCAGCTCCTGTTGTTGTTGCACTTGTTTGGAGATGCTGGCAGATGAGATTTTCAGGATTTATTCAGATGAGAGCTTTGCTTTTGCCCTGTGGGCAGGGCTGGAGTTCAGAGCTGCAGATTCTATTTGTGGAATTGAATCAGGCATAGACCCATATCATACCTGTCTGTATAACCCTCTACCTGAGCCATCTCCTGCCTGCTCTCTGCTTGCTCAGGAGAGAGTTCCCAATGCTGCTAAGTGGAGGTTTTGCAGAGAAAACAGGGGCACAGTTGTGCAGCAGGGACACATGCAGCAGGAACTGCCTGGGCTTTTGCAAACCCAACATCAGCATGCCCAGCTGTGCTCAGCAGCTGCATCCAAATACCATATTCTTGATTTCTTTGGGCTCCTGCAGAGTCCAGTGCTCCAATGCTCCTTCCTGTTTCTGGACCCAAAAGCAAATGAAGCCCCTGTGCCACCCCCAGCAGACCAAGGGTGAAACCATCCCGTCCACTTCCAGCATTCCATGACTGTGACTGCTGAGGTTTATCTCTAAAGATGTCCCTGCTGGGTTGTGCCGTAGTGAACCCCAAGGTCCTGATCCCCACTGCCCAGGACCATCAGAAGGACACACAGCCCACCCAAGCTTCTGCTTGGGTTTCCTTGGGGTCTCACATCCAGGTCCACCCAGGTGTGCGGGTCCATCTCTGTTGTCTTATCTCAGGTAATGCCCCCTGAAGGGAAACAGATTTGAAAAATCAAGTCACCAAAGAAGCTTCTGCCACACACTTGGGTTTTGTGCAGTTTTTAAAAATCAGATTTAACTGTAGGGGTTTGAATCTTTCCAGAAAGGTGAGATTGCAACACACTTTCAGCTGTCACCCCCACAGGATCTCACTTTTGCTGACCAAAGTGAAGAGTCTGTAAAATGCTGAGGCATCCCCTATGCCTCCTTTTAGCATATTTTGACCCAAAATAGGAAGAGAGGGGATGTAAATATTTACTGGAATTGTGTACCAGAGAGCACCCAGGGATCTGCAGTTGGATAATCTGCATTGCAAGGGAAGTCAAGGGAATAGCAGATGACTTTGAAAGGCCTCACTGCTGGATGTGTTTCTTAACACGCACAAATTGCTCCCTGATTTCTCAGGAAAAATAAAGCTCTGGGCTGATTATTGTTTTTAAATCTTATTTTAGATGTAGTGCCTGGAGACCCAGTCAAGATCAGGATCTTTTGTTAGCCAAGAAAAGAGCAAGCAGTAAGGTCCTTCCCTTGGAGAGCTTGCAGGATGAATCTCAGTGTGAGAAGGATGATTAAATGCAGGAATTGCCACCATTTTGTGTTGTCTGGGGGGGTCAGCCCTGCTTTGCCTGGTGCCTGCTCCTTTTTTCAGTCCCCTCACAATGGTGTTAACCTTTGGGTGAAGTGATGGGTGGAAAGGTGAGGGAGAGGGGAGACAAATGAAGGGTCTGCTCTGCTTTGTTCCCAAACCTTTTCCCTACTTAGATGCATTTGAAAGGTGAGAATTGGCAAACTCACGTGTTAGTGAGTCACTACACACCTGACAATGCCAGCCAGCCCCGGGTACCCCAACAGCACCTGTCCCATCACAGAGAGGAAGGATGAGGAAACATGGCTAATATTTGCTTTGTAACACAGCCATACAGAAAGTCTGAAGAGATGTGTCTCCTCCTTTTCAGGAACTGTTCTGGCCCATTGCTTGTAACTAACATGAACACAAGACATTATCTGCAATCCCCGCACCCCAGGTCTCTGATCAGTCTGATTCGAAGCTGCTCCCATTCCCATTTTATTTGAACTCAGCTTTAAATATAGCTCACAGAGAAGGATGCAGTGGGTTTGGTAGGAGATGAAGCAGAGCCAGTCCCTGTGATCACAAGACTCCTCCTGCCATGTACTATAAATGATGCTTTGATGCCGTGCATTAGAGGAATCGAACTACGCAAGGGCCGGAGGACCAAGTGGTGTGCTTTAATTATTCATCATTAGCAGTAGCTATTATTATTTAAGAGCCTGACATATTAACCGCTGGCCAGTTCCTTTCCTTGATTGCTACCATCCAGTGCCCTCCTCTTTTTGCTCTTGGGACAAAGCAGAGCTCTTCATCAAGCCAGCTCCAACCCTTTGCCATATCCTACTCACCCAGGCCTCCTGGACCTCTCCTCAAGGCTCTTGCTTGCAGTTACTCATACCAAGCCAGACAGTGCTTTGCTGCTGGTGTTAATCCCAAGTTTGTGCTGGGTTTGACATCAATATCCCCCTGAGTCTGACTCAGATGCTTCATACAATACGTTCATGGGAACGGTTCCCACCGGCGGTGCCAGCACGCCTTACTATCATCCCCATTTCTCCCTGAGAGGCACAGGCCTTGTTTACTCCTCTTTTAATAACACAGATGGTTTTAATAGTTCTCTGCCTTCGCCCCCAGTTCTTTCTCCTTGTCTGTAGTCTGTTTAATGCCTCCTTCTAAGTGATGGCTTTGTCACTTAATCTTGTTAAAACTTCTCTCCATTGAACTCCATGAGCTGCTTATCAGACCGTAAGCCTAATCTCCCATTTGTAATTCATTTGTTCTGTGCCTCCTACAATTTGGCATCATTAGATAATGGCATCACCCTCAAGGTCACTGATACACAGCACGAGGTAAACACCCATGGCTCCAGCACAGGCTGTCCTGCTGGCCTCCTCCTTCCTCCTCCTCCCTTTGACACATGGC
This sequence comes from Dicrurus megarhynchus, assembly GCA_013399195.1. Classification (NCBI taxonomy): domain Eukaryota; kingdom Metazoa; phylum Chordata; class Aves; order Passeriformes; family Dicruridae; genus Dicrurus; species Dicrurus megarhynchus. The sequence continues at coordinate 92,482 of VXAD01006736.1, forward strand.
TTGATTTTATTGACATGTTTCTCCCTTTCCCTCAGCCAGTTTCTGATGATGCTTCCTGTCCAGCCTGTGCTGCTGTGTGACTGCAGATCAATATCTCAGGCTGTCTAGAGGAAAATGCTTTTCTGGTATCCTCCTAGTGCAGGCTCATCTGCACCAGTTTTCTGCTCACCTTTCCGTTCCTTCCTACTTGGTCCAAGAATTTAGTTGCACTGTTCTTCCTTTGCTGAGTTATGTGTTTTTAAAACTTGCAGAGCCTTTTCACAGAATCCTAGAACCACAGAATAGTTAGGTTTGCAAGGGGCCTCAAAGATCTTACAGTTCCAGCCCCCCTGCCATGGCCAGGGACACCTTCCACTTGACCAGGTTGCTTAAAGTCCCATTCAACTCAGATTTCAACACTCCCAGGGGTGTCCTCATGAGCTTGGAGTCAGGAAGAGGATACAGGAGCCTTTCACCTTCAGGCCTTTGTGCCCAGTGGACATTCAATGGCTCACTTATCAATAACATAGGTAGAAACAACCCACAAATCGCTATTATAGTTTGAGCAAATCATAATAATGCACAAATCATTACCATAATTTGGCATCCATATTTTTGGAAAAAAATGAAAAATCCCAGACTATCACAGCTCATGGCACCAGCCAGTACCACCTGGCAATTTTCAGTGGTGAGATAAAGAATACTAAGCTCTAGCCAGAGATGAAAACCAACCCAGTGCACCCTCCCTTTAAGCAATGTGTTCACAGGCTTCTAAAGGAAGAAGGATACCTTTTGTGGTACTCCCATCAGCTCATTGGGATTTGCTTATATTGAGTTGTCTGGGACCTTTTCAGGCTCTGGAAATAGGGTCATTCCTGGTACAAGCTCAATCTCTTCATTTTCCCCAGTAGATTTATTTTCATCTCTCATATTTCCCTGTTTGGATGTAGTTTGAAGAAACTCAAATGGATTTGACCCATTATCTCAATTTTTGCTGTTCTCTGCCTGAAAAAAATCTACTAAACTTAAGTCCTAGATGCACACAGAGCTGTCATTAGATCATAGGTATCGTTATTCAATACAGTATTGACCACAGTGTTCAGAAATTCAGCATTCAGACAACTACAGAGAACAGCTCCAAATCCATTGCACACAGCGCTGTGGGGAGGAAATCTCCCAAACACTAAAAAACTCAGGATTTTTAACTCACTGGAGTCTGCAACTCTGTTTTCTAATTGGCAGTTTTTCTAAGTGTGCCTAATTTTTGCCTCATAGTCAAGAAAGAAAAAAACCCAAATGTACTGGTGAGAGATTCTGCAGCCTTTTGGGACAAGGCAGGCTGCTGTAAAAGAGATCTATGTTTTTCTGAGGGGGGTAAATGCAGGAAGGACATTTTGCATTTGATCCTATAATGGCTGCACACAGATCAGCCCCGGTGCCTTGCTGGGAGCTGGCACGAGGCCACCAGGTAGATCCAGCTTAGTCACTCGAGGGCAGCTACGTTCAAGTCACCCAGAGCCACATTTTGGCTAAGAGGCAGCTCTTACTTGGGAATAAATGGTAATTACTCCCAGTGAAATCTGCCTGGCTCAGCAGCAAGATGCATTTGAAACTGGCTTGCGAACTGTTAGGAGCTGTGTGTTTTCTCTGGATGCGGTGATGCCTCAAGGTGCTCGTGTAAGGCCAGGAAAACTTCATGGTTATAAACAGAAATAAGTTTATGCTCAAAGGACATGTTGATAAGACAAGTGACTGACTGACAGGCTGACTTCAGGAGACTCACTCCTGAGATCAGAACCAGGTTTGATCAACACATAAACCTTTCCTTTTCCTAAACAATCCGTATTTCCTAAACCATCCTTGGTTTGGTCTCCCTCACTCCTCCAAACCATGCTGAAAACATGTTTTTAATCCATTTATATAACTGCCTTTGTGTGCTGTGCTGCCATTCTCTGTGCTCATACAACCACTACTCCAGTGTGACCAACAAAAGAACAAAAATCATTTTATTTGGTGCATACTCTGTTTCCTCTGAGAATGAGCCCAAGTTTGGTTTCATTCAGCTGTGATGTGCTTGAACCCCTGTCCCTAAAGAGAATGTTGCAGCGCTAAATACCAGCTATCTACTATCAAAAGGGATGTTTAAAATTTCAGTTTCATTTTATTTTTAATGATCCATTTGTCTCTTCAGACTCGTGAGCAGGCAGTGAGATTGCTGTGATTTGCAGCCACAGGCTGCCCGTTTCCTCCTCTGCTTCCATGGAAACACATGTTGGATGAGGCAGAACCAGGCATAGACTTAAAGTACATGATTTCCAAACTATTTGCTTTTCCTTGCAAGGAGTCCTTTACCTCCTGTTTTTACAAAACTCTGTGTGAGGAGGAAAACCCCTTGGGGAGAGGCAGCTTTCTGAGGTGTCTGACTGGTGCCGGTGCAGAGGTTTGAAAGTATCATCCCTGAGCATGTGAATGTGCTGCTCAGGGGTGAAACGCATGACACAGGGCAGGGACAGTGGGTTTTGGAGCTGGTGTCACTCTGGCTGTGGCATTTGAGATCAGAAGAGTTTGGCTTTTATGTAAACCCCTTGCTTTACTTTCATCTCCTCCCTGGAGAGGTGAAGATTGTACCTTCCTCTGCACTTCAGGACCCCAAAGACACCAAATTTGCACATCTAATAGCTCCATGCATTCTCTGGGCAGCCCCTCTCCTCCCTGGATCATGGTAAAAAACAGATTATTTGCAGTTTGGTGGCAAAATGAGGGAGGGCTGGGGAAAGGGCAGCAGCTCACACAGACCTGAATGTCATAGCTCAGTACAGCTATTGGGGTGGCTGGTGTGTTTTGTATGGGGAATTGATTCAGAAAGAAAGAAATTGTAGGAGAAAATGGACCTGAAATGACAGCCACCAGCTCTTCCTACACCTCCCATGCAGCAGCCTCGTATTAGAAGGGCTCTCACCCTGCAGGGATACCAACTCGCTCTGCCACCCAGTGCCAAGCTGGAATCCCACTGCCTTGGGAGCCAGATCCTGCTTTGGGGGCCAGATCCTGCTGTGGTGGCTGAGTTTGCAGGATCTGAGGCTCACCCCTGGCAGATGCACACCTGGTATCTTCTAGTTTTCTCCTGTTTGTCAGTAAGAGGGGAAGAAACCCTCTTAGTTGTGGTGACTCTAATGAGGGAAACGAGTTGCTGAGTGCTACATTTGCAGGATGTCTTTCCTGCATGGAAAAGCAGTATAGTTTATCTTCCATCACTTGCAAAGCATTCACATTTTGAAGGCTGCTCGTGTCTGTGGCAGCCTAAGCACAAAGCAGGGCAGAAACCTTCTTTCCAGAACAAACCCCAGGCTGTGCCCTTTCAGCTGCAGGAAAGGATGGAAGCCCCATCCCATCCTTGGCCTCTTAACAAAGCCCTGTCTCAGGCATTAAGAAGTAAAAGTAAATGTCACTCCATGCTGTCTGATGATTCCATAAGATTCACACTAATCAGAGCCCTTCATTAATTATTTAGCTTCAGGGAAACGAGCCAAAGGGCTCTGACACTTTGGATGTACAAAGTAATTGCCACATTTACTTCCCAGCTAATGGGAGGCCAAAATAAATTGTACCGGGCTGAGTGGTTGTGTGTGGGTGGGTGGGTGAGGGCAGGGGCAGGACCTTCCTGTGATGCATGTGATTCCATCCATACCCCAGAGCCCACAGAGCTTCCCCCTATCCCAAAGGGCTCGGTGTTGTCCCCCTGTGTGTCAGCATGGGCTGGACATGTCACTGTGCCCAGCCACAGCCATCTCCATCCTCCCCTCCATGCAGTCTGTCTCCCTGCATCACGTCTCCATGTGCCTTCTGCCCACTCCAGGGCTGCTCTGGCTCCTCCAGCCAGCGAGGGGGCTGCTGGTGGGTTTGCTCCCAGCTGCCAGAGCAGGACTGGAGCCTGTGCTGGGAGCAGTGCAGAGCCACATCCTGCACAGAGGGCTCTGCTCCCTCCCGGCTGCTGAACACGTGGTGACAAACCAGCAGCTCCCCCTGCTCCAGAATAAGTAGGTCTCTGCTGCAGGTTTGCAACCTGAGAAAAACAAACAAATGCAGAGCAGCGTGGCTATATTTATCTGAAATTGAGAAGCTGTGGTTCACAGGGAACTTTGATCACTTTAAATGTCAGGCAGTCTGGGAAAAGAATGAGGAAAAGAAAAAACACAGTTAAAAAGAAAGTGTTTTGGAAAAGGTAAGAGCTGCTGCTGCTTCCAAAATGAAGTAAATCCTTCTCTTCTGGCCCCCAGTACTAATCATTCTAATCTTGAGGGCTGTTGTCTCTCAACTTCAAGCTGGGGGTACTCAGAGGCTGAGGTTTCCAAAGCCCAGCCCCAAAGGTGCTGAGGACCAGGAGGACTCGGAGTCCTGGCCAGAATTCAGCAAGAGCTGATCACGTCTCCTGCACCTGTGAAAGAGGAGGTTCATCCAAAACAAAATATGGCAATTGAGTTTGGGGTTTGGGTTTTTCAGTTTGCAAACCAAAAAAAAAATTGTGGTTTTCTTGAATTTATAATAATTTTAAATTAATGCCATGCCATTATGGTTTATCTCTGATTCATCTGCAAGACATTAATTTTAACTACTTGGCATTTGAAATTCAAGAACCTCAGATGGGACACAGGGATATTGTGCTTTGGATCCCTGGGTGGATTTATTAAGAATGAACTAACTGATATAACACAATGAGGCATTTGGTGGTTCCTGTCTCAGGGAGTGTCATCAAAGCCCCATGCACTTAAATGTTTGCAAGGAGGGAAACACTTAAGGAAAGCAATTCTGAAATCCCAGCAGACCTTTTGCAATTCTTGCCCAGACCTGTTTTACTGTTCTCTTTGGAAATCACCCATTTCTGCAAAAGCCAAACCTGTTGCAAAGGAATTCACTATTCATGCAGAAAATGTAGTATGCTATCCTTCCACCTCACACTGCTTATGTGCAGTGCTCTGGGATAACAGCTATTTCTGGATCTCTGCAAATCTGCAGTTACTCTGAAACTCCTGATGCTTCTACCATATCCACGTGCTGTAATTGCAGCAGAGTGGTTAAATGTGCTGTCAATAAGGAAAACACATTCCCTTTTTCAGTTTTGTCCAGTGGACTTTCAAGCTACTTATTAATTGATAATTATGGAAAAATAATTCTATTTTTCACATAGATATTCAAATTCACCCTATCACCTTCTATTTTACTCACACTCATTCCGGGATAGAGAGCTATCAGTCCTTTTGCAGAAGCAATCAGGAAAATGTGGTTTTGGTGTTTAACAATATCATTGGGGAAATCTGAATTCCTCAGGCTTTTTCGTTTGGTTTTCTAAATGTGAAATAGTTTTGCTGACCTATCTTTAATCCTTTGGCCTTGAAAATGAGGAATTAAATTGTCTTTTCTCAGATACTTGATGTCAGCATCCAAATCAGGACTTTCTCATCGTGTGCAGAGAGGGAGCGAGGTTATATGATATTCAAGTGCTCAGAGATAGAATCTGTTCTTCAGAGAGAAACCCATTTCCACAAATTCAGTGGGTTCAACTTGGTCCTGCATTTTTTTCTTCTCGTTTTCCTCCTTTTGCATCTGTTTGCATAAGATAACTAGTTTTAGGGATGACTGATCTTAAGTTCCTAATGAGCTGGCTCCAGGGTGTGGATTTTCATGGCATATTCTGCTGATTGGATGCTGGAAGCTTGCTTGACCTTGCTTATGGTATCTTCTGTAAGATATATACATATGATCTGTCTTGTCCTCTTCACTTTCCCCCATGCGAGGGGATGTGCTGGGGCAGGGCCAGCCCCCCACTATTCAAACCATTTCTGCTTTTCTGTGTTGCTTTGCTTCCAACCGATGTCCTAAAATGCCACACAAAACCATTTTCCCTGTTCATTTCCCCAGCAAACACAACTCTGACCACTTTTCAGCCAACACTTCTGGCACATCATTTCCTGATCTAATTCTTCTAATTGCCCTAGAGGCCCATAATAACATTTAAAACTCAGAGTGCTGCTTCGCCTTCCAAAGCATTTCTCCAGCCGGTGCCCACACACACTCTCAACAGAGCCCTGCCCTATTCTCGCCTTGCTTTCCCCTTCTCACAGCTTTGCACTGGCACTCCTGCCTTACACACCAGTCTTTTATGTCCTTCATTGCTCCTTTTGGGTTCTTTTCCCCCACTTTGTGCCATGCAGCAGCGTTGGCATGGCTGCAATAAGCAGCCACACTGCCTCCTCCATCACTTTCGTAAGGACTGTAGGCTGTGTTTGCTCAGGACAGGAGCAGCTGCTTCTTAACCTCCCCCTGTCTGACCTGTCCTCCATTTCTCAGCCAGGATTTTCCCATATTAACAGCTGGCTTCCCCAGCTGGGTATGACTGGAGCTGTCCCTTTGCAGAGAGCATCTTGGTACCCAGGTGTCTCTCATCCATGGAGCAGGCGGTGTGGCTGCTGAATCCAGCAGTGTGTCAGTGTTCTGTTGCTGTTTTCCAGGGAAAGCTGGGGTTGCCATGACAATTGTGTGCCGGCCCAAGCCGGTGCATGGCCGCAGTATCCACACACCTCCACCACTAATGCTTTTTATCCTCCCTGCAGGGCGGGGTGGGGGATGCAAAGATGCCCGTGGTGACTTGCTTGAAGCAGCTCTCCAGCATGGTGAGAAGCTCAGGCCCTTCTGGGTAGCACCCTTCCCTAAAGAAAATTATTTTTTGGGAGCATCTGGAGCTGGGGAAAAGGGCTTGATCTACATTAAGTCATTCTGCACCCTCTCCCCTGGCCTGAATTGGGCTGGCAGCAGGAGTGCCACGTACAGGAGCTGCAAAGCCAGCAGAAATGCTGCAAACCACAGCTCATTCTCAAGCACCCCTGGCTGCTTATGAGCATCCCAACCCGAATTAAGGGCTTGTGGCACTGCTGCAAATGTAGCCTCAGTCTCCTGAGCCTCTGCCTGCAGGCTGTTGGTTTAATTTGCAGTCACATTTGCAAAATTTGTAGTTGCATTTTGCACTTGGTCAAAACATCCCAGCCTCTGAATCAGCACCTGGAGCTTCAAAACTTGGGTCTGATCCCAGCAGAGCAGGAGCAAAGGGTGGCCCTGCAAGCTGGAAACAAAGCTTTGGCACTTTTGTGGGAACATCTTCCCTGGGGGTTCACCAGAGCTGCCTGAGCTCAGGACCTAGATGTGCAGAGGAGCAAAGGGCAGGGCAGGACGTCTGCCTGGTGGCTTGTGGCACAGCCACGTGGCACAGCCTCATTTCCCCAGCTCAGGCATTGGGAACTAGACCTTGCTTCAAGAATTTGCTAAAAATTCATCATCGTCATCTCTTTGGGGCATACTTGGCCAAAGAGGAGAGTCCTCTGTGCCCCTTACACAACACCAGGCAGGATTTCACCATTTCCAAGAGCAGTGCAATCGAAATTCATCTTTACAACCTTGCTTGATCTCCCCTGGTCCAAGAATGGCAGCCAGTAACACCAGCCTTGCAGGTTGTGTTGCAAAAATGAGCGAAGCTCCTTTGTTAGAGCCGCAGATGTTGTGCTGGGTGCTGCAGAAACAAAGCTCAAAAAGCAGATGATGCCCCAAATTTAAATAGACCAAGCAGACCCAGAGACCTCAGAGAGATGATTCCCAAGGTCATGTAGGAAGCCTATGGCAGACACAGGGACTGAACAGAGATCTCCTGAGGCTCAGCCACGCTGTGGTCTCAGGACCGTCTTCTCTTTTGTCTTCCAGTACATTAAGAAGATCAGTTAATGAAATGGAATTAATAATGCCAGCTGCAGCACCAGCAATGCTGTAAGAGAGAAAAATTTCACAGCATAGGCTTAGAAACAGAAGGCTTGAAAATGGGAATAAGCTACAAGCACTTCCCTTTGTAATGGGGGAGTGCAGGAGGTCAGACAGAGTTTTAGGGTCTCTTCAGCTTTACTGATCAAATCTTAAAGAATGAAGATGCAGCAACTACCTCCCCCAGAGGAGAGAAACTCATGATTTTAAGATTCCCAACAACTGAAAAAAGTAGTCCCACTGGAAAGAATCAAAAGACTTTTCTAGGTCAATGGCAGGAATAGAGCCTTTATTTCTATGAACCTCACAGTTCAAAAATAACATTAAAGAACCAAGAGAAATTATACACCTCTGAAGAACCAGAAGTAAATCAAAACTGATTGTTATGTGTTAGTTGTCCTGCTGCCTGCAGTAATCAGGGAGCTCAAATGGCACCACAGGACTCCTGGCCACCTCTGGGATGGCTGCTGAAGAAGGTCTGTGCCATGATCTCTGAGGAACATCAGAGGCTCACAACCCAAAATTGTTGCTTAACAATAATGTTGAATCTAAAGAGTTCCCCCCAAAGGGCTCATTTACTAGGATTCAAGGAAAGGCCTCCTCATTCCCAGGGAAGGAAGCAAGCACAAAGCTTGTCTCACCTGGGCCTTTCACCCACTCATTTGGCTCACGGGTTGTTGCCGAAACTCTTATGGTAATAAGGTTTTATTATACAGTTATATATGGTTATTATACAGTTACATATGGTAATTTTACAGACCTCTTAAATAGTTGGGACTCTTGAACCTGGAGAAGAGAAGGGGAGACCTCAGAGCATCTTCCAGTGCATAAAGGGGGCTGACAAGAGAGCTGGAGAGGGACTTGGGACAAGGGCATAAAGTGCTAGAAGGGGGAATGGCTTCATCTGACGGAAGGCAGGTTTGGATTAGATGTTGGGAAGAAAATCTTCCCTGTAAGGGTGGTGAGGCCCTGGCACAGGTTGCCCAGGAAAGCTGTGGATGCCCCATCCCTGAAGTGTTCAAGTCCAGGCTGGAAGGGGCTCTGACCAACCTGGTCTAGTGGAAGGTGTCCCTGCCCATGGCAGGGGTTGGGAACTGGATGATCTTTAAGATCCCTTCCCATTCACACTTCTATGATTAGATATATCCATATATATCTGTATATAGATAGATACATCTATAATCTCAGCCTTTGAGCAAAGATGGATATGAAGAACAGATTTGCTGAGCAGAAAGTGAAACAGAGGCAGCAGAGTAGAAGCTTAGCACGTCTCAAAATCACACTTCTTGTCCTTGTGAACAACCCAAATATTTTGACTGATGATTAAAAAAAAACCTATAAATCAGGCATTTCAGGACTTAAAAAGAAATTGCAGAGAGGCTGGAACATTATGTGACATGCCAGGACGTGGGGCTTCTTTTGTTGAGATTGTTCAGCTTCAGACTTTAATTGTACCAGTTTAAGACCTTATTGTCTTTTTCAACAGCTTATTGATTCCTTTTGTGGTCTGAAGACCTAAAGAAAAACGTAATTCATCACTGCATTACATCTTCCAAGAGAAAGTAGCAAAGACCTGGGGCAAAAGACAGCAAGGACAGAGCTGTCTTTGTGCTTCCTGCACTGTGAGAAGTGATGGACCTGAAATAGCCATCAGCATCTCCCAGCTCACAGCCTTGCCTTTTGAGCTGCCTCCGAGTGACTCTGCAGACCAGAAAATGTGCAAGAATGAGCCCAAGACAGTGAAAAGGATGAGAGCAGGAGCCAGGATTTGGCCCATCCTTCTGCTATTGACAGCCTCCTCATGAAAATGTAATTGCCGGCTGCCCTTGCTTGGAGTGCTCAGGCAAAAATTCCCCGTTGCTCTTTAGAGCTTCAAGACATATTAATGCGACTTTTAAAATAGCATCCTCTCTATTTTTGTTGCTAAAGCTAAGAACAAATTAGCTTAGAAAAAAACCCCAATGATCTCCCTTAATGCTATCATTCTCCTAAAGTGCTAAGTGTCAGGATCTTTCAGCACTGCTTTGCAGATCTGGTGCTGCCCTCAATGTGTCCCACGGAGCCTTGACACGGAGTGATGCAGGAAAACGCAATCGGTCCAAAGTGCCTTCAAAGTCACTGCACTCCAAACAGCGGCTTCAGCTCTGTCTTTGGATTTTTAATCATTAAATAATCTTTGAAACCAGCTGACTTCCACCCCTGCCCTCCAGCAGGATTGCTAAGGGACAGCCCTGAAGTTTAGTTCCTGTGGTAGAACAGTCGGTGTTTCTGAGCTCTTATGGATGGTTATGCCTATTCAAGTATATTTATCTAAAAAGCCTTAAAGGTTGCTAACTCTGACCTCATCAGAGCTCATCAGTGGTGCACAGGTGGGTTGGGTCACCGTGGAAGTGGGAGGACCTTTGGAGGGAGGCAAGGTAGGGCTGGAGCACCAGTCCTGCTGAAGGATTTCCTGTGTCCCTGCAAGGAGCACAACCCTGCTGGCCATGCACCATGGCAGGGTGCCCCTGTCCTCTACAGAGCTACGGTCTGCACCTCATTTGGCCATCCAGATGTGGGTGCCCCATGCCTGGAATTGTTCAAGGACAGATTGGATGGGGCTTTGAGAAACCTTGTCTAGTGGATGGCATCCCTGCCCATGGACAAAGGGTTTGGAACTAGATGACCTTTAAGGTCCCTTCCAGCCCAAATCATTCTATGATTCTGTGATTCTGTGATCTCTATTGGAGTTGGAGGGAGGGCAAGAAATGAGGCAGGCAGCAATACCCTACTCATGTGTTCACCTGGCCAGTGGTTTCCTGCAATGATCCCATGGGTAACTTCATTTTACTGAGTCCTTATGCCCCACATCCTACTTACACAGGCCATTATCTCCAGCAGAGCTACTTAACAGGCAAGTGTTGATGAGCCCACTCAGCTTGTGGCTGTGCCATCAACACTGAGTTTCATGTGACCTCACTAACACATCTTAAGGTCTGTAATAATTTCAGTAACATGCACAGTAGAAGGAGGCTTCCAATGGACAGTACCCTGAAGGAAAGCAAATTCCACATACTACTTTTCATCCTGCTTCTATTTGTGACCACAGGAAAGCTCTCCTCCAACACTGAACTTTCCTGCAGCTGGTGCCAAGATCTCTGTGTGTGTCTCACTCTTTTAAGATCCAGGAAGCACAGTGTTTATTTGTGCCTTCCAGCCTGCTCAGTAGAGGTTGAGTTGGTTGTCCTGGTTTAGCTCTGTGGCAAAGAACCAGTTCTTAACCTCAGGACTGGTGGCCAAGTACTTAGTCCTAATTCTGGCTCACTACTTACTGAATGCATAATTTAAAATCTCATTGTGGAAATGCATTTTTTATCAATGGCCATTTTAGTCCTGGATCCACCCAGCGCTGAATGAGATTTTGTGCAATTTCTGTAGTCACACACAGAGTTGCTTCTGTCCCCCACCTGCCTCAGGTCCTGGGACAAGTGAGTGCACACTGGAAGCTCTTCTTAGCCCATGTGCATTTTCTAAGTGTGTTCATCTCACAGTTCCAGTTCAGTTCTGTTTCTGACACAAATGCAGTGTTCTTGTTACTGCTGGTAAAGTGATGGGTTCTGGTGCCTGTGGATTAAAATAGTTCTGGAAGTAGTGTGGGAGAGCCCAATCACATGGGCCAGGTCTGAAGAGACACTTTTCCAAAAGGGAGTAAGAATTTAAACAGGAAGCTTGATGGTGTGGTTCGTTTTGGTAGCCTCGAAGAGGAAATGAAGACATGAAGTCTGAGGCAAGAAAAATTCTTACCAACAATAAAGGCAAGGAGAAATCATTAGTGGGATATTAAGTGTACATGGACCATTCTTCTGTCCAAAGGGAATTTGTCCTTTATACTTGACTGAGAAATGTGGGTTACGGTGAGACCAAACAGAGATCTTTTGCCTTCTCACTGCTGCGTTGCTGGTGGTACCTGCCCAGTAGCCATGAATTTCACCAATGCACTACGTTTGGGGTGTCTATTCCTATTCCAGGGACAAGGATGTACGAGTTTTATTTGAATTATGTCTCTGTTTTATACACGCTGCTTGTAAATACTTCATATTATGGCTTGGTTCTGCAAACCCCATTGCAGAGTTGCAAAGAGTTTACAGGGCAAAATGTATCAACAGGGATATTTTCTGCTCTTGCAGAGGGTCTAAACCAATCTGTCCATGCTTAGAAATCCTCCCTTGCCAACCTCTTTCTTCCTTTTTTTTTTCTTTTTTTTTTTTTTTTAACAAAGCCAGGAAGAACACAAAACCCAGATTTGCAACATTGTAGATGGTTTAATCTTACTATATACAATAACAGTTGAAGCCAGTTCTGCCCCAATTAGTTAATGATTTCCCCTTGAGGGGAATGAAGGTGCTGGGTTCAAGCCTAAGCCAGTGTTTTTGGGGATCTTAGGGATGGTTTAGAAACATGACCAATAGCTGTTGACCTCTGTAATCCCAGCAGAGTTTCCTAGGTAAAGGGTAAGATGGTGAATCTCCTTAAATTTTGGCTTTCTTCTATGAGATGAGTTGCCTGAGGGGAGGATAAGTGACTACTGCCAGTTGGAGGAGATATCTGTTAACTCAGGTATTAAAGACCTTTTATTTTTGGAGCCAAAAGAGCAAAGGGGTTCAAACTCTATTCCCCATGCTGATGGGTATGTGACCCACTGTGTCTGTGTTGTGTCTGTTTCCACATAAAAAAGCAAAATTCAGTAAAACACAGCTAAAGTGAAATTATTTCATGAACTAAAGGTTTAAATCCAGCCTCAGAGCTGAGAGGTCCCCAGCTGGGGTCATTCTGCCCAAAATGACTGGACATAGTCTGATACACTGCATCTCAGTTCACTCTCCAGTGAAATGGGGTGACTTTTTGGGGAGTTTCTTAATATTGCTAGCCACCCCAAAATCTGAAAATGCAAACAGGTTGAGTGAAAAAGGATTTTGTTTCCCAGTGTCTGCCAAGTACGACCACTGCATGGTTATGATGTCTCTGCAAGGCTATTCATAATAGTTTATTGGTGGGGAAACTGAGGCAGAGGCCGTGTCCTGCTGGAGCAGGAGTGTTGGGGCCCATGTTAAAATTCATCTATTAGCGGGCCTTTCACGAATTGTCCTGTATTCCTGCACTCTTACACCTCAAATCCTGGTTTATGCAGCGTTTTGGGCAGCAAGAGGAGGCAGCACTCGTTCCCTGCACACCCAAACCTGGGTGCAGCTGGGATTCCTCAGCACCCCGGTGTGGCAGGGCTTGGCACGGGGGGCCACACGGGTCACCCCGTGCCCGCAGGGTTTTGGAAAAAAAAATAGCAAAATAGGGGTTGCTGTGTAGGGCTTGAATCCTGACCTTGTTTGTTTTTTTTCCTGCCTGCTCCCCGACCCCACCCAGCTGGGCAGAGGAGAGGGCGGCATCAAAACCCGCAGGGGTTGCGTGAAATTTGGCCTTCACAAAGAGAGAGAAAAGAAAAAAAAAAAAAAGGAAAAAGAAAAAAAGAAAAGAAAAAAGACCCACCAGATTCCATCACTGTCAAGAAATTTCTGGAACACCAACAGTCACAAAGTACAGACACATAGGAAACACTGCTCACCCCTCATCGCCCCCCCTCTACCCACACCCGGTTTGGTTTTATTTCTTTGCCATCAGGTTGCCTTAACCATTTCCATGGCTTAGGAGGCTAAGCCGCCCGAGCGCAAGCTTTTGATTTGAAAAGGGACTGCATCCCCTTTTCAAAGGAGCCTGCTCCCTAGGGCAACCACATCACACTGCTGATTTGCTGCAGTGGAGACCGCAGCGCGTACAATATGCCCTCCCCCTCCGCCTGTGCTGCTTACAGCATCAGTCCGGAGCCGAGCGGGGAGACGGGAGCGATACCCACGAACCCACCCATGCTCGGGAATGCCTGACTGGTAACGCAGTGCCTCCGACGAAAGGACCGGCAATCCCTCAGCTCTCCGAGATGCAAGCCAGTGCCGATTCCACCAAGATGGACTGTCTTTGGAGCAACTGGAAATGTCAGGGTATTATATCTATTCTAGTGTTGCATGCTAGGAGGACTGCATGGCAGAGGAGGCAAAGGCAGGATCCATCCATTTTTGCATTGTTCACCTGTGGGCCTTTGCATGCTGTGTTTCCTCTCCCTCCCCGCGCAGCTCTTTCTTTGGGGGTAATTTAAGAAGGAAAGATAAAAAGCCCTTCTTTCTGTTCTCGGCATGCATTTCTCCCATCCCCAGGTGTCTCACCCTGAAAGCATCCAGGATACAGGTCCTCCCTTCCCACCTTACAGCTCATTCCCAAAGCATCCGCCCTTGCCGTTAGCAGCGTCATTCCTCATCCTCGACTCTCTCCGTCGGGATATCGCTGGCATGATTTCCTACCTTTCGGGCTTTAGGGAAGCTGGGTGACGGTGCATTGGTGCCCGCTGGGGCTGGCGAGGGTTGGAGGTGGTGGCGTTGGGCTCCTGGGTGCCTCCTGCCCACGGACACACCCAGAGCCGGGCTTAGCCTTGTGTCACACAAAGAAAACGCAGCTTCGGCAAGGAGGGCGACAGCGCCGGGGCACGGCGGGATGGCCCCCCGCTTCCTACTTTGCTCTAGGATTGCTTTTTAAAAAAAATATATATTAATCCTTTCATTATGCTCCCGAGCACTCGTTCGGGGGTAAAATATTGCAGTGATGTTGTCTCGCTGCCGCGTAGGCGAAGGGAACAATGGCATCTCCCCTTTTGGGCTGATTTTCAGCGTGTTTTGAGCGGGTCGGTGTCTGCGCTGGGTGGGGCTGGCCACCTTCCCGGGTGCCTTGGACAGCTTTTCAGCCATTTTTAGTCGGCTTCACACTTCCCCGCCAGCATCCAGCCTTTGTTTTGATAAAAGACAGTCTCTGTGACGCTGCTCGGTGGGCAGATTAGAGGGAGAAAAGCTAGCGGCTGATCCTGCCAGGCGGGCTGGGGCTGCTTGGGGCAGGCTTTGTTTGGATGTATTTTTTAATTTTAAGGTGCATGTTTTTCGCTGAATAGTCAGCTCATGATGCTGATGCTCACAGCAGGGTCCCTGGGAGAGAGATTACTCCACAGCATCGTCTCATTAAAGGGTCCAGGATGCTTGCAGACATAGTTTGATAAACGCAGCTCGATGCAACAGAAGCTGGAAAACCTTCCTAAAGTGCTTTTTGGGGAGGGGTGGGCATGGGAAGACGTTTCAGACGCTTGTCTCTAGGGAGCTTGATATTTTTGCAATCTCAATTCAGCATCTAATTGTATTTAGGAACTGAGGTTTTTTTTTTAAGGAAGATGAGTAGCTGGAAAGTAAACAGATGCACCTGTTAAATGCCAGGCTCCAGCAGCTCCGGCTTTCCACACAGAAATGAAGGGCAAGGGTTTTCCATACGTTTGTGGGATTCATTAAGCTTATATAGGAGAGTTACAACCAAACTTCAGGGTCTTTTCATCTGAGTTTTGCAGATAAACTTCCTTGTAGGGTGGGGTTTGGGTTTGGGTTTTTCTTCAAAAATGCTCAATATTTTGCTGATTCTTATAGAAACATTGATTTGCTGAGTCAGTTTGCTGAACCACCTGTTTTTAGAACCAAACGGAGTATTTCCTTTCTTTATCAGAAAAAAAAATATAAATTAATAAAGGGGAATAATGAAGGGCATGCTGCTAATGTTTAATTAATAATTAAAAATAATAGTAAGGTTTCTCTCCTTTAGTGCTTTCCTTTTTGAAAGTGGAGTAGATTTGATGAAAATTGAATGACACAGTATGTCCCATGCTGATTTGAAAAAAAATCCCAGGTCTGAAAAAATCAACGCAGTTGAAATAAATCACTTGCCTCACTTCCACAGCATTTGCATATTTTTTTTCTTTTCCTTGGGTGGTGCTTTATGATTCCAAAATGATCCTGCAGAAAACATGAAATAGCCATAGAATATTATTTCTGTCATCAAAATTCTTTGATCAGTCCCAGATAAAATAGAGGAAATTTAAAATTCAGAAAAATGAAGACTAAAGATGATTCATTGATTCCTTTAATATCTATTATTCATGTTGTCTCTGTCTCAACCTGGAATATCAATTTTGTGCAAATCTGGAGTTGTATAATTTTGCCATCTTGATTGTCAGTGGAATTATGGTTCCTCCCTGAAAAGTCTGGAATGTGTCTATGAGTGTAACAGATGCAGAGAGAAACCTCAGTAAATACAGAGCATATTTTTACTGAAATTATGCAGATACAACAATGAGGTTAACAAAAGTTTTGATTACTAAACAACCAAGCCTGCAACGAACTGTATCATTGAATTGATCACGTAGTACTTGTAATTGGTGTCAAATTGGGGTGGGGATCACAAGAAGCTGCAGAGACTCTTGGTGAAGCTTTGACTTTGCCCCACTCAGTCGAGGTACTGTTATTTCCCTTGCAGTGAATCAACTGCAGCTGCTGCACACATTTAGAAATACTGTTTTTTACCTGCCCATCCTGCAGGTACGGCGGGATTAGAGCAAAGGTAGATCGTGATCCAGCCCTTGGGTGAGCAGGACAGTAATTCACCCCTGCTGGGCGTCTGCTTCATTCAAATGTTAACATGGGTGGCTTTGGGGAATTGCAGCGACTTCCACGCCCAAGTCATGTCCGCACTGGAAGGTGATGCATTTGAAGCAGGCTGGGATGGAGCCATGCATAATGCATGCGTGTGAGGAGAAATGTGCCCGCCTGGGCGTGCTGGTGGCTGTGGGCCTCGGAGGAACAGCCTATAGCCAGTGCCAGCCGTGTGTGTGACACGAGTGCGGGACAGAGAGCGCAGCTTCCCGCTGGGAGCTGCTGGGCGAGGGCAGCCTCCAGCTTCAGGTGGAGGAGCAGCTCCCTGGGCCTTCCCCAGGGACTCAGCTCAGCTCGGCAGGACACAGGTTCACACCCTGCTAAAGAGGTTCTCTGGATTAGGAAGGATGCAGAACCACAGAATATCCTGAGTTGGAAGGGACCCACTATAATCATCAAAGTCCAATTCCTTGGACACCCCAACAATCCCACCCTGTGCCTGAGAGTGTTCTCCAAATACTCCTTGAACTCTCTCAGGCTGGTGCTGGGACCACTGCCCTGGGAAGCCTGTTCCAGTGCCAACCACCCTCTGGGTGAAGAACCTTTTCCTGATATCCAACCTAAACCTCCCCTGACACAGCTCCAGCCATTCCCTCAGGTCCAGTCACTGGTCACCAGAGATAAGAGATCAGTGCTCAAGTTTGCACTCCAGCTGGGAGTTATTTGATGTCAGTACACTGGTCCTCATGAATATTCCCTTTTCCACTCTTCCTTCTACATGCCAATTCTTGGGTGGTCATAAGTGTCAGGCTTGCTCCTGCAGCTTCAACCTTCTGCGAGGCGTGTTAAAAAAGAAAAATTTAAAGATCCAGACACACAGGCCTGTAACTGTTAGTAGAAATGATCCTAAATATTACCCACATATAATTATAACTTAATGTGGAAAAGGACTGCAGACTTCATCAAATCCTTCTAGTTGACATAGCTCTGCTGGAACTGCAGTTATTGATTATCATTTCCTTGGCAGCTGTTTTCAGAGAGCCAGCTTCCTTACTTGATTGATATATCCATTTTCCAAAGGGCGATGGGAAGCTGTAGCAACTGTTCATGGCAATGTTCCCCACTTTAAGATAGATAAAGAATTTCGATGGCAATAACATGGTTGCATGCTGTTAATCTGTAATCTTATTGACAGTTGTGAAGTCTAATTACAGCTTTATAATGAGAATATAACTTCAGCCAGTTGGTGCCTTCAGTGCTTTCCTGAAAATATTGTGGCCTGATCTCTCAGCTGGGATCCACTTGATAAAGATCTGTCCCACTATTTGGTTCTTACGTTGGATCTTGGTAGGGCTAAAACCTTGGAACCAAGTAATCACGTGCTGTAACCAATTTAGCTAATAGCTCCATAAAACTACACCAAATTAGGGGGAATTTATTTCCTAATTTGACAGATGATTTTCTGTGAAGTTTGAAGGAAATTTGTCAAGATTATTTACCACTTTCAGATTTGCTTTCATTTTTTTTTGTCACTGATGCAGAAATTGTATAAATTCTTTTTCCAGCACGTTCCTGTTGATGGCAAAAAAAAAAAAATCTGTGCTCTGCACCCCTGCTGTGCCATCACAGAATCACAGAATGGTTTGGGTTGGAAAGGACCATAAAGACCATCCAGTTCCAACCCCCCTTCCATGGCCAGGGACACCTTCCACCAGACCAGGTTGCTCACAGCCATGTCTTTTAAGAACTGATGGACAATAGTCTTTCATTGCCAGAACAAGGTGAAAATTCCCCCAAAGTAAGAGCATTTTAAGGTATTCCCTGAGGATTAATTTAAACTCCATCAAGAATGTGATGGTGGGGCAATAGCTGAAGGCAGTATTGGAGGGCTGCTTTTGTTTTCATTAGGTGTCTGGAAAGTGAGTTCTGGTGAGGCTTTTTTGATATTAGAAGGGGTACTTTCTCCACATCATATTTAATTATAAATAACATAGGTCTGAACCACTCATTTTGAAAATCTGCAGATTTTCAAATGTTTGGATAGAGTCTAAGAGGGAGTCCAGGTCTATTCCTTTGGTCCAGGAGCATCAATCTTCACATTTCCATAGCATTATGTGCACTCAGAGACTGCATTCAAGGGCTCTGCTTGGTCTCCTTGGTTTCTGCCCACTTAAGGTGAGAGCCATAACATCCTCCACAGAAACTGGCCAAGGCAGGCAGTGATAAAATTTGATGAGCAGGAGTTGTGTGTTTCTCCTGCTGCTGTGCTCAATCCTGGTCTTAAAGCACCTCTCACATGAAAATGAAAATAACAACAGTGTAATGATTAATAGCAGCGCCAATCACATCATCGTTAATAATTAGTAATAATAAATGCTGCAATAGACTCGTGTGTGGTGTGGTTGTAGGGTTGATCTTTTACTGGCAAGCCTCTTTTACTGCCAATCCTCTTCTGTCTACCCAAGCCTACTCTGGTGCCTCACGCAAGGCAATCAATCAATACTTTTTTGCTCACATCTTGATCTTGCAGATGTTGTAGAATATAACATGGAGGGCAGGTATGTATGAGGGTTTTCCTTTTCCCTGATCCTATTCTTGTTCCAGGTCTCCTCTCATCAGACTCTGGGGACCAAGAAGGTCTGAACTTTCAAGTTAAAGTCTTGAAACAGGTGGATGATAAAGATGTAAAGCTGAACTGGGGACAGGAAGTTAATGGTCAGAGCGTGTAAAAGAGGTAGGGGTATGGAGAGATTCCTCAAGGCTGGAGATGAAGGATCAGGAGATATGCCTCATGAAACAGCACAGATACTCTGTCTTGGCTCTGCTGTTCTCCTGAAGGCACCAGACTGCTCATTAAACTGTGTATCCATCTGTATTACATTAGAATCAAATCTGTTGTGGGGAGGAGAGCAATGTCCACATTGGATCCTTCACCAGAGAGGAGAGGGAAAGCCTGTCCCGTGGTTAAAGCTGCAAATTGGGCTTGAGTGCGAGCAATATTTATTTTTACTCCAAAACCTACAGCATTGTCATATTTGTTGTCAAATACTTTTGTGACAGTGCTAAAAACAAGATTGTTCTTCTTAAATTTTTTAAATTGTGTTTCCTGATCATTTCACTCCCAGAAGATCTGAGAAATGCCATATGAAATCATTTCTATTTATGAAGTTGTAACATTATGCTGTGTACAGAAGTAAAGGCTGTGTACAGAGAGGTTTTTCTCACTTCTCTTAAAAACCATTACTAGATAGGGAGTGAAGCTGTACAACCCATTGATTTTACCTCCTCAGGAGGCCTGGTGGTACCTCCGTGGTGGGGAGGGCAGCTTGAACACTTCCAAGGGTGTTAGTAGTGTGCTAAAGAGCATACAACCTTTTATATAATCATCAAGGCCCATGGGCCTCATTTGAAGGCTGGGTACCAGGGGTTTGCTCACACTTTTTGTACTAACTTCCATGGAAATCCTGCTTGATGCATGATTAATTTTCACAGTTGTTGCAGTAGTGGAAAAACTTGAAAAGTCAAAAGGAGAGAAGAGAGATTTTCAGAGGAGAAGCGGTGAAAGATTTGAGTTGTCCGGTCTCTGCTTGGTCTATCATTAATTTTCATACTAAAATGCTTCCTTTGAGACATGGAATGGAAAGATCCCCATTTTTCCCTCAGAAGTATTTTTGGAAAACATAACCATGCAGGAGGACATTTTAGCTACAAGTTGGTTCAGATCCTCTCTTCTCCCTCTGGGATCTCTGCTCAGGAGGCTGGGCCTGCAGCTGCCCCACACCGCAAGGCCTCTGGGGACCATGTAAACCCCCAAAGCCCAGCCCTTGTGTTTCCAGGTCCTAAGAAGAATGGATTCAGGAGCATTTTTAATTAGTCCGCCTTGGCACTGCCCTTTCCAGCCCCCACATCTGTCTTCTGGCTTTTTTGGCACCAAATACTGAGGAGCAGAAACATTTTCTGCTGCAAGCCATGGTAAGAGCTGTGAGAGCTTTGAGGCACTAGGGAGCCATTCCTTGCTGGCACAAGCACTGCCTGCTGCTGCTGTTTCTTACATTTGTGAGGTTAATTTTAGCTTGCCCCACAGACATGGGTATTTACCAGCTGTTCATTTTAACAGGAGGTTTTTTGTACCATAGAGTTCACCTTTGCCAGTTTGCCAGTTGGGGGAGTTGGCCCCAAGTGCAGGATCCCATTAGTTTAGTCAGATGAGGTTCTGCCATAAAGTATGGCTTTAAAGCACTGTTTTGGCACCCTTGAAAAATCCTTCAACTAGAGGACTACTTGAGTAGCATTTTGCAAGTTCTGCTGTGAGTTAAAAAGCACAAGCAGGCAATACTTGCAGATAAACAGCTCATCAGACACGCTTCTCCAGAAAAATTCTTCAAAGGCAGTGGCAGCGACCTACAGCGCTGCTGTCTTAAAGATGGCTGGTAAGTCTTCCTTAATAAATGCAAATAGTTTTGAGTCTCAGGCAGTTCTGGCAAAACCCAGAGTCCTTTTATACTTCCACAAATGACTCAGACCTCTGGTGAGTTGTTCTGTAAAGAGTGCAGAGTGATGTTGCTTCCCTCCTTCCAGGAGGCTGAAGGGAGATCATGGAAAGCTACAGCTGAACAGCTTCTGCATGTTAATGGGCACGGTCAGGATTTTACAGTTGTGATTTTCAAAACAGAAGGAGCCCAGCCCTCAAGTGAAGCCAAGGCTGATTTCAATGCCCAAACCCCTTTTGCAAATCCTCACTGCAAACTGGGTGGATTGAAGTTGGCGTTTTGGCTCTCGGAAGTGGATCTTGCTCAGCCAAACAGACTGAGCCCCTGTCCAATTGCATGCACATCACACATCGACAGCCTCACGTTGCACCAGCCTCCTGCCTCATGAATATTCAGCGTGCATTGCTCAGAATTGTGCCATTGTGGTGAGGTCTGGGCAGCGCCATGCACATACACACCCCCTCCCAGTAAAACACCCAGCGCTCGCAGGACCCTGCACCACACTAGGACCTTTTATTCTTTCACTTCTGATTGACCAAAGCACTTAATTATTATGTGGTTAATTCATGCTGTGAGGGATCCTCTGTCCTTTAATTTATCTGGGGAATGCTGTACCCACCTTAGAGCTGGGCTGGAAGCTGTCTCGGCCTGGCCAAGCGTGGGGCCAGCGCGTGCGGGCGAGCGGCTCTGCAGAGGAGTGTGTGTGTGAAAGCTGCAGTTCCAGCTCGGCTCCTGGCCCTGTCATCCTCATTGCCACTGTGTCCCCATGTGCTGGGGAGGATGCTCTGAGCCTGGCTGGTTGTCCCTTCAGTATGCCAAGGAAGGGGTGCAGGCAGGAACGGGCAGCTGCTCTTCAGCAAAGGCTCAGGCAGTGGTTATACTTTGTGACCTGTTGAAAGACATTAAACCCATGGGGTCAGAGAGTGTTTGGGAGGAGTTGTTTGGTATCTTAATCAGTTTTACATGAATATAGGCTGAGATGAAACTCAAAGCAGACATATAAATGGGGTGGATGACCTCATCTTTCATTTTCATTCCTGTTTAGAATTTTAAAAAAGGGTGTGAGGAGGGTTGATGCAAGGCTGGATTGACCTGATGGTCAAGAAGAAAATTTCTTATTCCTTTGCCCCTTGGTCTCTACTTACAGCACCAGACACTGATGTGACAGGTATTTTGGCTGTGGTGTAAATGGTTACAGGAGAAAACGGCACCCTGAGGAAACCAGGCAAAGGATCCCAGCTGGTGCATTCTTCACCCAGTGCACCTCTGCCTGCTTTTAAGGGAGATTTGTTTACGTAAGGAAATGTAGGACAAAAATGTGTTTGACTACTGTATCAGCAAGGAAGCATTTCTTCACCAAGAGGGTGGTAAAATCCTGGAACAAGCTTCCAGAGAGATGGTCAGTGCCCCAAACCTGTCAGTGTTTCAGAGGTATTTGGAAAATGCCCTCAATAACATGCTTTAGCTTTTGGTCAGCCCTGAACTGGTCAGGTTGTTAGAGTAGGTGATGGTTGTAGGTGCCTCCCAACTAAAAGTCTATTCTATTCTATTCTATTCTATTCTATTCTATTCTATTCTATTCTATTCTCTCCCATTCCATTCCAATAACGTAAAAAGCCTTTGAAGTGACTGAAGCTGCAACTGAAGGAGAAAACACGGCTGTGAGGTGTAGCTCACGTGTTTTTAGCAGCATCTAAATTCCAGGGGAACTGATACAGCTCAAATCCCTGAGGCCTGTCAGCCAAATTCTCCCCAAGTCTCCACTGATTTCCAGTTCTGGATTCTCCTTCTCCCCCTTCCCTGCCCAAGGAGCGGTGAGGTTCACCTCCCTCCTGTATCACCTTTTGCAAAGAGGTTCGGCTGAGCCCCTTCTCCTTAAGGGAGAGGAGCAGGAATGGCTGCAGGAGCAGCAAATCCCACCCGAACAGCTTGACAGGTCAGCAGTGCAGCAGCTCCCTATCCCTTCGAGGGAGAAGGCAGATGTGCTTCCTGCCCTTGAAAATCCTGACAGATCTGGTAGGCCATGGGTGAGGAGGGGAATGTGTTCCCAGGCTGGACCTGGGCACTGGGAGAGCCATGTGAAAATCATTCAACTCATATCTCTCTTTTTTATGCTGAGATTTTCCAACTAGCAGTTGGCACTGTTTTTTTTTCCATGCACATGGGAATATTTGCCTCAGGTCTAAAAGACACAGGATCTCTCTCATCCAGGTCTCCTTTGGCTGGAGAAAGAGGCCAGATGCTTTTAATCTCCTCCCTTGTGCATGCATGTCCCCAGAACTGTGTCACTTGGCCTCTGTCCATCTCGCTCTGATCCTCTCCTTACCTGATACAGCTGAGTAAATATCCCAGCCATTCCATGGCAGGAACAGACAACTTTCAGGATATACACATACCTGGTCAAGTCTCTCTTGAGTAACTCAGCATCTTCTCGTTTGAGGGGAATGAAAAGATGCAGTGTGGCATCTCTCTGCGTGAGAATGCAGCCCACTGCCAGTCTGCAGGAGTATGGGTTGGAAGATCATTGAAAGAAAAATGCTTAGTTGCTCATTTTGTATCTTATAATTAATTGGGATTGACTCAGGGAAC
Source organism: Dicrurus megarhynchus (assembly GCA_013399195.1). Taxonomy (NCBI): domain Eukaryota; kingdom Metazoa; phylum Chordata; class Aves; order Passeriformes; family Dicruridae; genus Dicrurus; species Dicrurus megarhynchus. Next base: position 115,880 of record VXAD01006736.1, read on the forward strand.
TCTGTTGGAGTCGGGTTTGTATTTTTTGGCTCAGCTCTCATTTGTTTGCCTCTCTACTGCCCGTGTCCCAGGGAGTGTTTTCCCCTGCTATGTGTCCTTCTTCTGTCATCAGCAGATGATGTGCCGCGTACACCAGCTCACCTGGGCTTATTTAATTTAATGTTGAGAGTTTGTTTGATAAAAAATTTAGGTATCTCAAAGTCAGATTTGCATAAATTTCCAGTACTGTCCTCTGACAAAGTAGTTTTTGAGCACAAAAAATATCATCTTCTGAATAATCACAGAATCATGGAATTGTTTGGGTTGGAAGGAACTGTAAAGATCGTCTCATTCCAACCCTCCTGCCATGGGCGGGGACAACTTCCACTTGTGCCAAGCCCCACCCAACCTGGTCTTGAACACTTCCAGGGATGGGGCAGCCACAGCTTCTCTGGGCAACCAAGACCTCACCACCCTCACAGAAAATATAATACCTCCTGTCCAAACGCTGGTGAAAGCACCTGGTTGTTGTGCTGCAGGATTGTGCCGCACCTTTACCGAAAAAGAATATGAAAAACAGCCAAACCTGCACGCTTGTGTTCTGGGTGCCATTTTGTAAGGACGGTTTGCAAGGATGGAGTCGCGTGCTCCAGCACCTCAGCACTGTGAGCAATCTGTGGAGCTCCAGCTGGCTCCTGCAATACGGCTGTGTCTGCTGCTAAACCTCCTCATACCGCTGCTCTGACGATGCTGTAACTGCATTTTGGAGCATTCCCCACTCCCTACACCAGGGTTTCTGCGAAAAGCAGACATGGGCATATATCTGTAAAATACTGGTCCCTGTTTTGTGGAGCCAGCGCCCAGGATCCCAAAACAGGCACCAAGGTCCCTTGTCCCGTGGCTTCCATGCAGCCCATAGGATCCAGTCATGTGGGCTCATGATCACAGGTCTGGTGCTGAATGCTTAAAAATAGTAAGAGGTTATTATAGAGTGTATATTGATGGAGAATATAATTGGGTGCGAATGGTGCACGAAGAGAAGAGAGCTCAGTAATACAACATCAATTTTTGTGTTCAAGCCCATCACTGTAAAGCCAGGCTAATACGTGTAATAGTAATGAGTAATATAACTCATTGACTCAAGGCAAACACACCGTGGTGACTCACAATTTTTGGAGATTAGATGATAAGGACTAGGGGACTGGATTAATTTTGTTTCTTTTGGTATCAGTGACTTCTTTTTTTTTTTTCCTGACAGATTGCACTTTTCCTGAATTTACTCTTTGTTCAAAATGATTTGACAAGTGGCATCTCTCAAGTCTGTTTGGCTAGTGGTGTGTTCAAGCTGTTCTTGAGGACTTGTGCAGTGTGTGAAATTAAAGCTGTTTTGTTTAGATTGTCATGAGCATGTTCTCTGGCTGGCTGAAGAGTCCTCTCAGAAACAGGTTGTGGGTGTAAACAGTTTAAGTTCACCTTTATGGACTGGATATTCCACAATCCTTTCATTAGATTTTACTTTTTAGTGGCTGTCTCCAATGCTAAAATTTTTTGCTGGAGAAGTTGAAATAAACTATACAAAGTGGGTGGAAAACACTGTAAAAATTAACTGCTTAACAAATGTAAAAATGCACTAGTTGAAAAGGGTCTTATGCACTTGTTTTGTTCTAACTAGCACCTCCTGTGGACAGGGGAAGTTATATAACAAGCAGAAAGCTTTTTTTTTTTTTTTTTTTTTTAAGTATTTCTGAGATGGTGGGCTTGAGCAGCAAGAGAGATTTATTCTGTATTTGAAGGCCTTACCTGAAAAATGGTTTCCTACTCATGGAACTATTAAGCAGTAGTAAAGCCAGAAGTCTTTTCCTTTCTCAAAACTCATGAAATAAAATTGAATTGTCAAAACTTTGAATGGGAAAGTGGTTTATAGTGGCGAGCCTCAAACTTTCTCATTCATTTATCAACAACCAAAACTGGAAAATGCTTTGATCAAGCGTTTGGCGTTTGAACTTGTGAAAAAAGAAATAAAAATTTGGAATTTTCAGATTGAGTAAATGCAAGGAAGGTTGAAGTCTTCCATGCAGCCCTAGCAACAACACAAACCCCAGCCTGCACTTGCCTTGCTGCTGCGAGAGACCCACCCACCGTGCTGCGGTTGGAGATATTCATCCATCTTATCTAACCCAGGCACAGGCACAAGGAAAACAAGGATTTCAAGTAGGTCAGCGGTTGTAGTTTCCTCAGCGCGTCGCTCAGGTGCCTTCCCTGCTCCTGCTCAGGAGCTCCTGTTGATGCTGCTGTGAGCAGGAGCATCACTGCTCCCCTCGCCCTCCTGCAAGGACTCCGAGGGTCACAGTTGCCACGGTGGCCACCCTCGATGGCCACCTTTAACAATTTGGTCTTCTCCCCTCAGCTATCGACCTGTTGTACTGGCGTGACATCAAGCAGACGGGGATCGTGTTCGGCAGCCTCCTGTTGCTGCTCTTCTCCCTGACCCAGTTCAGCGTCGTCAGCGTCGTGGCCTACCTGGCCCTGGCCGGCCTCTCGGCCACCATCAGCTTCAGAATCTACAAATCGGTCCTACAGGCTGTGCAGAAGACGGACGAGGGCCACCCCTTCAAGTGAGTGGCTTTGTAGTGATGCCCAAGCGCTGCTTTTGTGCTGGATGAGATTCTCTTCTTGCTCAGAAAGCGGGAAATAATAACATTTTCTGTTCCACAGCATCTCAAAAGTTGTAAGGCCCTATCAGCTTAGATCCTGGAGAGGACAAGAAAAACAAAACAGCACAAAAATCGTCATCTTCTAAGACATGGGGGTTTTTTCTCAAAAAGATACAGGAAATTTTAAGCAAACAGAGAAGAAGAGTTTCATTGGAGCTAGTGATAATACAGCTTACCTGCAAGCAAAAAGAGCATCGTTTCTGGGCACAATCTATTGGGCATAGAAGGAAATTATCTATATCTTTTCTCCAGGAACCCAATATCTAAGTGATGGTGCCAGTGCCTCCCTACTCTCCACAGGGTCTGGGGGGTTTGCTCCATGAGAACAGTGATCCTTTCCCCCCTGCTGTGCCAACCAGTTGGTAAACCAGGTTATGGAACTGGTGTGGTTTGCAAACACAAAGAAAAAGAAACTTGTTGGGGTGCTGCTCCTTCTGCTTCACTTGGGTCAGTTCTGAGCTGCAACTCAGTATGGGGGAGTAGCTCAGAGAACAGCACAGAAATTTGTGGGGAAACCTCCCAGGTCAGATTTGTATCCTCCTTTGGCTGAGGAAAAGAGAGAAATCCCATCAAGACCAGGCTCTCTGTGGGAAGAGGGTGAGGCTGGAGGCAAACAGCCCCAGCTCAGCAATCACCCAGGGAGATGGGTCATGCAAGGTGAGGAGGGTGTGCTGGTGGCCCTGTGCCTGCAGGGAAGGGAACAAGTTGCTCCAGCACACAGAAACGAAGTCTAGGAAGGAGGGAATGATGGAGTGGTTGGGTATGAGCGTGAACAGCAGGGGAAACTTCCTGGATTTGTAACGGGACCCGTGTTTCTGGCAGAGCCTACTTGGAGATGGAGATGAATCTTTCACAGGACCAGATCCAGAAATACACAGATTGTCTCCAGCTATACGTCAACAGCACAGTCAAAGAGCTGAGGAGACTCTTTCTCGTTCAGGACCTTGTGGATTCTTTAAAAGTAAGATTGCTTTAAATATTTTTAACCCCTCTCTAGAGGATCAATCTACATTTCAAAGAGCTGCTTCCCATGTTGACAGGATTGTCATGAAACCTAGTTTTGTGTAGCTCCAAATATGGACATTGCTCTGCTTTTTGATTTTAAAACTGCTTGTTTTCAGCACTTTAGAGGTTTGGCACTCTGCATTTGAATGTATTGATAGGTAATAAGATAAATTTGCAGAACCAGCTTAGCTCCACGTCAGTTCTAGAAGCATCCCTGCATTATGCTTTCTATTGCTTTGCTATAAAACAGTGTTCCCCTCTGTTAATCTGGATTTTCTCTACTGGTGGCATTTCCTGCTATGGATGAAGGTCTTTTTTCACTCCCTGCTGAAATCATTATTGATTTTTATCCTTACACTCAAGCAGGTGTCCTTTAGAGCAAAGAGAAGATCATTAAGAGAGCAGACATGGGTTAGGCTCCTAAATTAGTAAAGAATTTTAGGAAAATGTACCTGTCTCTCAGCCTCAAGTGTTATCAGTCCCTGGGATTATCACTTCAGGGCTCTGGTTAACCTGTTTGGGATGACCCCTGCCATCATAAAAATTGGATGCAGAGATCTGCCTATGCCATTCTCAATGCAGAGTCCTATATGGGTGCAATTTAAGCCCTAAATAGACATGAAAGCTCAGCTGAGACGGCGAGAAGCAGAACGGAGAATGGGGTTTATACACCTAGAAAAACTACCTGGTTCCTAATGTGCCTTACTTAACCACTCCCACATTAAGAAAGGCTAATGTGCTGTTATGTTAGCTAGTTAAGCAAACTAATTTCTTCTTATGCTGACAGAGGTGATGTAATGATCTGTCTTTAATTTAGTTTGCAGTACTAATGTGGCTGCTGACTTACGTGGGAGCCCTCTTCAATGGCCTGACTCTTCTGATAATGGGTAAAAATCAACATTTCTTTTAAAAATCTATTTTTAACTTGAACTCCCCCTCGATTTCGACTTAGACAAAACAGCGTATCCCTGGCATGCCTTCCCCTCACTTAAACCACCACCATTCATTTCCCTTCCCAGTAAATATTCCCTGTTCTATTACGCTATCCCTCCTGCCAGAGCTACGTTGCAGTTAATGGTTTTGCAGCTCCCAGTCCCAGAGCAATGGGGAGCTCCATATTTGGGAGGCTTGAGCAAAGTGCATTTTTAATGCAAAGCTCCCTGGTGGATCAGCTGACCAAGTGGCACGATAATGTGTTTGCCACTGAAGTAGGTGTCTCCTCTGGAGGAATCTGATCTGCAGGAACATAACACTCTGCTCTTTTTCTCCTCAGCTGTGGTGTCTATGTTTACTCTCCCCGTTGTATATGACAAGTACCAGGTAGGTCTGACTGCAACGGTGCATTTGGGGTGTCTGGGTGGCTCTACCTCGTTGTTGCCTCATTGACTTGGTCTCCTCTTGCTCTTTGCAGGCACAGATTGATCAATACTTGGGGCTGGTGCGGACCCACATAAACACGGTCGTGGCAAAGTGAGTTCAGCAGCTGCCTGCACCACAGCTCCTGCTGTGAGGTTGTGGTGCCCTGGGGGTGGCTGGGACCTGGCTGGTCCTGGGGACACTGTGTCCTATCAGTGGTGACCTCCCCAGATCCTGGAAAGTAGAGGTTGAGGGAGGGCAGATCCCTGGAGAAACACAGGCTTTCTCTCCCCTCCCCTGCCATTTGGGGGAACTGTGGACAGAGCAGCCCAGTCGTGGACTGATGCCCACACTGGTACCTGGCCAGGACAAACAGGAAGGAATGAGTTAATTCTCTTCCCCACTGACCACTCCAAGCCTGGTTTTTTGCATTCAGGGAGTTAATAGCATTAATGACCAAAGTGGGAATTAGAACACCACCCTGTTACAGAAAGAAAATACCTGGAAGCACCATGTTCTTTAGTGTTTCGAACCCCCACGGAACAGGCAGAAGACCTGGGTGAAATTTTGTACTGAAAATTAAATTTTTAGACTTCCTTCCTGGCTTTCCATAGACAATAGACCATGGAGAAATAATGTTGGGGGGAGAATATCACTGAACACATCCCAAGATTACATGAACTGCCAAAAACCAGGGTTGTAAGAACACCTAGATGGGCATCGCTTCTGTTTCTCATGGCACTTTAATTCACCTGTTGAAACAACACAGTGAACATGGGCTAGAGATTATCCCTGGATCAGAGTCCAAGTGGGGAACCACTGGAATGGAACAACTGCCTCACCATATAATCCTTTTTCTTTTTCTTCTTTATTTTTTAGGATTCAAGCTAAAATCCCAGGTGCTAAGAGAAAGGCAGAGTAAAGCAGACATCAAGAATTCATCGACTACAGTAGTGCATAATGGGGAAATCTGGAGTGAAAACAGCTCTGTTCTTACACTTTACTGCAAATTTATCATTCTTTTTTTTTTCTCAACACCATAATCTTAGAAACATAAAACTCAGAAGCAGTGCTTTTCCCCTGCTGCTTCTGCACTTAGAATATTTGCAATCACTTGTGTCAAGCACTAAAGTATAGTAAAGAGAAAAGTGTACTAGATGTGGTTTTTTGTGTTGCTTATAAAGTGCATGATGGTGAGAGCCTAAATAATATTGACCTCTTTATTTAATTTTTTTTTTTAGTGTTTTTCCTTCTTCTATTGGCATTGCTTCTATAACTTTTAATGTTACATGTGGCTAGGGGCTTTCCTGCTTAGCGCACTTGATGCAATAGTTAAAATTGCTTCTACGTCACTGGGTTGCTGGTTGGATTCATCTTTATTAACTATATAGAATTGTAGACTGATGTTTTAGTGTTTTCCAGCACAAATAAAATAAACAGTAATCGGTACTTATGGTAATCAGTTTTGTATAACTCAAAAAAAGAAAAAAAGAAAACAAAACCCAGTACCTTTGTCGTAAAGGATTGACAGGCTGATTTACATGTATGGTAACTGGAAAGTTCCAGCATGTTCAATTTATTACGATTTGTATTACATTCTCTGTAGTTCCTAATGGACTTAATTATGGACTCTGAATATTTGCACTTATGTACTTGATACCGAATGCAGAAATAAATGTTACTAAATGTAAAAAGTTCTCCTTCTTGTCGCCACTGGGATTATCTTGACATTTGGAAACTGGGCACGTAATGTGTTTGCCACTGAAGGAACATTTTCCCTCTCCCCTGGACATCTGCACACACTTTGCCCTTACATAACAGTGCAGTCCAACGAGCAGTACATAACTAAGGGTATGTAGCTCATCTAATATTTTTACATCTTGATGATCTTTCTTGCAATAAAAGAAGGGTCTCTGCACACAGCTTGTTTATTTTTGTTGGTGGTGCAGCAAATATCAGGTACATGAACAAATGTCTCTTCCTCCGTTTGCACACCGTGTAAACCACGAGCAGCACAGTACGGAGGCGTCAGCACAGCACTAAGGGCTTTTCAGTTTCCTTATCACCAAGCTGCTCTCTTACCCAAAAATTCTCTGTTCTCTGAAATCTGCTTTAAACAGAATCAATATCAAATCCAGAGGCTGGGAGCTGCAACAAGCATTTACTCCAGTTCATAGGTGGAGGTTTTTAAAAGTTGGCATTTGCTGTTTAAGAACAATCAGAGTAGAGAAACAGCTATTGAACATTATCCAAAGTGCTTCAAAAGAAGCAATTGGTTAAGTGCTTGATTTGCCCATTTGTGGAACACACCTGTGTATTTTTTTTTTTTTGTATAAAAATGTGACATCAAAATATTTTCAGCCAAATTGCCATTTTTATCTTTTTCAGTCACCAAGGTTTTATGAAGAATTTCTTTTTGTACAAAGAACTAGATTTTTGAACACTTATCCCAACTTTTTAAATTTGAAGTCTTTTCTTAGACTCATTCATTAATTCACCTTCAGCTCAGTTCCACATGGCCACAGTGACACCTGTCCAAGGCCAGGCTGCAGTTCTCTTTGTGTCTAAATGTAAAACCCAAATGCATATAAGGAGTTGGTAGAAGCATTAGTATGGCTGTGGGCTGGTTAAATCTTGTGACAAGTCTCAAATAACCTTATTTTCGTTTAAGCTTTATATCTAAATATTCTTCTTGGTCATATTTAAAAATACTAGGCTGGGTTTTAAATGTCACCTGCAGCTAGACAGGAACATTTTTCCTCAGTGAAAAGCTGAGTGTCTCAAAAGAGCGTACATTGGTTTTGATGAAATGGAGTATGTTTGTTTCAGCATGTGAAGTTTGCAGCCAATTTTGAGTTAAAATTCAACATGAACCCCCAGCTTTAACTGCCTTGGTGTTCCCTGTGTCTCTGAGGAACAGTAAAGACCATACGAAGCATCCTTGAGAATAAAGATTGACCTCCAGAATTCTTATTACTTACAAGATGAGTGTGTGGGCCCAACGTGTTAATTTAGAAAATGAGCCCATTTAATGTCCCATCCCCCTGGTCCCATAAATGTGTTCTTCCCTCACACCCCCAGTGCAGTAATATCCAAGATTGGCCTTTTGCAATGCTGAACCCTAAGCACCATTTAAAAGCTACATCTCCTGCATGCTTGGAAATAAGGCAAAATAAAACCTTCTGGAAGAGTACAAATATTCTCAAGAGCCTAAATCAATAGATACTAAGAATCCCATCCTTGTCTCCTCCAGCACCACCCTCCCTCAAGCCCCACATCCCTCCAATCCCTGTCCTCACCATCCTGACTGTACCGCTGCACACATACCTCTCAAGACCACATCCTTTTCTCTTTTGTCACATCCCACCTTGCCAAACAAACTCCCCAGCTTCCTCGGAGCCACTCTGACTTTCCATATATTTGGCAGTAACAGCCTGCAAGTGCTGCTGAGCAGCTGGGGTGGCTTAACCTGGTGGGTGGGACCAGTCGGGAAGACCACGCTGGGATGTGGGAGAAGCAGAGGGTTTCAGAAAGGGTTTGGGTTGCTGATGTTGCTCATGGTCACCATTCCCTTACTGGGATCACAGCAGCGCTTTCCATGATACCTTTGAACATGGAAGCTTGGAGAAAGCCAACCTCTGCTAATTCCTGGTCCTGCTACACACCTTGCAATAACAGAGTCCCTGTGCATATGGGGAGTGAGGGTTTGTGACACCCTCAGTGTCCCTGGTAAGTCTCACTCATAGAGCAGCACCTTGGGGAGGGGTTGGACATCCATTTGTTTGGTTTTCAAACAAGTGTGGGGGAAAATAACGAACACTGATCTCTGCTTTTTAAAATATTCTCGTGTGATTACAGTAGATGGCTGAAGATACAGAATGACACACATTCCTGAGCTGTGCTCTGAGATATACAGGCTGTGAAGCCCTTTTGTTTCTGATCTTCATTTGCAGTCAAAGAGCAGCAGTAGAAAAGCTTGAATAGTAAAAGCAGCAAACTTGTGGGAGTTTCTAGGCAGGTGAAACCTGGGAAGCAGCTCACTCTGCCTGGGTGAAATGCGAGGGAGGGTGTTAAACCATTCATTTCTCTTCGAAGTGTCCCTTGCCCGATGAATGGACATCACAACACAAGTGATTCAAGGGTCAGCTTGTCCTCCTGCTTCAAAGGCTACTTTAATGAGATAAGAAAGTGATGGGTGTTTTGAGGACCCACCTCACCAAGGCAGGTTGTTCAGGTGGTTGGAGTTAGGTGTGTGCCAAATACCTGGCCTAGGCTGTGCCTCTCCTCCTCATCTCTGGATAGTTTGTGATGCTGATGTTCCCTTTCTGGAGAGGAAGCTGAGAGGTCTCCAAGGTGAATGTCACAGGCTTGTTTAGATGCAGGGGCAGGTACAGGCCAGGCCTTTCCATGGCTGGGAACTGGCTGGGTAATGTAAATACAACTTTTGATCTGCTCAACGTGGTGCTGCCTTTCAAGGAAGATAACAAGTCTACCTGCTGAGCTGGCCTTTGAAAGCCAGCCCAAACGGCTGTGCTAATTTGATCTGAAAATAATTTAACTCTGACTTGGAGATATGAAATCAGGAGTGGCGTGCTGGCAGGAGGCAAAACTCTGCCAGAACATCTACATGTGTCTTTTCTCATCCTCTATGACTTTAGAATTTCTTCTCCATGGTTTCACTTGTACCTTTCAGAAAATTTATAACCCTGCTCCTAAACTGCTGCCTGTTAAGTAGAGGCTCAATGGTTGCTTAAGAGTTCTGTCAGAGATTTATGTCACCTAAATGTCTGTCCCTGTGCCTTGAAATGATTACTGCATTGATAGTTTCATGTGAAATGTGAATATTCTCTAAGGTCACTGGTTTTGATTCCCTGGTTCTTGGTGCTTCAGCAGCATTCCACTCCTCTACACATTGTATTTGCCGCTGTTGCTGATGTCTTTTATGCTCCTTCTGCTCTTTAATATTTATCTAGTGAGAGTAGGATCATAAAGCACATGAGTGTCAGGAAAGCCCTGGAATTTCGAGGAGATGAGAATGTTATAATATTCTGTGAGCAGCTAATCCATTTAAAGAGAATCTGTCTGCTCCCCTATAGCTTTTGTGCTCTCCCTACTTGCTTTCAGATGGCAGCTGGCTCCCATCCCTGTCCTGCTGGGTTACAAGTCAGTCAGCTGTGAGCTTACCAGCCTTTCCTTCTTCATATGGGCCCAGGGAAATATGTGGCAAGCCCATGTGTTTGCCCAGTGCAGCTTTGAGAAGACCAAGAGTGATGTATTTCTTCCTAGCTCCTCTTAATATATTCTTTTCTTAGGCACAGGATTAAAAGATGCTCCATCAGGGAGCGTGCCTGTGGGTTTCCTGGGATCAGGAATGAGTGGAGTGAGGCTGCTGGCATGAGGGAGCCTGGTAAGACTGGCTGGCACATGCAGCACTGCAGGACATATGGTATTTGGGACAGGGTGAGATATGTCCACTGATAAGAGTCAGAAGCTGCAATGCCTGAAGCAGAAGGAGGAGTGGGCTCTGCTCATTGCTGCCAGGCTTCCTTGGTGCTCAGCACCTGTACAGGAGAGAGTGGCAGAGCCCTGCTCTCTGACATCACAGGGGAAAGATCATAGAGTGGGGGACCCTTCTCCACAGCTGCACAGGGAAATGGGAGTGGATTCTAAGCAGGCAGATGGGCTTGACCTTCTTTCATTTATCTGAACTGCTCATTTCCTTGTCTTTGGTGTCTGCTCACAAGGGAACAGCCAGATCACTGTGTGCTGGAGCTCCCCTCTGGTCAGCATCTGATCCAAGTGACTGCCGCTTGTGCAGCTCCCCTAGAAAGAGTTCTAAATCTACAAGCATGCCAGATTTGTAGTGTGGGGACACCACCGTGTGTGTGCAAGGCAGGGTAGTTACCTATGCAGTTACTGTTCTGTCCAGCATTCCAGCAATCCCTCTGTGACTGGGACGTGCTCATCTCTGCATTGCCCCTGTTCTCTTCTTCCCTTTCACTCCTGCTGCCTCAGCCAAGCCACTGGGAGATGCTGCAGGGACCAGGGTCAGGATGAGAGGATGGATAGAGCTGCAGAAGGAGTCTGTCTAAGAAAACCAAAAGACCAAGTGTGCCTGGGCTGACATGCTTTCATTCCTTTTCCCTCCTGTCTGCCCCTCCACCAGCAAGTCAGACTCATTTCCCTTGTTCATTGAATATTAAAGAGGTTCAGCCTCAAGGTTGCAATTTATGCCTCCTCATGAGTCTCTTTGTTTTAGCTGAAAAAATAATTCAGTCCAGCAAAGCTAATTGTCATTCACAGTAAGGTCCCTCTGCACACATTTCCCTTTATGAGGGAGCTGTAAAGAGGATTTAGTTACGTTTTTACTTCTTTTGCACAGCCCTCTAATTTAGATGCAGTGATATAAAGTACCCCAGACCAGTCTAAAAATCACAGAATTATAGAATCACAGAATGGTTTGGGTTGGAAGGAACCTTGAAGCTTATCTAGTTTCAACCAACCCCCTGCCATGGGCAGCAAATTCTTCCACTATCCCAGGTTGCTCCAAGCCCCATCCAACCTGGCCTTGAACACTTCCAGGGATGGGGCAACCACAGCTTCTGTGGGCACCCTGTGCCAGGGCCTCCCCACCCTCACAGGGAAGAATTTCTTCCCAATATCCCATCTAACCCTGCCCTCTGGCTGTGGGAAGCCATTCCCCCTTGTCCTGTCCCTCCATCCCTTGTCCAAAGTCTCTCTCCAGCTCTCCTGGAGCTCCTTTAGATTCTGGAAGGGGTTCTAAGGTGTCTGTGGAGCCTTCTCTTTTCCAGGCCAAACAACCCCAGCTCTCTCAGCCTTTTCTCACAGCAGAGGTGCTCTGGCCCTCAAAGCATCTTCATGGCCTCCTCTGGACTCACTGCAACAGGTCAATGACCTACAGTATCATCAAAAATTGCTATCCGATTTTATAGATATGCCAAAACAAAAAACAAAAACAAAAAAAAAAGATATGTAACATCCAGGCAGTGGCCTGGCTTCAACAGCAGATGTCTTTACACAAAATATTCTTCATTTGCCAAGTTAGACATGAGGTCTAATTTCATTTCTCCTAATTCCACAGATGCTTGCTTGGAGAAACCAGCATCCACTCAATCGTTACACCGAGTGAAAAAGTATCACTTTTGGCACAGGTTAAACCTAATTACTGAGCTGTTACCAGCAGAACATCAGCTTGACTTCTCAGCTTTCAGCAAATCTGAGGTGCTTAATTAGGAAGAGGTGGGCTGTAACCTTCTTAGAAGAACCTACATGGGGAAGCACCTCTTGTATTCCTTCTAGCTGCAAATCTTGAAGTCCTGGAAACCTTCTTCACACCTCTCTCCCCTCAAAAATGATACAATTTACAACTTTTTCCAGCTGAAATATAGAAATGTGATGAACTACAGAGAGAAAAACTCTCAAAAAGTATACTCCAAGTTGTCACGTGCCAGCTTAAAAAAGCCTGAAGGAGCATAAAATTCTGATAGTACTACTGTCTCTTTTGAACACCAGACGTTCAGGAAATCAGCTTAAATTTTAATTCTGACATCATCATATAATCAAGAATCTCTCTTCATCTCAAGTGTTTTCTCTCGCCCACTTTCCCCACAGCAGTCACACGTCTATGACTCACATACTATACCAATAGTGCAAATTAAAAGAAAACATTTTTCCTACTGCCATGTAGCCAGAGGTACTCCCACAGCTCTCCAGTCACAAGAGACTTGAGTAAGTCGGCCTTCTAGGGAGAAATGGGGCTGTCTCTGCTATGCAGGAGGAACTGAGGCTCATAACTAAATTTTGCAAAGAAAAAATCAGCCAGAGAAGCCCTTAGAGTAGAGTACCTGGAGTCAAGGTATCCTAGATATGGTGCCATGAGAGAAATTATGAGTGAAGCAGATAGAACTTTGATTCATGCAAGATTTTTAAGGAGATCTCCAGGAGCAGATGGGAATTGGTAACATAAAATGAAAATAAAAAATGCTCCTGGGCTTTGCTAAAGATACAAAGTGGTGAAGTGTCAGGAGGAGATCACTGGATGCCACAGGGAAGGAGAGGGATAATCTTGAAGCCCGTGAGCAGTAAAAGTCAGATTGTATTTTGCATTGCAGAGTTCTGTCCTGGATTGATAACAGAAAATTCCCTTGTTGGCTAGAAGGCTGCTGGTTAAAAACAAATACTGATGAGAAAATTCTGGTTAAACACTGTGTGAAAACGCTCAGTGGGGCAGAGAAATACTCTTAAAGTTATACAAGGGAATGTGGGGCCATTACAGAAATGAAGTCCAGAAGAGTTCAGCTTTGTTACTCTAAAAAGGAGGCTGGGAAGAGGGAATGTAATAGCTATTTACATGTACATTGGGCATAAAGACAGGAAGGCTAAAATCCATCTAAGCTGGAGCTTAATTAAGGTACTAAATGATGACAGAGAAAAAAAAAATTGCATTCCATGGTTTTGTTTTGTACATTAAAATTTATTATTGGTCAGGGAAATTAGCACTGGCTCCCAAATAGGAGTTAGAAACAAGCACTGTGGATCTCTGAGTCATTCAAGGTGGGAAACAGGTTATGTAAAATGCAGAGTGTCTTGTTGGTAACATGTGCAGGTGGCAATTCCCCATGTGGCTCTCCTTTGTGAAAAGTGAATTTACAAAAAAAGCAAGTTTACAAGAGAGGATTGAAGGGAACCACACACATTTTTTCCCCCCAGCAATTACTGCACCAGTGCATTTAGCCACCAGAGAGTGCCTCTGTTTATTGATCAGGAAGAGACTATCACACGGATGTGGATATGAACAGGCAGATCTGCTGGAGCCAGAGAAGCTCTCTCCAGATCACATGAACTCAAAATTTGACCCATTCTCTTTGGGAAGAAAAGATTGCTCTTCTCATTTATTATTAACTGGCAATGTCTGTGATCCCAGGAATGGCATTCCAGGCTCAGCTGAGGCACTCAGAGAGGTACCAGTGAGGCCATCCTTAGGCTTGTGACAAAATTTTAAAGGCTTGTCAATTCTTCCAAATGCAGATGGTGCTTTGTGACTCCTTGTTTCCTGAGACTTAGAAAGATGCTATAAAGGCAGACTGGTCCATGCCTTCCTCTGTGAATCTGGTTTGCTGTGACATAATTTTGCAGGTGGGGAAAAGGGTAACCAGATTAGATACAGGCTGTGATGGGTAGGTTAATAGAAATGAGTGCAAACAAACCCACAGGGGTTTTTTGTTTGGCATAAGTAAATAGAAGTGGAAAAAAACTACTAGAATTCCCTTTTTAGTTTTTTAATAAACTTGCCAGGATGCAGGTGATTTATGAGAGATGGAAATTTCCATTCACATTGAACACGCATTTGTTCAGACTGAGAGTTGTAGTGTAAGGAAGGAGGGAGCAGATCCTCCTACACAAAATCACCTCTGCTAGCTCAGGCCCAGCATCCTGGTGGCTCTTGTAGGCTGGTGCTGCATTTCCCAGCTAGTCTCACCTTCAGGCTGGGCAGGGATTTGTCTGTCCCCATTTGATGATCATTACAGTAGCTGAATTTATTTCAGATGCAGGGCAGCAATAAATCCCTAGAAGTCTGGGGCTAGAAATCAGAGTATTTCTTAGCTTAAATGTCCTGCAGCAGCAGTAAAACCACCCCAATTCATGACTTATCCTTTGCTTATGCACTTTATGTGTCAGTGCCTTATTTAACAACCTCATCTTTGACAGGAGTTTGAAAGCAAGACCTGCAGATAAGGTTTTATTGGACTTGCAGAGGCAGCATGATGGCAATGGAAAAGGCATTTCTCTAGGATGGGAGAGAGCCCTGTGGAGGACCTTTTGTGTAGGAGTCACCAGAAATCTTCTTTTAAGTGTTAAAGGACTGAAATTCCTGTGCAACTCTGCAGAGGTGTTTTAAGTGAAGCCTTGGCTTGAAATATCTGCTGGAAAAAATAAGTTACTATTTCATATCAGAAGTTCTGATTTTGAGGCTGTTTTTACAGAAGAATTAAAAAAAAAGTTTATATAGATCATAAAGAAAAAGGAAAATTACTATTATTTTTCCATTAAAATCTGTAATTCCACTGATGCATTTGTACAAAGCTTTGCCACCACAACTGCGGGACCATAATATATCCAAAAAAAAAAGGGAAGAATAGGTAAATATTCTACCTAGAAATATTTCATTGCTTGAAAAGGATCTAACCTCTAATTCTTCCTCAAGCGTAATTTCCAGTTGAGGGGCTAAATTCACTGGGAGAATGGAGTACTTTGGTATTACAGTGCTGGGTTAATGGTTGGACTTGATGATCTTAAAGGTCTTTTCCAAGTTCAGCGATTCTGTGATTCTAAATCAATTTGTTTTCTTGGCCCAGAGCTGCCTGAATTTCAGTCAGGTACAAAGCTGCAACTACCAAGTTCACTGAGGCCTGAGAACTGTTTAAGACTTGAAAAGATATTCAGAAAAAGAGGGCTTTCCCTTCTTCCTAGCAAAGTTTAATTGTTAATTACTCAGTTGGCTGTCATGCAATGAGCAGATGACTTTTTTTCCCTGTAAAGCCAGGTAAAACAGGTCTTCTGCTGTTCCAGGGATAACTGTGTTCACCCAGATAATGGTATTTTGCGGGCAGGGTAATGAAGACATGGATCCATCTATTTTGGGGATGAACTGGAGACACTTTGCACATTCAAACCACAGAAGAGCATTGCTCCAGTCCACAAGGCAGGGTGCACTGATTTCCCCCGTCCCTTGCAAATGTCAGGAGGAGGGATGGGAAGATGTTCCCCTCACTTGGGATCAGGTCCTGTGCAGGTGCCCGACACACAGATCATTTAACACCTGGCTGTTCTTGGCACAGTTCAATTTCCAAAGCAATTTCTCAGAGTGCTGGAGGTGAAGGATGGCCCCACCTTTGCTGATGGTCCCTTGCTGAGCCATAAATCGATCCTGATTTGGAACGGGGAAGGTCTCCAGAAACAGCCTGGCAAGGTGGCAGCAGCTGTAAATATGATGGAGAGAAAGAGGCCGTCTCCTATCAAGCTGATTGTCTCCAGAGGAAAGTCGCAGCACTTTTTATTAGACTTTTTTAGAGAACTGAAAAGGGGTGAGGCTGTCCTGCTGGTTCTTTGTCTCTACGAGCCTGTTTCACACAGAAATGATCAGCAGTGCCACCTGATATTCCCTCATACAATCACTACTCCATCTTCAGCTTCGAACTGAGGATATTTATGCTTAGACCCCACTGTGATAACTGTAAGACACAGATGGCTGCATTTAAACACATCCATGGGAAAGCCCCAAAATGCGACTCAGCTGCAATGTGCAGGCTTGGAAGAGAAAATAAAGCATGTAAGCTTTACTACCAGTATTTTTTAAACTTTCTTGTTTTGACAGGTTGGGATGCCAGCATAGTCTCCAAGGCCAGGAATTATTTATTATTTATTTATTTATTTATTTAGCTGCTGGGACCTAGAAATACTGTATGCACTGTGTTTTGTGAAATGACCATTTCCCTGTATTGTATATGTTTTCTCATGTGGGGATGTTTGGAGCCAAGGATTAATAGGGAAAATGGAGATTATTTTAACTTACTATTTTTTAATTTTTGTTTGTTTGTTTGTCTAAATGTCTGCCTAAGAAAACATAGCTAATGTTATCCCCGTGGCTGCAGTGGCCATGGACTGTCTTTCCCTGTTTTCTGCGGTAATGTAAAAGACATAAAATCCAAAGGGAAGAGTCACAGCAAGTGTTTGGTGGGCAAGGGCCATGTGTTTGTGGATGAGGTGGCTGCCATGGTTATTAATGCGTTTCCTCCTTGTCTTTTTGGTTTTACTGTCACATATGGGGCCATCTGGTTCCTCTGTGGGACTCCCAAGGCTTTTTGGCAAGCCCATACGGGACGATGTCTAGGGTTTTTCCTCTTTGAGCCTTTCTACTACATCTTATTTCTGGAAACCCAGCTCAAAAAGAGAGCTGCAGTCTCTACCTGTCACACAAACCTCGCTGTCACCAGTGTTGATGTTGTAGGGCAGCATTGGGAAAATCCTCCTTCACCTACGAGTCTGGTGGCACATTAAAGAAGTGACTGTACCTTGCACGGTGGTTCAGTGGCAGGTGGTGAGAGACAGATGCTCCTTGTCCCCTCAGCCTCTGAAGTGATCATGTGGCCTGGGATCTGAAGGCAGAAGGAAATTTGAAATATGCTCAGAGCACAAATTCTTTCTTTTCAGGTCTTGAGAGGTTAGAAGCTCTTGAACTGTCTTGAATGTTAATTTTTTTCCCCTGTGCCGTGTCAGACAAGAACCTGGTTATGGAGATGTTGGGCTTTCTTGGAAGATAAATGTGACCTATTGAATCCCATTTATCATGGTGACTGCTGTAAGAAATACAGCCTGCTGTCAGGGTACCTGGATGGATTACAGGGATGCAAAGCTGGAACAATTCAGCAATCAGCATCTCGGTGTGAAGGCCTTCCTGAAAGAGATGAAGTAATGGCTAAAAACAGAATAAATTTGTTTCAGAAGGCAAGATTAATCATCGTGCGGGAGAAGGATTGCTTCAAGTGCAAGCAAGGAAATTGCACTATGAGTAATAAAGTTGCCCAGAGAAAAAAGCACCAAATAAGCTAAGTACCAGGAGACACATTTCAAACCAGGTTTATCTGTCTCTAAAATGCCCCTCTTTGAGATGTAGGGGCAGATGTGGCTGAGCAACCTCCAGGGATGGATCCCACACTGCCTTTGGTTATCATTCCAATTTGTCCAGTTTCAGAACATTCAAAACTTTCCATCGCTGTCAAATCTGTTCAACTGTAATGGAAAGTTATTCTTGTCTAACAAAACATGTTTCTTATAAATAGTGAGGATTTGGCACAGCTTGTGCTTACACATGTACATCACAAAGGATTCACTTCTGGAGGCCTCAGCTGTCAGAATAAGGACTGTATGGGATGGGGGCCTGAGCTGCTCTGTTGCCTTTGGGATGAGTTTCAGGGCAGCTTGGTTTCAAGTGCTGCACATTTATAAAGTCCCTCAAAGAGCTTTTAACCAGGAGGTCAGAGTAAGGCATTCACAGATCAGACAAATGGCTTGGGGTGACATGAGCTGTTTCATGAGATGTAAGATGGTCTGGAAACACTTTACCAGTAACTGTCCACGATCTCAGCACTCTGCCCTCCTGGCCACTGTCAGGCTGCTCTTCATCCCGTGCCCAAAGGAGCCAGGGGGGTTGAGGAGGGATTTCAAATGGGACAAAGCCGTGACTCTGCTGTGTCCATGACAGTGATGCCAATGAACAGGCACAGGGAAGTGATGAAGTCAAAATCCCTGCAGGGATTTAAAAGACTTGTGGATGTGGCACTCAGGGACATGGTTTAGTGGTGGGCTTGGCAGTGCTGGGGGAACTGCTGGACTTGATGATCTTAAAGGTCTTTTCCAGCCTGAATAATTCCGTGGATTTTGAGAACAGGGTGTGCAAGCAGCGCAGGGAAGATGAACCGGTGCTGTTCTGAAGCCAGAAGTTTGTGCCTGTGGCAAAGAGTAAGAGAGTCCAGGAGGGATGGAAAAGGGTCAGCTGATATTTTTTTGCATATCACCTTAATTTTTAAGCCACTTTTAAAAAGCTTAGAAGTTTGATTAGGACAAAAACTTCAGCAGTGAAGAGGCTGGGATAAAAGGCTGGCTGAATTTTGGAGAAGCATGTAGGAAATAATGGCAAGATTTTCCAGAGGAATCTTTTTTCTTAATAAAATGCCTGTATTTGAGAAAGATATACTTCTCTAATGTGAGTTTGTGGGCTGGCATTTATTTTGGGTTTAAAAACAGGCATAGAAGGAAATTGAAAATATCTAAATGTGTTATCTCAAATTTTCTTTGTGGTTTTTTTTTTTTCTGAATGAGATATTTAATGTAGGAAATAGATACTTTGAGAAAGCAAGTGAAAGAGACTTTTTAGTGCCTTTCAGTCCCTGGAAGAGGCCACAAGAGACCTGCAGAAGGGCTGTGTACAAGGGCCTGGAGGGATAGCACCAGGGGCAGTGGCTTCCCACTGACAGAGGGCAGCACTTAAGTTAGATTTTATCATGTATCTTCATTTATGCACAATGTGCTTTAAATTTTGTGCATTTTCTGGGGAAAATAACTCACAGCTCTATTGACCTGAAGGTGGCAAAAAAAATTTGTGATTTCAGATTGCTATCGTTAGAAAGAATTGCCTGGAATTGCTACAAATTGGTGAAGCTGGGGTAAATTCTGCCCTTCCAGAACATCTACTCTGCTCTTACAGAACACCCACTCTGCTGTTTCCTGCATTTATGGACTTGTTTTCCAACATTTCTCCTGTTGATAGTTCGCAGAAAATACCATGCCAGTAGCTGGCCATCATCAGGGGTGAAGATGCGCAGGTAGGGCTGAGGTTGGAGCTTCTCCTGGTCTCTGTCCCCACAAATTGTGGATAAAGATCCCATGGTCATGGGGCAGCTGTTTGTTTTCCAACAAGTTAGTAGGTCAAATTAAAACCAGAGCTCTCATCTCAGCTGGCCAAGTGCCTCATCTTCACTACAAATTCACTTATTCATGGATTACAAATTTTCTTTTTCCCCCTCCTTTGAGGATTTAGGCTCTGTTACAAAATCAGGATATAAAAAAAATTTCATGCCACTGTAACAGGTACAATAATATTTTTGGATGAATTCAAATCCCTGCAGTTATTATTCCAGCTCAAGCTAAATTAAAATTTACAACAAAAAGACTAGCTTCTGGACTAATGTAAATCTCACTTCAGGCTTTGACGAATCCAGATTAGTATTTTTGGTTGGAAAAAGACATAATGAAGGCATGACTGCCTGGAAAAATTCTAAAGATTAGCTACACCCTACTTAAGGGGAAATTATTTTGATCCACAGCTCTTACTTCAGTTTAATGATCTCTGTAAACTTCTCCAAATGATTATTTTAAAAGATTAACTCAGCAGAATTGAAGTTGGAAGCATTTTGTGACTGAAAATTTCACCAGGTCCTGTGGTCTTCAAATGCCACTTGTGCATCTGCCTCTTCTTTGCACCAGGAGGAAGAGGAGTGTGAAAGATGCTGACCTACTTTAGAACAAGGGAAAATAGCTTCAGCAAATAATTAAAAAAATAAATCCTTCTCTTTCAGAATAATTCTTGCAGAACAGTAGAGCAATACTTGACACGTGGAAACAATACATTCTAATTTCACTGCATTTTTCATTTAGGAAAACACTTGGAAAATGAAGGCTCCGCATTCAGCGGGGAAATCGTGCAGAGTCTTAAAGGTGCTATTGCTGCTATTAAGAAATTGGTACGGAAAATTTAATATTTAGATTCAAACATAGGGGAATAAATTAGTTGGTAACCATGGAGTTAGTCTTTCACAGTTGTACCATTAGAAGTGTTCTCTTGTGTGAATTAAGAGAGAGAGAGAGAAAGGCATTTTGGGGTGAAGGGGGGGTGCTTGCCTGCACTTTGCTGCCTGCAGAGGTTTGGCTGTCACAGAACAAACCAACCTGACTGGGGAACAAGGCACAGCTGATCCAAGCCTTGGCTCACCTGGAGGGGTTTTAATGGGGCAGCAGAAGATGTCATCTATACATTATAGGGGCCAGGGAAATGTGAGGTGTGCCTACACTTCTGTCAGAGTTTGGTCAGTGAAGTAAATTGTGGCTCAGGGTTGAAGTTCTCAACTCTGTTGTGGTTTCATTGTTTGCTTCTGTACAAGTGCAAGCAGTGACTCAGTGGGAGCACCACGAAAATCACTTGAAGGCAAAGATCTGCTTGTGCAGAGCTTTTTACATCACAAGGACCTCGATGCTGTCAGTGCAAGGGAGAAAAACAGTGCTCCCCTCCCTCAGTGCTGCCGTGGGGATGCAGCCCCTGCTGTCAGTGGGTTCTGCAGATGCACAGAGCTCAGCAGCTGGGTGGTTCACCCTGTGACTGGGGGCAAAGTCATTTTTTAAAATAATTTATCTTTCCTTGAAACTTTTGCACAGATTCATAGAATCACAGAATGTAGAATCATAGAATACCTTGAGTTGAAAGGGAGCCACAAGGATCATCACATCCAACTCCTGGCCCTGCACAGGGCATCCCCAAGAATTCCACCATGGGCCTGAGAGTGCTGCCCAAACACCTCTTGAACGGTGACTGCTTGATAATAAAAGGTCTGGCAGCAATTATGAGCTGGGGATGGCTGCTCACAGGTAACTGCTGTAAGACCTCTGAAGCCAATAAAGCCAGAATGGCTTCAAACAGAGGGTGTTTTAAAAGCATCTCCATAATGTATTTCTCTGCATTACTCAGGTGTAAATCTTCTCAAACTTCCCTTTCTCCTTCAGTGGGTCTCTAAATTATCTGTTTCAGGCCAGCTCTGCATTAGTCTATCAGGCAAATGCTTTATGCAATGTGCTGAAATCATAAAGCTGTTTTCTTTTTCACCCCTTCAGCTAATTGAGGATGTAACTCACAGGAAAATTAAAGCCTTTTACACATTTATTTTACACCTCTAAATATTTCACCTTGCCAAGTAAGGGAGAGTAATTTATACTCATGCATGCAGAACTGGCTCTGCAGACAGCAAAGTTCAACAGCATCATTTCTTTCCACAGTATCTCAGCAGGTGATTGTAACTTCCAGAAAAACTGAAGGAGAAAGACTGAAGGAGAAAGACTGAATTGGATTGATGCATAAAGTGTGATGCCTTAAAGACCATCTTGTTCCAGCTCCCCTGCCAAGGGCAGGGACACCTTCCACTATCCCAGGTTGCTCCAAGCCCCATCCAACCTGGCCTTGGACACTTCCAAGGATGGGGCAGCCACAACTTCTCTGGGCAACCTGTTGAGCAAGGTGAGCAAGAAGAATGATGTACCCAGAGATGGAAAATATCCAGTATCAAATAATTTAAAAAAAAATTAAGGAAAAACTGCTTTTCCTCGTTGTATTACTTCATTGTCACTTGTGGATTTTTTAATTGTCAAGAAGAAATTTGAAGGAATACGCTCGAATGTCTAGAAGAGACTATAAATAGCAGCAATCTTTGCTTCAGAATGCACAATTTTCCAGTAGAGATTATTGCAGAGATGACAGGTGGTATTGACTTAACCAGCTCTGAAAAAGCACCCCCCAAAAAAAACCCCAACGAGAGAATTGTATTTTATGTGTGTTGAAACAATCTGAAGTATTCTATAAAATAAATCTTACTGCTAATAATTATTATTAATAATAATAATTAATCACTTATTAATGGAAGAAGATGGATGTTTGCTGATATGATACTGTGAGGGTTAATCTCTCGCCTAAGGGTGTAAAGGAGAGACATCTTTGCTGAAGACCCTGCACAAGCACTAGAGGAATGACTGGAGAACAGCAGCAGTCTCATCTGATCCCAGCTCTGTGCTGCAACTTCCCTCTCTGTGAGGTAGGGATAATGATACTTAATCTGATGAGATTTTGCTTCTGGGTGGGGTTCACCTGTCCAAATGCTTGTCACCTGTCCCTTTTAGACAGTGGAGAGAAAGAGGCATTTCCAGACATCCTTCATCCTGGAACAGATGCTTAAAGCAAGTCAGAAGAATCATAGAATCATTTAGGTCGGAAAAGCCCTCTAAGATGATTAAGTCCAACCATTCTGCCAGCACTGCCAAGGCCATCACTAACCTGTGTCCCCAAGTGCCACAGCCACACATTTTTTAAATCCCTCCAGGGATGGTGACTCCACCACTGCCCTGGGCAGCCTGTGCCAGTGCTTGACAACCTTTTCAGTGAATAAGTTTTTCCCTAATACCCAATCTAAACCACCCCTGGCACAACTTGAGGCCATTTCCTCTTGTCCTGTCCCTTGTTCCCTGGGAGCAGAGCCTGACCCACATCTGGCTGCACCCTCCTGTCAGGGACTTGCAGAGAGTGAGAAGTTTCCCTCTGAGCCTCCTCTTCTCCAGGCTGGAGCTGGAGCTCATCATGAGCTGGAAGTTCCTCTTTCTCTCCATTAGCTATGACAGGAGGCTAAAGCCTCCGCTCAAATGTAGATATCCACATGAAAGAAAGTTTGAGCTCTATTTCTCTTTTTTTTCCCTCATTTGTGGCTTGACTTGTAGGATGACCAAGGCCTATTCTACTACCGCTCTTCTGTTTGCACTGTAGTCACGAAACAAATTGTTCAGGGAGCTGATAGAGATCAAAGTCAAGGTTTCTTTCTCTTGGGAGAAGCAAGGGAGTTGGAGCTCTTTATCCAGCTAACCATGAGGCTGCATGATTGTGAGTGGTGGCACAGGAGGAGGGATGGGAATGTGGCACGGTGGGCAGGGAGAGCAGGACTGGCCTTTTTTTTTTTAATACTACAGAGTTAGAACAGCTTTAAATTCATCAAGAAACAGAAACCAGGCCTTTTCTTTTTTTTTTTTTTTTCCTTTTTTTCCCTCACAGCAGTGTTTGATGTTCGTTGTTTACTTTCTTTTATAGCCAGTTCCCTGCCTCACCTCTCTCTGCCCACAGCATGTGGCTGCTCTGCAGCCAGAAGGTTGTTTGTGCTTTTTGTTCCCATCCTGCTCTCCCTAAGTGGGTTTTTTTTTGTAGGGATGGATGTACCCTGGTGTGTCTCTTATCTCTGAAGCTGAAGAGATGTTGTAGTACAACACCCCTGCACAGAGGAGCTTCATCCCCGGTGCCTCCACGTTCTTCCCTTTCACACAGCAGTGGCTTTTCTGGGAGAAAAAATACTGAATTTCAAGCCAGGTGATCCTGCTCCTTATCTTTGGCTTCCAGAGCTCATTGTGCAGAAGATTATTTGGGGAGGAAAGGAGAAATTTTCATCAGTTCACTACATGTCTAGTGAGTTTCTTAGATAAACAGCATGAAGAAGAGCAGTTGTTCTGTGAGCACACACCAGGCTTCCTCTCGCTGATAAATGCAGATGGCTCAGGGAAAATGTAGTAAGGCTAAACTACTGGAATAAGTATGTGATTTCTGGGATGTTCATGTCTTAGAATCACAGCTATCCTTTACCAGCTGGCAGCATCAATAGTAGAGAATTAAAGATTATAAATCGATCCCTTAATGCATTATCTTATAAATCTAAATAGCTTTTTATGACTAAGAGGCTTCTGCATGTTTTGCATTTATTTTTTAGCCCTTGTTACTGCTGCACGTGAATCTAGTGCTGCTCAGACACATCAGCTGCAGCTTGCTGTGCTTATGGAACTGAATTCCTGCGTGAGAGGCAAAGACACCCTTTGGAAAGAGAGAATGCTGCACCATGGCATGCGTGGAAAGTTGCACTGGCGAGATTATAGAGGAGAACAGAAATATTTTCAAAACATGGCAAGCCGTGCTTGGCCCTCACCCCTGCAGCTCACTGCTGATGTTCCTAAGCAACTCTCTGCTGCAGCAGCAAGAGGTTTTTAAGATCTTTTTTCCCTGGAACAGCAGAGCCTGCCTGCTGCTGCCTGCCTTCTACAGCCCTGGTGAGCTCACTGAGGGAAAACTGGTGTTTTAACAATTAATGTTAAGGGACTGCTGCAGACAAAAATTCTAGAACAGAATCATTAAGGATGGAAAAGCCCTCTAAGATCATTGAGTCCAACCATTAATTCAGCACTGCTGAGCCCATCATTAAAACATAGCCCTAAACATCTACACATCTTTTAAATCCCTCTAGGGATGTGACTGCATCACTTCCCTGGGCAGCTGTGCCTGGTCACCCTGTCAGTGACAACGTTTTTGCTAATATCCAATCTAAGTCTCACCTGGCACAACTGGAGGCTGTTCCCTCGTCAAAAATCATAGTTTTCAGCTAAAAAAAAAAAAAAAAAGGACAGAAGAATTCTGAATCAGTAACTGTGCTAGAGATCCATCTTCCTCTTCAAGAGTTGCTCCAACAGAGACTTGGGAGATATTTGTTTTCTCCCTGCCAGATTTCATGTCACTGTCACCTTCTGCCATGCTGCTAGAGCTGTTCAAAAATAAATCACAATGCCCCTTCTTTGGGAAAGGCTGTTCCTGCTTTCTTTGTTCTGCCAGTGCTTGCAAGCAGCCCTTCCATTTTTAATGAAACTGGTGGAAAACAACTGCATCAGAAAAAGCATAACTTTCTGAAAGTTATAATACAAATCACTGGAATCTCTTCCATTGGAACACAAAGTCTTAGCTGGTCTTATGACAGCTACTGGTCATGTCATGGTTTATTGAATGTAAATTAATATTGTTCATGTACGGCTAGGCAAGGATTCATTTCAACAAACACAGAATGGTGGAATCAGAGAATGTTTTGGGTTGGAAGGGACCTTCAACACCATCTTGTTGTAACCCTCCTGCCATGGGCAGGGAAACCTGGAATGAGATTGTCTTGAGAGTTTTGACCTCTGTGTGTGTGGTGTATATAAATGTATGTACACACATGGAATATGAATTTTCTCCTCTACCAGAGCATCTCAGAATGTCACGTCTGCATTGATGCTTCTTACAGACTGTGAGACAATCAAACACATGCTGGGAATCCACTCCCTCCAGGCAAACGGCTTCAAATAAAGGTACTTGTATTTCCTAGCAAGCTGTGGGATAAGGTTTTACTGGTTTTTTATGTTCTGTCCTTCTTTTTGTTGTGTATATTTGATATACTTTCTGAATGATAACATAAAGACAGATTACCAAATAAAAATTTTTTTAGATTTTTTACTAAAGCTGGTATAATCAGGTTCCTACACTGGAATGAAATCTCATTAAATTTGACCAGGTCCTAATTTGCATGATCTATTAATTAGTCATAGTTTCTTTATCTTACAGAATTTTGTCATTTGGTACATAGCTGTGGTTTTTGCAGAAAATTATTTTCTTCTGGTATAAGTTCTGTGCTCATTTAATTTTGGAAGGCTTTGGATGTTTGAATTTAGAGTGTTAAACATTGCACAGCCCATTGCTCGGTTAATTGCATTATTTTTAATATGGAAGAGAGAAATGAAAAAAAAAAAAAACGTCCTTGATGCTCAGGAGGCAAAATCTTCCAAGAAAAGAGTTGAATTTGAAAACTTAAATATAAAATTTTTGGACCTATAGCATTTGACAAGTTTGAATTCAATGGTACATTCTATACATGATTGTTTGGGTTCATTAGTGCAAAGATCAAAATTCAGTTTCATAACTGGTCAAAGTGAGGGGCATTTGTAGAGAAATGCAGACCCTCCCTACCTTTTAAAAAGAAAATGATCTTGTTTGATGTCTGACTGACATTATTAACTGTCAATTATTGGCTATAAAATAACTTTCAAAAATACGAGGTTTGTATAAAACTGTTTTTACCAGATTTGTGAAAAAGTTTTCTCCTCTGTGCTGGTCAATTTATCAGGACATTGTTATAAGGAACATTAAAAAGAGTCAGTGAGAGGATGATTTGGATCCCAATCCCTCCCATGCCTCTGGTGGAGCTGCTTGGAGGACCAGCTGAAATGGAGAAATTAAAATCAACATATATTTACTGGATGCAAACTATGACGTAAGACATAGGAACGAATTTAGAAAAGAAGACTGTTCAGATGTCGTGGAAGATTTTGTACTCTTCCAGAATTTTAACCTGAGTTAATCCTGCAATGAGGGTCCCTCAAATAGTAAATCTCACAGGTTAACATTTTAAAGGTTCATTACCAAGCTGCATTGGTCATTTTTTTAACTCTTTCTGTGATTAAACGCAATTAAATACAGAAAATATAGCCTTAACCACTGCTCCTTCAGTGTTCTTTCTTTGCAGGCTGTTGAAATTCTAACTGTGAAATCTCAGAGGGCTAGAAAACAGTAGATTATCATGCAGATATTATGAAAACTTAAAAAAAACCCCACCAGTGGCAGTAAAGGGATTCATTATCTCCTGTTTTGAAAATTTCATTTGTTTTGACATATTCTGTTGTATTTTTACAGGCTATATTTAATTCTCATAGCAAAACTGAAAAAAACCCCAAGCAACTGGAAAAGAAAATGGAATTTAAAAAGACAAGTGCTTTGGCATTCTTAGAAAAGAGAATCTGTGGCACAGAGGTTTCTCCTTCTGAACGCCACCTGAATTGCAAGGCATTGCAAAAGGTGGGAACGAGTAAAATAATCCAAATATTCCGTGGACTTGTCCGTGTTACTCCCATGGAGCTCAATGTGCAGATCCTCAATTTAGCACTATAATAAAAATTTTACAATTATTGTTATTATGTATTAGTTATTTCTCTCCTGCTCTGCCTTTTGATAGGTTGTAGGACCAAAGTGAAAGGGGGAAAAGCTGAGACTCTTCCTGGTAAATCAAACCCCACTTTTGAACCCACTCCCCGGTACAATCTGAGCAAAGAATCCCTAAAAAGAAGAAAATATGAGTTCCTGGAAACTTGTGTAAAACCATTTCTCAGAACTCTACTATTTTTCTTGGTGGCAGGACTATTTCATTAATGTCCTCATGAAATGAATGTTGCCATTAATTAACAATGTAATTACTGTAAAAAATGAGCTGCAGCCAGCATCCTGCCGTGGCCCTTGATCTTGTAGGCAGTTATAAATGTCTTATCTTTACTCTTCTGAGTAGGAACTTCAGTAGAAAAATTTTTGCTGGGGAAGTTGACCAAGTTGTTTCAAGGGTCCAGGGAGTTATGATCGGATGATGACCAGAGAGCTGCAGACCAGGAATTTCACCTGAGTGGAAGAGAAGCATTGTCTTTCTGTTTCTTTTTTGTTTCTTCCTCTTTTTTGGGGGGTTTGGTTTGTTTGGCTGGGTTTCTTTAAATGGCTGGGTGCTGCGTTTTAAGTATCTCATCCGTGTATTTTTTCCTTCACATATTTTGCCACATGCTCCCAAAGCCTGGTCAATATGGATTTCTGGTTCTATATCTGTTTGCTGTAAGACTATTAGGGTGCTGGGGTTTCTTATCCCTTTTTTTTCCCTTTGGTATCCTCTCCTCCTCTGCATCCAATTTCTTTCCTCAAACACTTCTTCAGGTAGGCTCATGCTTCTTGCACAACTCCTGTTTTGTATAGGAGATTAAGAAAGAAAGCAAGTATCTCTTGTTCCGAGTGCATCCTCTGAAACACAAAAAGGCACAATGTTCACCCGAGAAAGAAGTATAAATCTGTGCTCAAACTTTCATTCTGTAGACCAGCAGGTTGGACTTACCTTCCTGAAAGCATCTGATTTCTCCCTCTGTACTTTTTCTATGGAAAATATTGCCTCTCCCCACAAACCTTCCTTGACTTTGGGTTGGAAGGGACCTTCAAGACCATCTTGTTTAAGTGGTACTACAAGACCTTGTAGTAGAAATCCTCCTAGCTCTGTATGTCCTTGCCTTCTTTGCAAGTTTTATTCTCATCAGAAATATTAAACGGAATTAATAAATAAAGATAGAATGGAATAGAGCTCAAAAGCATGTAGACATAGCTTACGTTCACATGAGAGACCTGAAAATTAGAATGCATCATTTTTTTCTTAATTTTTAATTTTATTTATTTTGTTAACACCCTCCTAAATGTGTCTACAATGATTTTGTTTATTAGGATTCAGCTTGATTCTGAGTTACTGCTTTTACAATGAAAAATTGCCCAGGAAAAGAAGGACTTCAATCAACCTGGAAAGGTAAGAGAGATATTTTTATTCTGGCTCAGAGTTTTTACTACTGGGGCCATGGGCTGATGTTGAAAGACTTGAGAGGCACTGAGAGGTCTGATGAGCTTGAGGAAGAGGTTTTGTGTGCTGGGATGCAAGCAAAGAGAGGGTGATGAGGTTAGGATATTATATGGGAGGGACTAAATGTGCAGTAAGAGCATGGGGCAGGCAGATGGAGGTGGGAGGGTTGTGGGGAGATTTGTCAGCAAGGATGAGGTCGGGTTCCTGGTCTGGAAAGCTGAGTGTGCAGTTTCCATAGTCATCCTTGCTGACTTGCTCTGTGCTTTTTTTATGTTGTTATTGACTTTCACTGTGTGTGGGGAAAATCTAAATCTGGTGGGGGCTCTACACGCATCTGTCCAAGGGGGCTTTCCTAGCTGTGTCCGTAACCTCTCCTCCAGAAGTGTACATATCAAACAGGAGGTTGGGCCATTAAAAACTCTGCCATGCTGGGATTAGGCAGCACGAGGTGGGAGCCACATTGTCCCCATCCCATGGCCACTCCACCTGCTCTTCTACAGCATTCACAGTTGTGACCCAAATCACCTCTATTCCTATTTCCTGTTTCTCGTTCATCTTCCTGGACTTGCCTCCATCAGCCCAGACCCATGACTCCTGCCTTCCTCCTCTGATATTTTGTGCCCGTCATCCTATCCTTCATTGTCACGACTTCCCCATTTTAGGCACTGGTTGAAGTTTTCTCTGAATTATTGCAGTAAATCTATTGGAGTGAGTGATGGTGGTCAAGACATCCCCCAAGGCTGCTGACTGTCACTGTTCCTTAGAACAATGATGAGCTTCTTTCCCAAAGAAAGTAGGGCACTGAAATGCAGAATATGAGCTGTGCAGCTTTCAAAGATTCCAAGAGCTCCTTTGGTCTATGGCAGATGCTCAGTCCCCCGGGAAACTGTCTGACTCTTGGTCAGCAGTCTGATCTGAGACAGGATAAATCAGATACCAGGAGTGCAGGAAATACCCTCTCTGCGTGTCTGACCTTAGAGAGGTGGATTTACAGCCGGCCTTGAGGATGTTCTCATTCTGCTGGTGGAGAGATTGTGCTCCCACATCACAAAGGACAGCCATGCTCATGTAACTCCTCAAGCCTCCCTAAAAATCAGGGTTGAGGCTGACACTGCTGACTGAGTAAACCATTGTGCTGGATTCATTCTCATGCTCTTTGTGGCTATGTTCTGAGCTATGAAGAACATACAGAAGAGATGCTAAATATACCTTGATACTCTCCTACTCTGTCTTTTCCTTAATAAGATCCATTCTGAAAGAACTTCCCCCTCATCTAATAGAGTGCTGATGAGACTGTTATCAAAGGATTGCCCTTTCTTTTGTGTCCTGAACAGAAGTAGGTATAAACAGCAATTGTATCTGTTTATTTTCACTCAGTGACACACTCGTAACATTTTCTCCTTTTTTAACTTTTCTTGCTTTGCTTTATTTCGTCCCATTTTGATCAAACAACTGAAGTTGCTTTTTTTCTTCCCCATTTTTCTTTAGGGGCCTTCAGTATTTCTTGCACTTACCCTCCACTATTTTCATCTGCAAAATGCCTCTGTCTGAATGCTGTGTTATGGATATGATATGTGTGAGGGGAATAAATTTCTTTGTAGGAGTTGTGTCAGATCAAGCTCATTCTTCTCTGTTTGGAGCATTGCAATGATGCAAAATATCAAAGTAGTCCACAGAAATGAGACTCAGCTCACCTTTCTCTGCCTTCCTCACATACCTGTTTCTGCCAAGGGAGCCATTTCCTCTGTTCTCCATATATTACTCTTTTTTTCTTTTTTTTTTTTACTGATTTTTCTGCTACAGTCCTTTATTTCAAAATAAATTTAAAGCTCGTGAGAATATCCAAACATCTATACTTTGAGTTTATCTGATGTTTCTAGTCTTTGATCACAGGAGTGGATACGACAGGTTTACTTGGCTTCAGAGTCTCAGAGGGAACAAAAACAGGTAGTGCAGCATTTGACATTGAAGTCCTGTGCAGAAGTGAGTTCAGAGTCCTGTGTTGCTTCACATCCTGGGCCCAGTTTCATTCCTTTGTGTGGCTTTATTTCCTGACTATCATCTCGTCTCTCTGTTCTCCAAGTCTCCCAGCCTACACAGATTGTTCTTGCCCTCCCTTTCTGTGCTTTTACCTACTGCAGCAAAACAGAGGGGATGTATTTTTCCACTGAAAAGTCATTTAACTTGTGACTTGTGTTTCTTTGGCCCTAACCAAGACGAGATTCCACTGTGCTGAGAAATGCACATGCATCAAATCTGACTTTTTTTTGGCCAGATCTACCCGTGATTATATTTAAGTGCTCATCAGGAATAGGGGGGTGAAGTTCAAATCTGCTTCAGTTCCCAAAATAGCCATACTGGGTAAGACTCAGTGCTGGTCCTACCAGGATCCTGTCTTCTGCAGTGATCAATAGTCCTCCTTGGAGAAGTAATGCCAGAACAGTCAAATATAGAATGACCCTTCTTCTGTATAATCTCCATGACAAATGGAGTGTCAGGAACTTCTGTGGATGAGGATGATATCTGCATTTTAATAGCTTTTGATGGAAATCTATGCTATGCTGGATCTTCAGTGCAATATTCTCCTATTACTGATGGATTCTTTTAGCTCACATATACATTTATCCTCCCTAATAACTTATATAGTTTATTTAATATGAACTAGAATTCTCTTGTTTTAAACCTGCTGTCTCAAAAGTTTATTGGCATCCTGCAGTTCTTGTGTTATGAGAAACAGTAACTCATCTCCTCAACCCCTCAACAGCGATGATGTGTGTGATTTTTACACAACTTTATGTCCCTTCAGTCACCTCTTTTTCAGGCTGAGCAAAAACAGTTGGAAAAATCACCCTAGATAATTGTTACCCATGCTTTGCTGACTGAATGGAATAATGATTCCTGTTAGTTTGCAGGAGGTCTGGCCTCATACTGGAATTAATCTGTTTTTTCCTTAAGAACTCAGGTGATAGGATAGAGCAAACGCTTATCATATCTGCAGATGACAAACATGATAAGAGTGGGAGCACCCTCTGCAGGGCAGAACTAGAATTCAGGATTATTTTAGCAAGCCAGAAAATTAATTTAAAGGAAAAAAAGGTTCATAATAATAATAATAATAATTTTTAAAAATCCATATTTTCACATTTAGGTAGAAACAGTTGTTTGTGCAAATCCATCATGAGGGAGATATTTACGAGGTGACAAACAGAAATAAAGCTGCAAAGTTGAACATAAGTCAACAAAGATTTGCAGCAATGAAAAAGGCAGCAGTCAGACTAGTGTGTGTGAAAAGGTGGCCTGGCAAAGTTTAAGGTGTGTGTTCTCACCTGTAGCTTTGGTACAAGACAGACCTGGAGTTTAAAGGAGGATGCAGATTATTTTGAGATCCAAGAGGAGTTCAATAAAAATGATGAAAGAAAGGTTGAAGAACTGTGCAACTTCTCCATTTAAAATAGGTAAATCTTAGAGAAGACATGGTAGGAACTATCAAATAAATAAAAATTCCTAGCAAGCCAGTAAGCTTTTCTCCTTCTCCATTTTTTTTCAGACAAATAACTGGTAAGAGAACAGATTTAACATAAGAAAAAGGCCCTTAGAAAGCACTGACAGCACACAGAGTAAGCCCCTGGAATCAAACTGGAATCAGCTGTCTGAGTGTTGCAAAGACAGAGAATTTCTACCACCAGGGTTTTTAAGGACAAATCAAACATCTGTCAGGGGTACTTAGGTCTAATTGATTCTGCTGTACAGCAGAGATGGACTAAGATGACCTTTCAAGATTATTTTCAGTATTCTTTTTTCTACTGTAAAAAGAAGTAGAATTAAACCTAAGCAGGCTGACCTTGGAAGAAACCCAGAGGGAAACAAAAGAAAAGTATACAAAATTTAAAAAAAAAGAGAGAGACTGGTTAAGCCTATCAGTTACTGATAGACCCTGCTTTTATTTATAAAAGCTCGACTCTAATGTTCAGTCATCACACTGTCTAAAAACTCTTTCTCTGCTTCGTAGAAAAGAAAGATGAAATTTGGAAGGAAACAAAGAGGAATATCCAAGGGCAAGGCACCTGCCTGAGGCATAATCAATATCGTGTGTCTGGTGCATTCAGTCAGGGATTGTAGGAAAAGACTTCCCTGGCACGTGTAGGGGGCTGGGATGCAGGTGAGGTGTGGAATAGGCCTGTGGAACGTGGAATATGTGCTTTTGAAAATGTTCTGTACATCCTTCAGGCCCTTGGCTATCAGCTCTCTCTGATCACATCTGTCTGGAAACAAAGGCTTCCCTCAAGAAGAAAATTTATCTGGGTACTGATAGAGCTGATCCAACATTAATGAGTCCACACAGTTTTGTGGGAGCAGAGGAGGAAGAGTTTCCCTGCTTGAGCATGATCTGTGCTGCTCTGGCTGTTCTCACCCATTTTATTTTGTGCCATAGACACAAGTTGCTCTTGTTGATTTTGGGAACTCCTAAAATTTGTTCAATAGAGTGAAATGGATGATGATGTTGAAAGAAAAGCTGTCTTTTTAATGTCAGAGGAATACATTAACCTTTGTATTTCCGTAAGCTAAAACTCATTTTATTCTTCCTGATCCCTCTAGAAACAGTGAAACTCCTTGGAAAATATTTAGAAAACTGGGGTAATATTCAGTTGTAATTATTTTTTTTCACAGAGCAATAATAAACCAAGGTATTTTTGCAGGGAGCTCAAGTCAGCAATAGCCAAAAGCCTGAATGACCTGACAGTGCTTCATGGTAACATGTTAATAACTACTTCAAAACAAAAAAAAAAGGTGACTCTTTTCTTTTTAAGAAGACATTTTTAAGAATATCTTTCAGACTTCTTTTTTTTTTTTTTTTGGCCCAGCAATCTACCCCATTTTAACTCTTAACTCTGTTGTAAATCTTCTGAAGAGAGGGTCAGAGATCTTTATTCAAAAGATAAACTTAAATTTTCTGTTGTACTGGTTTACATGAATCTATTTCACTTACCATGTAAAAAATAAAATTGCCTTTTGCAAATAAGGCACTACCATCCTTGAAGTCATATGAGGCAAATTATTAAATCTGTGTTTTCCAGCATTGTATAAAAGTCTTGGCTATAAAAACAATTTTTCCTGATATTCCTTTTGTAGGTCTGATACTCAAATTTTTCTTAAACCTGTACCTCATAATGTTCAGCTCATCAGCCTTGTAACATTTTTCCGGTTGGGTGTAGCTTTAATTTTTAACAGAAATTCAAATAAACTATAAGAAAGTTTTTTTCACCAGTTATCCTGTCAGAAAGGCAAACTTTGGGGTTTTTTTATGCAAGGATTGGGTACTTGAAAAAGTTCCTTCAGAGCTCCAGGTCTGGTGGCCAGTCAAGCTGTGGGAAAACAAGATAAGCAAAACAAGTTTCTTAATATTGTGAGAGCTTTTTTTTTCATTTTAAGAAAAAATAAATTGTACTCTGTGTCACTACAGGAATTCCTGGAAAATGAGTGGGAAATACTGAACACAGTGCCAGCTCTAACAACAAAAATTCAGCAATGAGAGGAAGAGATCAGTGGTACTCATAGCAGGCTACAATACAAGCTGCAAGGACTGGATACTCCGGTTGTCAAAAACTCCTGCATGGGTGCTCACTGTAAGATATACTGAACTCCTTTCTTTTTCCACATTTTTTTTCCTTCTAAATCATCCAGTATGTTAATTCTTAACTGCTTTCATCAGGCACTGTAGTGATGGAACAAGGGGGAATGGCTTCAAACCATTTCAAAAGAGGACGTTTAGACCAGATGTCACGAAGAAATTCTTCCCTGTGAGGATGGTCAGACCCTGGCACAGGGTGCCCAGAGAAGCTGTGGCTGCCCCATCCCTGGCAGTGTCCAAGTCCAGGGGCTTGGAGCAACCTGGGACAGTGGAAGGTGCCCCTGCCCTCGGCAGGTGGGTGGAAATGGATGGCCTTTTAGTCTCTTTCAATCCGAACTATTCCATGATTCTCTGCATCTACAAAACACAAGCAGTGTGTCCAATCCTCCTGCTGCAGACTGAGACCATTTATTGGAAGAACCAGGAATGCTTTAAGGCACAGCCTGGATATGATCATCCTTAACTTCCACTTCCTGAAGAGCTGTGATAATAGCAGTGAGGGGGCTGTAAAATAGTCTGAGCATCACTGATCTTCCCAGAACTGCGTGTTTGCTTTTCCACAAAGGATAAATAAAACTAACAGAGCCCAACTTCTGCAGCTTGTGGCTGGGTGGTTATCACAGCAGGACTACTGGTTAATTAATGTCCATGCTCTTTAGAATTTTAATGGGAGCAATTTGAACTGCCGTGTCTGTGGCTGATATAAATATATATATATATATAATTCTTTTAATGCTACTGAGAGAAGTGATAAAAATACTTTATTAATTTGTATTTCACATTCCAGGTTTTGCTGAAGGCCAAAGCACTGGAGTCCAGCAGGAAGGTCAGTGGTTGGGGTGCCAGGCAAGGCCCATGGGGTGCACTGCCTTCCTATAAGCTTTACTTTTAACAGAATCCCTCATTCTGCTTTCAAAATCAACACATGATTCTCCAGACCTAGCAAAAGATGTACTCTTTACCTGGGACTTGTTCTTACTTTTTTTTTTAAAAACAAGATATAGCACAACATTTAAACCCAATGCACATAGTCCACGCAGAGAAATATACATAAGAGTAAAGTCTTTAGAAGTGGTATTTTAACACAAATTTTAATCCCATACTTTCAGAACTCTCCTCCAGATCAGTGTCTGCAAATCAGACATTGTACATAGCAGTACAGACAGCATTTGATTTCTTTAAGAAGATCAATTACTTCCTTAATCCCTAAATAAAACCTTGCTTCTGCATGCAAGACTGAGTTTGTTTGCACACAATTTTTATGTGCAGTGAACCTGTCAACTGGCATTTCATATTAAAAACAAAATATCACACAAAGCTATCAGGAAGGGCATATCAGATGTAACAAAATCAAACCTTCTGTGGAAGAAAGTGACAGCTCGAGGCAACCTGGCTGAGATGACACCTTTCAAAGCCCCTGAGCTGCTGGCAGACTCTGTCCTCAGCAGTGTTGGTAGGTGACAGAATGAAAAAAGTATTATAGTCACACATATATAGAAATATGCACTGTTACAGCCAATGATCCAGACAGTGGAGTTTAATTTGAGAGGATCTTCTTACTCTTGGTTCTGGTTTTGGCCCTTCAGCGCTCTGCATCTCCTTCTAGACCCTCTACAGCATCAAGTTATGGTGACCAATACTAACCCAACTACCAAGAAAAGAAAATCTTTAATCTTACCCATCTAATGCTCTCCAGGAAGGCCTCCATACATGAAGCACACAGAGAATAAACTCTACCTTATAGAGAATTTTACAGTGCATTTCTTCTCCTTTTACCCAGCAGTGAGACTCAAACATCATGAGGAATCATGTACATGTTTTATATTTTGATGGAAGGGAAAAGACAGTCTATTTCCACTGGTGGGGGATAGAAGCTAGAGTATGTATGTGATGTGAAGATCCAAGTTCTCTGGTATATTCAAGCTCTATTTTTTTTTAATTAAAGTCTACTGAAAATCAGGCTCTATTGTTTTATTCAATTATCATGTTAGGAAATGAACAATACACAAGCAAACCATTGTACTAGGATTTGTCCCAAGCTTTTTATAGAGATTCACGGTGATAAATAGATAAAAAGACATTGCTTTTGATCTATACCAGATACTTAAGAAGAATACAAAGTGCAGCTTTTTAATAGTATACAGTCTCACCCAGAGGTGTTTCACCAGAAGTCTGGCACATAAACAACTTCTTTGAAAAGAGAAGTTTCCAAAGCGTGACAAGCACCAAAATTGCTTCATCCAGATCACTGGGACAGCGTTATTGGCACAGACTCCTTTTAATGTCCATTCCCACCTTCAGAGAGGATGCGTGAGGGCTCCGTGTACTTCGCTGTCATCAGGTAGAAAAGGGCAGGGGCAGGTACCAAGGCAAGCAAAGGCAGGTCCTGCTCAAGCTTATCCAGTTTGGAAATGGAGATGATTCCATAAGCATGAAGTAACCAGTGGCTGAAGAGGACAACGAGCCTTTTCTTCCTCACAAGCAGATCCTTGAAAAACTTGCAAAATAAACACAATATCGTGTTAGCATTCAGCCTGTCGCCCAGCACCTGACATTTAAGAGGTGATACAGGTAGAGCACAGAGACCATGTGAAGCCTCCTGGGTTTGAGCCCTTCCAGCACACACACAGTTCCTCAGTGCACCATCAGAGCGAATTCTCACATGAGATTCCTCCAAGAGGAGAAGGGATAAAGGAAGAGGCTTAAATGTAAAACACACCACGGAGAAAAGCCAAGAAACAAAGCGGTCTCTGCTCACTCAAGTCTTTTTTACTCTGGGTTTTAACATAGGAAATGTGTTCACCTACCTCCACTTCAGAAGCAGACATGTACACAGCCAGTGTCACCAAAGACAGCACCAGAATGATGTATGGGAAGGCATAATCTGAAGGCAAACACGCAACACATTAGCAGGCAAAAAATGGCATGGCTTATCCTTCAGCAAAGTGAGTTTTTTCCAGAGGTGTGAAGCAATCTGAGCTACTCTAGCTGCCTCTTGGCATGGCACCACACGTGCACAGCAGTGAGGGTCAGCCAAGCACAACCCTTCAACTGTTCCCTCTGAGGTTTTCTGCTGTTTCTTGGTAGAGTTACTCAACACTTACACCATGAACTGAAAAAGGCACATAATGAGAAAAGCAGTCAGGCTGAGTGGGGATTTTGTGGCACCTCTCCAAATGTGACAAGAATGCTGGAAGCTAAACCAAAAATAGCCCATCTCCCCAAATTTACACTGAAATCCATCTCCAAAATCAGACAAACTCTACCTTAGCAAAAAGTGGAACTAGCTCCCTCTCACCCCCTCTATTCCTGTTTTGGGAAAGCGACAGTCTCTAGCAGCATGGCTGAGGCACAGCAGTGTTGGTCAGGAGCCTGGTGAGGACAGAGCTCCTAACGAACAACCTTTTCAGGTGAAACTCCTCAAAATAACCCTACACAATATCCTTATTCCCAAAGCAAAATGTGTCCCTTCCCTCTCTCCCCTAAGTCCTTTCTTAGCGTGCATTTATAGGTGTGTTCAGGAGTGTTTTTAGGAGAGAACTCACAGAGGAGGCCTCCTCCCACGGCCTGCAGCACGGTGAGGATGGGGAAGAAGTAGAGTGCTGCATAAATGCTTTTAAATCGGTCAGACCTTCCCAAGCCACAGGCAATCTTCTTAACCAGGAGAGGCCGAAGCAGCATCATCAACACGAGACAGAAAGCGTAATAGATAAACACGATGGTGTACCTGGGGAAAAAAAAAATTCCTTAAAGTGTGCAGTTTTCTCATGGAGATTTGAACAACCAAGGAATTTGGGGTTTGTCAGTGAAGTCTAAAGACTTTATAGGCAAAGGGTGTAAACACAGAACAGGCTTACTTTTCCTAGGGGAAACAATCAAGATGTTTCCTTTCCAAGGAAAGGAAAACAAAAAGAAAAAAAAGAAGTTTTAAGCTACACAGTGACAGGATGAGAGGACAGTCTCAAGCTGCATATGGAGAGGTTCAGGCTGGACATCAGGAGGAATGTCTTCACAGAAAGGGTGATCAGACACTGGAATGGGCTGTCCAGGGAGGTGATGGAGTCACTGTCCCTGGAGATGTTTAAGGAAAGACTCAGTGCCATGGTGGTGTTGGGCCATAAGATGGACTCGATGATCCCAGAGGTGTTTTCCAACCTAATTGATTGTGTGATATCCTGGGCTATGCCACTTTCTTTGATTACTCAGAAAGTCATTAAGTGTTGCTAAATCCATGTAAAACAGCTCAATGCACAAAAGATTCAGGGGATTGATTGTCACTGATCCCAGCTCTACCTGAACACTTTCGGCAGCTTTGAGGAGAGGCAGGGACAGAAACCCAGCCGTACAAAGGGCAGAGGCAGACACGAGCACAAACACTTCACACTCACAGGGGGTACACGGCCTCGTGGGTGCAGTGCACTGTGGTGATGTAGTCGGGGCTGGGGTTGTAGAGCATCGTGTACCAGTCCGAGAGCTTCTTCACCCTGCAGGAGCGGATGTGCAGGGAGCCCACGGGGTCGCTGACCAGCAGCGTCACCACGGCCGCCACGCTGCACTCCAGCAGCGCTGTCAGGTGCTGCAGCACCGCGCTGGAACTGCGGGACAACGCACACCGTCACTGCCACTCTGCCAGCTCCAGGGCAAATCCAAACACCCGCTGAAAAGAGGGGGCCTGGCCAGCGCAGAACCTTCTGCAGAGTTAAAATCTGCTGAGTGTGGAAGCTCTTCTACAATCTAGGGTGATTTAGCGTGTAGAAGAGCACTGAGGGTAACACACCACACATCTCAGAAGGGGTGACATTGCTACATGTGATATAAGCAGAATTTCCAAAGCTGCAAGTCCTTGTTAAAAGTGGTAAATATTCATATATTAAATATCCCCAGTCCCCTGTATTTTCAGGACTTATAGAATCATAGAATCACAGACTGCTTTGGGTTAGAAGGGACTTTAAAGACTACCTAGTTCCAACCCCCTGCCAAGGGCAGGGACAGTTCAGTACACTCCAGAGCCATCACTTCTTACAAAACTCTAGTCTAACACCCAGTGGCCACATGCAGCTGTGGATTTAAACCTCATTTTTACAGAACTTCTTTGATGTAAAGGCCACAGCAGCTCTGCTATCAAGACCAAAACCCAGAATACATGTTCCTAAAGAGACAACTCAAACCCGTTCTCTCAGTGCACTCATGCAGCCCTGCTGCCACTGGCCCAGGAGAGAGGGGATGACACAACTCACTGCTCCTGTCTGCTGGGAAACCCAGTCCAGCACAAACTGCCAGATGGACTGTGCACCACCACATTAAAGAGGCACACTGCCTGAGGGCAGTGACTGGAAAGGGTGGCCTGCAGGATACTTACATTTGTAAATAAACCCTCCTACAGCTGCTCTAAACTTACATGCAACCACATCAGCTTAACCAACAAGGGTGGATGGGGCTCTGAGCAACCTGGTCTACTGGAAGGTGTCCCTAGCCACAAGAGGGAGTTGGAACTGGATGATCTTTAAGGCTCCCCCCAACCCAAACCAGCCTAGGAGTCTAAGAACTGCTGGGCAGTTCAATTCAGCTTCTCTGATTGATCACTCATGGATAAAAGATTTCCAATTTTAAACAACTCATCTAGAGAAAGAGTACACAAACCTCTTCTTTCCAGAATACCACTCAATAAAGAACCAGTGTAAAACCAGGGGCAGCATGGCCATGAAGCCGAGGTACAGCCAGTCATAGCGGTCTGGAGATCCCATACATTCCCGGCAGATTTTGTTGTCATCGGTTCTTTGGCCTCTAGGACACACCTGCAGAAAGCAGAGGTTGTATTTACAATCCCAGTACCAACAGCAAATCACTGCAGTTCCTGGAAAAACAGCTTGAAGCAGTACAGGGCAAAACATACACCAGATTTTTAAAGAAATGAAACTATTACCCCAGTAATTTCTCAATTTAGACTTGCTCTCTCTGGCTCTTCTTTTTTCATATAAACAAGGGTGAAGCATAATTAAAAGACTTTCACCCAAGCCTCCGTTTTCCTCTCCTGCTGTCACACCACTCCCTTTCATCTCAGCTCCCTCACCAGGCTGCTCACAACCCCTGTTCCCCAGTTTCTCGCTTCCGTTTCACCCCACCTTCCCTACACCTCGCTCTCCCTTAGCACTCCAATGAAATCAGTGTCCACAGTGATTTATTTCAGCACAGCTCTCCACACCATCCCGTTCTGTTCCAGCTTTTCCAGCCCCTCCACTCAGCTCGGGTTCAGCACTGATCCTCCAGCACCTCCTTCGGGAAACGTGACACGGCGCAGCTCCTGTTTCGGTCAGGGAGCTGAGCCCGCCCCCAGCAGCCCCCGCCACCCCGACCCGCAGGGGCTGGGCTGGGGCCGCGGTGCTGCTCCCAGCGGGACCCGCCTGAGCTCCCGCATCGGGAGGGCGCAGGGCCACCCCTCCCCGGCCCGAGCCTCGCACTTACCCCGCAGTCCCCGTAGGTCTCCACGGAGCCGTTCACTGACAGGACGGTCCTGCCGCAGTACAGCCCGAGGCAGGCGGGCTGGATGTCCACAGCTGCAGGGAGAGCGCGGGCCGCGTTACTGGGAGCGGCACCGAGCGCCGCTCCCCGTCCACTCCACTGACAACGCCCTCATCCCCATCCACACCTCCACCCTCATTCTCATTCCCAGCCCCAGCGCCATCCCGGTGCCCCATCCCGGCCCGTCCCACCGGCGCGGAACATCGCAGTAACCCAGCAACGACAGCCCCCGGTACTTCCGGCCCCGCACTTCCGCTTCCGCCGCGGGTCGGCTCCACCCGGGAATGTGAGCGCGGGAGCACGCACGGGGCGGGGTCATGGGGCGGGGCCTGTGCTAGGAGGCGTGGTCTGGGGAGCGGGGCGTGGTCGCTGCTGTGGGCGTGGCTTCCATCGGGAGGGCGCGGCGGGGGCGTGGCCTCGGAGCACGGAGAGACCGGGACGGGGCGTGGTCTCTCCTTGTGGGTGGGGCCCCGGGCGGG